>JAMZEH010000043.1:7274449-7656949 GCA_024699665.1 Ostrea denselamellosa | reverse complement strand
GTATGAGTATGATTTGGAGTGCTGAATATGAGTTTGAGTATGGAATACATACTCAAAAAGTTTTATAACCTTCAGGCCTGGATGTTTAACAATATACCATTAACCAGTTTTCTGTGTTACATTACTTCGTATGTGAAAACATCAGGTCACATTAATGTAATTTCTTTTTTTCCAGCAAACATCTGATAAGTCAATATCCATTAAGCATGTCCTCGTATTTCAGACATTTGAAATTCTGTATGGTCTTTAGAGTCAAATTCTTGTGCCAGATAAGGTATATGCAACAGTAGAGGCATGTAATAGTAATGTAGTCAAAAGCACTTGTAGAGCAGATTTGAAGAGATTTTGATTCCGTAACATAATTGAACAACGAATTCTTACCACCATATCCTTCTACTTAGTTGGATGGCCATTGACAAAGAACACTATCAAAGGGAGTTGTCATTACTTTGTGTGAAGAGTGCAAATATTCTTAGTAAAGTATTATAGACATCAAGTACCATTAATACTCTTATGTTTTCTTTTGATTCTCCATCTCCTGTGTCTATGGGGAAATATAGAATAGATCCTCATTACCCTTTACTTGTAAGAAGCGACTGATTAGGGCAGCCCTTCGGATGAGACAGCAAAAACCGAGATACTGTGTCACAGCCGGTATGGCATGATAAAGAACCCTCCCTGCTCAAAGGCCGTAAGAGCCGATATTAGGCCTACATTTTGCAGCCGTTCACCGGCAATGGTGACGTCTCCATGTCAATGAAAGATTCTCAAGTGGACGTTAAACAATATACAAAGAATCAATCTATCTTCTATAGTCTTCATATTAATAGTTCGCAGTATACGGACTAGGTATACTCTTCAAACGTAAGATGGGGTGGAAAGGATTGCTCCCGTTCTTGGGACAAGGCGGAAACTCTAGGGGCTAAATCAAGAGCAAGTCTGTGGTGGCTGCTATTTCAACGGCACTATGCTTTAAAATGGAAATTGAAAACGAATTAGCCGTTGATCGAGGAATGTGATACCTGAAACAACTTTTTTAAACAACTGTAAACCAGACAGTAGGCGGAAGTAGATGACATAAGCAATACATCTTTCTTAATTCACTTTCATTATTCTTAATTTAGACTGCACAATGCTCTATATACATTACTCTCAGTAGTGTCGGTCTTTGCACTGTCTGAATTCATATTGTAGAGTACTAGTACTATCTGAATTAGTCTACTTGTGGCTGTGGTAAAATAACCGGGTAACGTTACCCCTTTCTATATATTTCGATCATGATCTGTTAAGCGTCCGTGTCTTATAATGTTTGGACGGTGCCCATAGATTTAACTACAGGGGTTTCCCACTGGTAAACATATTGTCCGATGAGATATGCTGCGTGTATTGTCTGGGCGTATAGTACTATGAACTCATGCCACTGGGCGATGACGTGTATAATTTGAATTTTAACACCATGTTTTTCATATTCCTTGGGCTACTATAATCATGAATGGAAATATTTTTGTACGCTAATACTACTAATTTTGCTTTCCTCCATATTATGGATGGGCTTGTCTTGCTTTGCCGTTCTATCTATAGCGATTTTGTAACTTCACAATTATAATATCAATTAAATAGCAATATATTCTGATGCAGTTTTTTAAAAATATGATTTTTGATTTTCATCAGTGTTGTGTCCTATATGCATTTTACACTAAATTCCACGATATTGCACTTAATATCCGATTTGAACATTTATTCTAATCCATGACTCATTAATTCTGCATACTTGAGAAACTCTGTGATTTATAGACAGGTACTCATGTACTTAATCTGTTTGAATACTGTTTAAATGGTATAATCACTGGTGACATGCAAAATGTACAACGTCGATCAGCGGACTTTATTAGCGATATATTTGATGTATTGATTATCAAAACATTTATTTGTTTTAAATCTAAAAAAAAAAACAAAAAAACAAAACAAAACAAAAAAAACCCCCTAAAATTAGTCATCACGATGTTTGAACCTCTTCGAAGGTTAAAAATGGACAAATGATATGATCTCAAAGCAAACTGCTTTGTTTTATTCTACTGAAGTTACACACAATCCCAAATTTACCGGCTACATGTCGTTTTTCCTAGATAAAAAAAAAAGTTGATAAAATAAAATTATAGAAGATGTTTTCAGTAATTATCATTTCTAAATTGATTATCGTCTTGTGCCACAACATATGGTAGAAATGGTGCAAATCAAAATGTCAATTCTCAAAAATTTCAAAGACGATTAGTAAGTTCAAGATGACAACACCTTTCCAATATCAACAGCATCAAAATGTACGGAATTTCAACACTTTTGCACGACCATTTTTCATAGTGAATTAAAAACTACACCTTTAACTTCATAGACAGCTGCAACTACAATTAAAATGGAACTCGGAAATATTCATATCTTGTGATCGGTCATCTATGAATTATTATAAACACAACTCTGATAAGTACTGTGAAGTTGATAACAAAAAGATGCCGAAGTTCCTTTTGGATAATATCTACATAGTCTTGAGTAATTAAGTCTTTTTACAGTATGTTGGAATTCCCATGGACACGAAGTGTGTTTCTTTGTTAGCTGATCTGTTTTTGTAATCGTATGAGACAGAATTTCTTCAAAGGCCTCTATATGAAAAAAATATCTTCTTGTGGTTTTCAATTTGACATTCAGGTACATGGACAACGTTTATCTATTTACAATACTCACTTTCATTCATATGTCGATTCGATATATCCCAATGAACTCTAAATAAAAGACAACACATCCACATCTGTTTCATATTTGGATATTTTATTGAACATAAACGTTAATGTCAAACTAAAAGAACAACTTTATGACAAACGAAATGACTTCAGGTTTTCAATCGTCATCTTTTTATAGTATCAATTTTCCATTATCATCTACATATGATGTTTATATAAGTCTTTCAAATTACTCGATACGCGAAATCATGATCTACGTATGATCCATTTTTAAATCAACACAGGCTACTGACAAATACGGTAAAAGGTTCCATCTCTCGTTTAAGGTCAGTACTTTGCAAATTATATGATCATTATAATTATTCAATATGCAAATACCGCCTATAATTAGGTCGAATGCTGACGTGTTTCATACCAATTGTTAGTCCGTTCTTTACATACTAATTTTGACTACGAATTACACCGCTTACATGAACAAGATATAGGGCTCACAGTGGATAGGATTCAGTCAACAGGGACACCTGATCCCACTTCCGATGTGTTAGGGGTTCTAAGTCTGCCCTGTTCTAGGTTTTGTATTCTTTATACGATCTATGAAATTGATCACAGTTCATTATCTTCACTTGAGTAAATTTGAAGCTGTTTTAAGCTTTGGACGAACCTGAAAGTCACTGGTATGTTTCAAAAAATCGGTATTACCAATATCATTATACAGAAGAAGAAATAAAACAAGATACCTGGGGTCATCACCAATATAATTTTTCTGACTCAGTCTGAGCTCCGAGTTTCTCATAGGAGCAGGTAACTTTACAGTTTCTGCTTACTAGTATAATGACAAGAAGAGAGACACTGCTATCAATGCGTAACAAAACATTTGGATAAGACAGTAAAATATCCCCATAAAATGTCTCGGTTTCGCAATGTAAGATCCAAAGGTCGGGATTGCGAGTCCGCTACACCAGGGCAATAATACTGCATTGAAGAAAGTAAATCACCTTGAAATGTATTTTTCATTTGTGACAGTTTTTGTGTTTTTGTAGACACTTATAACGTTTGTTTGTACTTCAAGAACTAGAAATTATAAGATTAATAATGTGCTACAGACCCATTAAATTTACTCACAGTCATTACGCGTTTTTTTTTTTTGTTTACTTCTGTCTCTCACAATTTTCGAAATGAAAAAAAAATATATATATAGTTTTAGTAAACATTTCCCATAGATTGTGGGATTATATAGTATGATACAACTGACTATACGATTAACTCACTAACCCTGATGCTAAAACAATTCAACCCTGTTTGTTGTTATGCAGTGCAGACACAGTGACATGCATTTTGGTCTGTTGACATCTTCACATGGATATATGCCAGTATGGTGACAGATTCGAATGTATTGTTAGAAGTTTAGGCGCCAATCATACAAAAATCACTGGTTAAGGAATGCACGTCAACAAACTGATGGAAATCATCACTATCACTCTGTAACAACGGTCATTGATGGTAACCAAGTACACTCAACCTCATATAGTGGAAACGGGTTCACATAATAGTATGATCAAAGAAATATTTACATTTCCAATGTTTTTGCCTTCGATATCTTTGCCATTTGAAACGATGGCCATTTCCTCATGAATGTGAACAATGCATAAATATTGATGAATATATAGTACAGCTATGTTAACGGCTGGGAATTCCGACAAAAATGAAAGTAGTAAAATGTAAGTTTCGTTTTTGATTGAAAATAGATGAACATCGACACTGTACACATTTACACCAACATACTTCTCATGAAGTGCTAGACGACTAAATATATCAAGATTAATACGTGCATAGTTCACAACTGTATCGCAATCAGAAAGAAAATTCATATAATTGATGTCGATGGCAAAAATATTGTAACTATAATTATTTAATTTTTTAAAAGAAAAATGAGTGACTCATGTTGAAAACTAGTTATTTATAAAATTTCATTTTAGAATAAAGAAGATAGTTTGTACGAGCTATAGATATAAATCATATACCTTTTTAAAGAAAAGGTTACTGTGATCCTAGCATGGGATCAATTCAATGCGAGTTGTTTATTTTCAACTTTTGACCTTGGTTGGCAGGTATATTATATTCATGATACCTGTTTACCTATCACTGACCTGATTTCTGGTTTTCCGGGTGGGTACTACTCTATTATTAAAAAGATAGGTCAATGATACGTTTGTTATGAAAGCAGATATTATCACGAAAGTACGGGAAATCCTGTACACAACGAAATCTGACGACCCTATTTGAACATTGTCACTTTTAACTAGGACCACGGCCAAACTGCGTGTAATTGTTATGATAGTCTGTAAAAATAATAAAAGTGCGGTGAAACAGAACACCCAAACCAATTTACGATATGAAAGATATTTGAATTTACTCCGATGATAATATATGTATACTGCACGTATATTATCAGCTTTGTGCTTGTTTTTGTTTTAAATCAATTATGCTGGTAATCATTTCTGTAACAACTTTTTAAAAATCCCGACTATCAAAAACACCTACCAATTCAAAGACGGAAGACATTATTTTCCCCCCAGAGATATTAAAGGTATATGCATCTTCCTGGTTCCGTCTACAAATTTTAATTCCTGATCACACTTCCAAGAAAAATCTCCATGATTACCACCTTCTGAAGTTTAAATGCTATAATTAATTGAATATATTAATTTCCTTGTTCGTCAAGTTCAGATTATTCTCTTATATCATATCAATACATTTGTATATGAGGTAACTGTAACAATCTGCAATATTTCGGAACCGTCAGATTTACAGATATGGATAAGAAGAAATTAAGGACATATTTGAAAGTCTACATATATTTATTTTATAGTTTTATAGGCTGCATTTGTAATAGGGATGAACAAAACAACAACAATAATGAAAGTAATAATAATAATAAAAACAGCAATAATAATAATAATAATAATGATAATAATAATAATGAGAGAGAGAGAGACAGAGAGAGAGAGAAGAAAAATCGTACACATATTTTTGATAGGAAAAATTAGCTTATATCAATTTTGTAGAATGAAACATTTCAAAAAATTTATTTTATTATAAGGTATTCTGTGTGAAAGATTATGAAATAACAAAATAGTAGATACATTCATACAGGCCAGGTCCTATTCTATTTACATGTAATTTTGAGATATTCCAATTTCAACACATGTTTAAAGACGTTAGATACTTCCATTGTTCATGAAAAATCCTCTATTCATCCGTCATTTATCTCTATTCAACCAAAAATCAGACCCCTCTTCACATTGTAATAATAAAAATATATTTCCATAATATACATACATTATTTTCCTATCTTCTAAACAAATCTTTTAGCTTAACAAATCTTAATTGATTCTAAAGAATTGCCTCTAAATTGGACGAAGTCTTTTAACAGACAGATTGTCAATTAATGATACGTTTCACCTGTAGGTGATATACGTGATTAAACTAATTACAAACTATTTTGTTTTTTTAAATCTTTTTTTTCCGTTGATGGTTGACATATGTACAGTCACATACATGTTGCTGCAGATATTGGCGCATACACCTGCGATCACAAGAGAGCTTTTGTGTTGCCAATGATTTCTTAGAATGGTTGTCATTCATTGATAATAAAGGGGATTCACTGATTAAATGGCACGGATATCATGTCATATCTCTACAGACTCTATACTTTGATCTGTTTGTTTCGTCTGACCCCCTAGCCCATGATTGCACAAGTTCATGGATCCACCAATGAAACGGAAGTTGTGCAGGAACATTTATTACGTTAATTATTTCCACCAAACGACAGTTCGAAACTTGGTGTGAATAATGCTGGAGATTTTCGAGTTTAATATCCCCCTTGACACTATCAATCTACAGTTTAAACCCCTAATTATTAACAATCACACGTTCCTATAACTTGCTTTAAAATCAACATCAACTAAAGTTAGAATAAAACAAATTACATATAAACTGGTTTGAATATTCAAGCAGTTTTTCGGAAAAGATTTTACTTCCTGCTCTTTGAATCACTTGAGGGATTTGTACTATAATTAAGATATATCATTCCATGTCATATGCTATTTTTGTAGTTATACTTAAGATTGGCGTGTCGTGTGACGTCAGTACTTGATACTTGATACTTGAGTAGGAAATGTAAGCTTTCCGTGTACATTATAAACGCTTTGCTGTTCAAACTAGCCAGTGGCAAATATAGATTGAGCGCCCCTCGCCCTTTTCGCCACACATTTACACAATAATGCGAGTAAAACTCCAGATTTGGCACCCAAATTGGTTAAGTCATTTAAGCTAATACGTCACTTTTACATGTCCCCTCCTTTTCAGAAATCCAAGATCCGACACTGCTAGCGGTCTATTTTGCGAAAATTATTAATAGTTTCCAAAATTACGAGGGAAAACAGAGAGAGAGAGAGAGAGAGAGAGAGAGAGAGAGAGAGAGAGAGAGAGAGAGAGAGAGAGAGAGAGAGAGAACACATACACAGAGTGAAATTTTCGGAGTAAATATGCGTTAGCGGTTCATAAATAGTAAGCAGTCGAGAAGCTTTGCAGTTCGTACCCTCATGTATTTTCAAAAATGAAGTTTATTTCTTATATAAATTACATTCTACTGTCATTTCTGAAATTAAATTAGCATTATACCTTAGGTATGTGGAGATACTATACATTGGTAATTTCATATAACCGACTATAGTAACTCTTCGGTTTCTGGAGTTAAAATATTGCGCTTTGGAAGTCATCATTTGAACGGAAGTGATAGTTTTTATTATGGAATTGTACATATTTAGACTGTGACAAATACAAAATAAATGGTGACGCAGAGTTGGTATAATAGTGAAATGATTTATCTGAAGCGAACGGCAATGGCACCTAATTAATTGCTAGAACCGACCGAAGTTGAATGTAAATTTCCAAACATGAATTATGAAGGATTTCTCTGAGATTTGGTGATGACGTCAGTCCAAATACGCACCCGAGCGGAATCTCAGCCGAAATTAGTCTAACCTGTATCTGTGTTCTGAGCCATTCTCTCGAGAAGCAGGTCATTCGTCTGTATTAAAGCGCTGTTTAGAAGTTTATTCGTGATTTAGAATATGTATTTTAAAGAAATCAATAACAGTCTGCATGTACAGAGAAACTATGGCACAGTTTGGTTGCTAATGCTTAGGCTTAAGGCTTACGGCTATAAACAGATATTAAACTCTATAGCCTTTGCATTGCGATGCATTCTATCATTAGAGGACAAGAAAATCAACAAGAGGTCATTTCATCAAGCTACATACGGGCAGCACGTGAACTCGAAACAGTTAGCATGTCGAAATGGAGCATCATGTTAATATGCTGACCGTGCTACCGTTTGAGCGGAACATGCACATATTATGGTACGTTTAGAGTTTTCATAAAGTTCAATTTAAATATTCATTTACCAAATTTATACTCCGTATATGGATGGCATTGGACAACAGAAACAGCCTAATTTAGCTTTCTCCCAGGGATTTATGTTAACTGGTATGAACAATTTTAAGTCCCGAGATCTCGTTGATCATTTATCATGTCCACCACCACCATCCCCCCACTCAGTGTTTCAACTGTAGACGATCATTCAGGCATTGCGCGTCATTTTAATGCACTTCACGAATAGACTTATAATACGAAGAAATTAATCATATAATACCGCGAGTTTTTGCAACGGCAGCCGTGTAATTTACAGTTATTTTTCTCCGGAAGTGACTCACAATCTGTTTCTCTTAAATTCGATTTGACATAAATGTCAGTGTTGAATTTCAAACTGTCAGTTGGGTACCTTTACTTCGTTGGTGTTCTTGATAAAAGTTAAGAGGGATTTGTCAGAATAAACACACGTTAGGTCATCTCTAAGCTTATTTGATTTTGATAATTCGGTTATTTTCCCCCTTGGATAAAACCAATTTTTTGGGCAATATTTTGCATAACTTCCAAAAGGTATTTTTATTCAATGATATAAAACTTCCACGAAACACAGCAGTCAGATCAATTCTCCACTATTGGTAGAACAGGAAGTGGCTTTGTTCTTTCTAATTTATTGCGAGGGTGTAATTTTGAATTTATTGGGTAGGTGTAAATCCAAAATTGCAATATGACATGGTAATTTTTCTTATTTCAGAGTTTTGCTATCTTATAAAGGCATTCACACATACATTTACATAGTATAAGTTTTATATAAAATAGCATGGTTGACAGTAATCATGTACATATTAAGAACGGAAAAGACACAAATCAGTGTAATTTTTGTCTTTACACCCACCCAGTGAATTAAAATAATTACAATATGACACAGGTCCCGCAGACAAAGGGGTCAGATCAATTAAATCATGTGTAAAAAGAATAAATTCATAATATTATTGTTGGTGTTACACACAGCGATATCGGAAATCGTTGCCAAATTCATAGTAAGGAAGATCAAAATGTCACAATGTTGACAATAGTGAATTTACTATGAATAGCATACAGGAAAAAATCACGTCAGCTTCTACTATTAAATGAACTCGTTTATCTCAAGGGCATATACGAGTGCCAAGATCTCCTACCTGTGTCTTGATAGTGTTTTGATCCGAATACAAATTTTTGGTGACTCAAACATTAAACGAAAGGCACGTGAGACATAAGTAATGAAATAGGTGTTGTAAAATATTAGACTGCTGGATTGTGGGCTATAACCATATATTATTATACAAGATCATTTCTTTGTTAAAATACTAGGTTTGTTTTTTATGGAGCCTTTGGGTATATATTATGGCAGTATATATGTAAATTAAGGCTACAAAATTGGACGTGCGAGCGGTAAACACGCTGATAAATTTTTTTTTTGGGGGGGGGGGGTTGTATTTCTATTCTATGATCAAAAGAAATACACTAGCATTTTTTATCCTATGATCAACAGATTGATTGTTTGTTTGTTTTACGTCTCGTCGAGAATTGTTCACTCATATTGAGACGTCACCAACTGTTGGTGAAATACTACAAATTTCGACCTATGATCAAAAGACATATACAAATTAAAATTATTCATAAAAGTTTTAATTTTGTAAAGAAAAAATATTTGGTGTATTTAAATACATATTGTTGGGGTACAAACACACCCTGTAAACGTTTATACGGTAAATACTAATATCACTGCTGAGAAATTGAACTTCCTTTCAAAAAATCGTAACGTGGCAGTTGCAAGAGAATAATGGGCATTCAATAAATAAATAGATAGATAGATAGATAGACAGATAGATAAATAGATAGATAAACAGACGGACAGATAGATAGATAAACATTCAATTATGTGTAATGGTAATTCGCGATATTTATTGAAAAACGCAATATTTTTGCATGAATATGTGTATAGTAAATTACTCGGAGACGGAAGCACACTCACACACACGAACGAGAGAGAGAGAGAGAGAGAGAGAGAGAGAGAGAGAGAGAGAGAGAGAGAGAGAATATCCCTAGATGGTCGATTGTTCTCGCGCACTAGTCAAATCTTAATATATCTCATATTTGAAGTGATATTACATGGGTAAAATGTGTATAATGATTTTAGTGTAGCCGAGTACTAAGTGGAAAAATGTAGATGTCATCTTGACATCTCGCGTTTAGATGAGTGCATATACGAAACTAAGACACATGGTTAATAACTGAAGAAGCTAAGGTATAGCAAAAGGTCTGTAGTTGATAGAAAAAGTGGATGACCCGAGATAAAACGTAGATTTTTAGGAAGGCCATACACAGTTTTTAATTGTGCACAGTTTCTAAATTATTTCAGATTATGGGGTTTGAAGAGTGCGGGTTTAGCCCAAATGAAAGGAAGTCAAAACAAGAAAGCGGCACCGACACCAGCATGTATGGATTACATGTAAATCAAGGTCGTGATTTATTAAGTACACCTATTATCTATGAAATACAAATACTGAGATAAAGGGAAGTGTGATTTTTCATTCACCTCTCATAACCTGACTTTAATGTGTATCCACTGGGCCCATACCCATATGTTTTGGAACATTAAAAAATAAAATAAAAATAAACTGTCCCTGCTGCTACCTTACGGGGTAATTTGAATCCACAGCAAATTACGAGTACGTCCAGCTGAATGGACAATTTTAGTACAGCCCTGTACCTATCTAATCCCCAAAGCCCCAAAACAGCAATAATGTAGAGAGTAATTTTAGATACAGAGCGTAGTGTAGATATAGTGTGGTTTTGTTTATGTTGGTATGGCTTTGTTGTCTTTTCTATATAATCAACTTTATTGTTGTCCCGAGGACGGTACAAAGGTAATGATCGAGTGCAAGTGACAGCAATAAAACAATGAAAACATAACGCTACTTCAATCCTAGACTCTCTAAAACGGGGGGGGGGGGTTACAATAAACTGTGTGTGTGTGTGTGTGTGTGTGTTTATACATAAATACACACACACACACACACACACACACACACACACACACACACACACACACACACACATATATATATATATATATATATATACACCAGTAATACACACTTACGCTGTAAGTGCTGGTGGCAGTTTAAAGGTCTAGTTCAAGATTGTTTATTTTTTAAATTGTCATTTTTGATGTTGAAATTGTCATTTTTTTTTATGTTAAAGTTGTCCTTTTTGATGTCAAAATTGTCATTTTTGATGTTAAACATTAAAGATATAACTAATTTAAAGTTGGCAATTAAAATTTTAAGATTTTAAATGCAAGGATAAGAGCAATGTTTTAGTTTTAACTCTGTGCTATGTAAACAAACTAGTGAAACGTTAATTTTGTACTTCAAAGCATCCTAATTTTGCAAGGAGAACTTATAAATGTCACTCTTTCGCTGAGGATATATATATATCTGTATATATATATATATATATATATATATATATATCTATCTATCTATCTATCTATCTATCTATCTATCTATCTATCTATCTATCTATATATATATATATATATATATATATATATATATATATATATATCTGTGTGTGTATCCGAACATTTTCAAAAATTTGTAAACAATAACATACCCTAATCTTTGTAATCTTTGTTTACACATCAATGATAAACTCTCTATCATAATGTATAACGTTTTAAAACATTTGTGGAATCTTTAAAACACATTAGACGTTAATATTTATCATTAAACGTGAGGGAAAAAAACCCAAAATGTTAGAAAAAATCGTGAATGAGTCCCTTTGATATCATTTATGTCTGTCTGCCTCCCACCAATAAATAGAACAACGCCTCCATAAGATAAATAGGTTATTTATTAAAATTATAAATGATAAAAACGAACAAAATAACATATTATTGTCTGTTGCGTTCAATCCATATCAAATAAAAATGTAGGTAACCAGGCAAAATGTCCATGGAATAAAATGAAAAACATATTATACATTACCAAAACAAAACTATATACAACATGTAAACATTTGTGTTTTACCAAAAAAAAATAATAATAATAATTGGGAATAGTAGAAAAAAAGATTCCATACAAGAAAATATGTTATGGCGCGTTGAGTCCCTTTACTATCATACATGTTCATTTAAACAAAGTCACAGAAATAAGAAAAGCTATAGTAATTACTCAAAACGAAAGTAATCGTGGTTTACACAGATTCGTAAATACTGTTTAAATAGATCATTTATAGCTAATGGAGAGAAGTATGATATAAGAACCAATCAGATTTTATCTCTGAGGACGCCAAGAGCACGTGCCTTGGATACAAACACAGACCAGTATTCGGCGAGGGAAGTTAGCCAATTAAAACGTAAGTATTTTACAGTCACAAAAGGAAGTTATAATTTTCTAATGTTAAATGAAAATATACACTCTGACGTCAATTTTATTGTCGTGAGTAAATAGCATGAAGTTTCATGTGTAGTAAAGGACCGGATAAAAAAATTATATACATGTAGTAATAGATGACAAACAGCATAATGATCTGAAAGTACGTTTTGAAATGTATGTATTGTGTGGGTCATCATGTCGAAGCCAAATATCGATACAGAGAGGGGAATGCATGGCTGCACGTCATCATCAAGATTATTAACAACACGTATGCATCGCAATTCTAGTTGTGTTACTGAGGCGTCCTTCCTGCAGAACGAATTCCTGGCTAAGGATTTATATAAATCCAATATCAAATTAAGAATCTACTTTTCAATTCTGTTGGTTCTGAATATTCTCTTGATTATCGCGATCGCTCTGTTATACGTTACTTCTACGCGCAATTTGGACCAAAAAGATGCACCGACGAACGAGTCTTCTCCCCGCGAAGATGTGCAAAACGTGGCGACTGATAGAAAGACAGAGAGACTGTTGGAGACAAAAATTTCCAATGAATTTGTGAACGACATTAATTGTGCCACCCTGAAGTATAAACTTAATGCAACAGACCTGGAGTCTCGGGACGGTAAATGTTCATTTGAGGACTTAATTGATGCGCTGATCAAGGTAACTTTTCCGTAATGATACGTGTACTAACAGTGTTTAAATCTTAATATAGAAAACAAACAGCGAATTCAAATATGTTTATTAAAGTTGTAAATTTTTTTTCCAGTTTCTGAAACCAACAGACAATAGAGGTAATTTGCATACACTTCTGTAGTTTTTCTCCTTTGATAAAAAAAAATCACCTCACAACACCTGTGTAGTTCAAATTATTTAAATTTTATAACACATTCCATGTGCATTATTTCAGATGTCCTGCATTTAACTGGTGGCATACCTGCAGAGAAAAGAAATGGTATTATTTTTTTTATATTAATGATTTATTTGCATCTTCTATTTGCTTTTAAAATATATACGATGACCTTTTCCTTTTTTTTAATTCTAGAGCATTTAGAATATACGATCTCAAAATGGACCCCAGACAAGAACCTCCAATTCTCAGTACGATACCACATGACCAATTCGTCCATCATCATCTCGTCCGATGGATTCTATTTCTTATACTGCCGATTGACCTTTTCAAATGACGTCACAAGAAAAGGGTCACGTCGGACATCCATAAAGCATTCAATAAGAATCAAACCAGTGAATCAACCTTTCCAGAAATTCGTGACAGTGTCTACCACGCCCACTTTTACACGCATGAATAGCCACAGCTATATACAAAGGGTGGCTAAACTCCGTAAAGGCGAGGAATTAAAGGTTACTGTATCTTGGGCTGGAAAAGTGCAATATGACACAAGCAATGGCAACGAGAACTATTTTGGCATGTTTAAACTATAGTAATCATAGTTTGTAACACCAAGATAATTAAAATCTTGTACAATATAATCAATGCATTGTTATACTTTAAAAAAAAAAATAGTTCCCTTTTAAACTATCACCTTAATACAACAATCATAGTTTTATCTATATTTACTTCATATTCCATTCATTACTTTTATTCTGCAAACAATTTAGTATACCTTGTCCCGTTTCTGAAAACATCACGTCAGTGAACGTAATCGAAAACAAAGCAATTTCCATAATTCTTATAAATGGGGGAGAGTAATCAATAAAATATGTTGGGGGTTATTCGATATTATCGTCTTGGTATCAAATGTGTTCACGTTTGAGTATGGAATTCCTGTCATATGCTCCATCGCACCATCACCTCAACGATATGATGTTACGATGGCGCTCGATGTTACGATAGAGCGATGGGACGATGATACATTGTATCATTGTTATCGCGGCGATGGTACAACAGAGCATATAACCGCAATACGATTGGTTGGTTGGTTGTTTTACGTCCCGTCGAGAATTTTTCACTCATATTGAGACGTCACCAGCTGTAGGTGAAGTACCTTAAATATAGACCTATGCTTAGCGCTCAGGACCGAAGCAGTGAGGGTTTAGGGTTCTTTAACTTTTGTTTTACGTCCCGTCGAGAATTTTTCATTCATACTGTAGGTGAAGTACCATAAATATAGACCTATGCTTAGCGCTCAACGCCGAAACAGTGAGGGTTCAGGGTTCTTTAACGTGCCAACGCCTACCGCGACACGGGACCTCCGTTTTTAAATGTTATAGAATATATCCGAAAGACTCGTGATTATCACTTCTAAATGCCGAGCGTTTTGCGAAGGAGCAAACACTACCTATGTTTACGTCTTAGGTTTGACGCGGTCATGGCATGAGCGGGACTCGAATTCACGACCTCCCGGTTACGAAACGAACGTTCTAACCACTGAACTACCGAGACCTGTAGGCAACGATACGATATCTGAAACTCCATTCGTGCATGTCAAAAGTACGCCTTGAGATACCAAGTGGATTTCTATAGTAGTGTGATGGTACACTGTTAGCAATCCACAATTACGCATGTAAAATGTCTGTAATCAGTAACATTTCTCTTCAAACTATGGTTTATTTCATTTAGGCTTAATGTTATTTTTACCCCGAGTACTAGAAAGTCCTTACCATAATAAGACAGAATACATAATCAAGAACCTGTGTGATTGTACGCAGATATGACAAGGTTATAGTGCGTGGTCAAACCTACGTTTCAGTTACATTAAAGCTTCAGTGGCGGATCTAAAGGGGGATACGGGGGTGCATCTCCCCTTTATTGAACATTTTAAACAAAAAATGCCATTATTGGCCATTTTTGAGCCTCCATTTCCCGTGTTTGAATGGAAAAGGTACAAACTTGAGTCGTCCATTGAAAATTTTATGACCCTCCCCTCCCTTCCCTTCCATTGTATACAAAATGATTGAAAAATATAAAGATTCCGCTCTTATCACCGACGCTAGAACCATGATATAATGATATACAGACAAGGCGATATCAATCTTAATCTGAAGAGGTTTCTACAAAAACTATTTACCACACATTTTATGATTTTCGTAGCAAAGGGTGATTAAATAACATCATATTCAACAAAAGTATTACTGAATTAAAATCACCACCGAGGAAATAATGACACAAACATTTTTCATCTACTGATATTTTTTCACTAAGAATGCGAAATATGTATAAAACCCATGAAAAATGAAGAGAGAGAGAGAGAGAGAGAGAGAGATTTGCCTTCACCGGGTCCCAGTAAAATGTATGGTCCAATATAACATAATAACCAGCTTTGTTTTTCATATTTTAAACGTTTTAAAATTTTAGATTGATTTGAGTTATTTGCATAAATGTGGTTTTTAATTTCGAGGTAATAGAAATGCTTAAAATCTTAGCAGATATTTTAATAGCTTGTATTTTTTTTCTGTAGATTTCCATAGACAATGGTTTTTTATACCTCCAAATCAGCTGCAGGGCATTTCGTTTTCAAAAATGCCTTTTAACATCGTGTAATCCATTGGTTTCAATGCTAAATTAATGGAGCAACATGTTTCAAGGATATGAATATTTTGCAAAACTATGTTGGATGAGATCATTTTCTATGATGATTATCTTTGATATACTAGTAATACTACAGAGTTTGTCATAATGAACTATTTTAGTTATTTTTTTTTTTTATTTTCAGTTTTTATATATTTATATTTTTTGAGCTAATTGTACGTCGGATATACCTTCATAAATCTGATGAGGTCATATATGAAATTCGAACATTCATTCTTCCTGAAATATTAGAGAGGTGTACAGCAGTTACAGGACACCTGACAAGGATATCTACTTCCTCAATACTCTTGATCAGCAGAGACATGCTTATCATGAAGCCGAGTCCCCCCCCCCCCTCCCCGGGAAGAAAAGAAGCGCCACCTGTCCGTGTAACATATCAAGGAACAGTATTCGGTTACATAAAGCGTTATGCTATGTCGCCTATGATATAACAAAAAAACCCTGCCACACAAAAGGAAAATAATTCAGCGAATGGTAAAACTACAGTTAAGGGATAGAATTTTTAAAATTTCCAATAATTTTATGCTTAAAGTTTTTTAAGAGCTATTTATAAATAACTTTACATTTATAAGAAGGTAAAAGAAAAAAAAATCCAAATATACAGTCCATTTAATACTTTATGACGAAACTGAAGGTAAGAGGTAATGCCCCATATGAAAACGAAAATGCAATAACTTGTACGTATAAAGCAAGCCGCATTTCTCGCGCAAATTGAACAACTTGCCCTCGTGTTTATTGGATAACTTAATACATTTATGTTATAGGTAACATAATTAGTGAATAGCAATAATTAAAATACACTGCAATACTTAGATTTAAACGATACTGTGCCGTGTTTAATTTCATTTTTAAAATGTTTAAAGAATAGAAATGAGCATGTCGGAGACCTACTTCGCTTCTGTTTCTGTGGTATGCTGGATATAAAACACACTTTTCAACTTGTAAGTAATGGACACTAAAAAAGGGTGAATACATGTATATATTTTACTGTACATAGATGGGACATCATTTAAGTCAAATGTTTGTATACCGATTAATTTTTCTTCCTGTCACATTTAAAATGAAATAGGGCTAATAGATCTGGAAAAAAAAAAAAACATAAATCTATGAGCGGTAAAAATGGGCGTCTGTGCCGAATGTTTTACTTTCTTATCTGATACATGATGTGATTTCAAAAACCTACGGAAATCCCTTCTTATGGCCTCTTGACATTAATAAACCCTAGCATCACTAATCTATATAGATAGGATTGTGTATTGACAGTGTATCGTTTAGATAACAAAAGATCAGAATTCGGTACTAGACGGTAGAATTTAAGTTCTGTAACATGGGGATGGAACTGTGCAACAGTTTTATTGTTTTAGCAAGTGAAAAGTTTAGAAGATTACATTTTTTGTAAATGTGTATTAGCTGTTTTGAAATATTACCATGACAATGTGAATATTATGCGATAATCACAAAAGTGCAAACCAGTGTTTTTGATTTAATCACTGTACTCATAGTATCTGACAACCTTTGCCTTTTCTTTTGTAAAGGGGTTTAAAAATAAATCACTTTGCACTCACGGATCCTTGACCCATTTCCCTCAATATTGAGATATATTTTTTCATAAAACGTAAACAGTCTTCCACGAAATAGAAACGGAAGGACGTGCAATATACAGTCTGCATGGTAAGAACTTTAAATACTAGTGCGATCAAGAAATAATTGCATATCTCTCCATTTCTATCACGTCTGTTAATTTGACTTTAAAAGCTGAAGACTAAAATTACAGGTAAAACGTTGTATTAATTGGCCATCAGTGTCGAAATCGGTCCCCTTGTTAAACTTTAATATTTACATATAATACGTCATACCTGCGCAGCAGGTCAGATTTTCACCTGCGACAAAAACAGTTGCAATTTGATAGGTAATAAACTTTGTTATCCTTGAATCAGTATATCTCCTCTATTGTAAACTACTGTCATAGTATTGTTTTGTTTTTTAAATTGCAGATATAGGATTTTTTTTTGGAGCCTAGGAAGCTTGAACACTTATGAAAACTCTCCTTTTATTCCAGGTGATTCAACAAATTTTACACACGAGAGATTCTTTCACCGGAACTTTATATCCGATTTAAAAGATCTAACTGCGGTCAGCTAAAGATTTTACACACTCGTCATAGTGTTATTTAAATCTTCAAATGGGAAAAGAAGTCGCTTGAAAATAACCACATTAATTACTACCGCAACTGATAGGGAAGTACTTTGTCATTTCGCACTTAACATGAATCCGCAGTTACTAGAGGGTCATGAGAAGAGAAAGAGACTGGAGTTTTCTATTTCCAGTGACGGATCGGGAGAAACCGATGATAGCCAGGGCTACTACAGCGAAGCACGCGATAGTCTGGCAGATCTTCTCCCCAAAATGCAAAGAACACCAAGCTGTGTTTCAAATTTTACGCAATGTGCTAATCAGCAGAAATTGGATGATCTCTACAAATCTTACACCAAGCTGAAGATTTATTTCTGTGTGTTGTGTGTGGTTAACGTCATAATCATCGTCCTTGTTTGTATCTTTTTCGCTGTGTTTTTCATTCGTTTCTCACATGACGATAAACTCTTGGACAGTTCGTTTTTAAATCCAACACGAGATGAAAAGAGCTCAAATCCAAATACCGGTCGAGATGATGCTCTTGTGGCAGTGACAGAACCTCCTCAAAAAATGGCCAACGCACAAATCCGGTGCTCTGTCCTAAAACACAAACTAAATGCTACTGCTTTTGACAGTAAGAAAATGTGTTCTCTGGAGGACATGGTGGATTCGATTGCAAAGTACCTTAAGCCAAGAGAATACAATGGTAACGATTTTAGTTTTTCTATATTTTAGAATCAGAATGATTTGTTAGTTTTTGTTTTAAAAAACTGCTTTTGATCGATTAAAAATAATTTATTTTTTTCATTTTATCTTTTGTAGATGTTTTGCATCTCACTGAGGGTACGCCGGAGAAAGGTAATTATTGTAATAACAATGCTTTATAATTATATGTAACATAATTACACATGCATATTTATATATACCTTTGTTACAAGGTAGACTAAGGAAAGGTGATATAATACCACTCATTCTTTATTGTAGATGGTTCAGATTGCTTCCTGAAAGAATGGAAAAAGGACAAAGATAGTTCTTCTCCAAGTTCGGCAGGTCTAAATTTTAACAAGCAGAGAGGGACCATCATCATTCCCTCCAGTGGCTATTACTATGTTTACAGTCGCCTGACGTTCAAATACAACTCGTCAATCAGTCCGGAACAGGCTCAAAAACTGCAGTTAAAAGACATTAAGCATACCATTGAGAAGAGTCGAGCTCTTTCCTCCCAGTATAGTTCAGTTCAATCCACATCAGTTCAGTGTACCAAAAGTTCTTTTGTCCATAGCAGTTTCCTCCAGAGAGTGCTGTATATGGAAAAAGGAGACGAACTAAGAGTGAAAATGTCCGATTCGGGTAAAATTCAGTACGACGAGAAATACAAACATGAAAATTACTTCGGAATTTTCAAATTATGATAGAAAGATCAAACAAATTTAATGTCACATTTTGTCAACGGAAGATGTAAATGTAGTTCTTCACAATAGAGAGTACCCATTGTGAGAAGTGAGGAAACCCTCTTCCTTCGACAAGTGGCATTGGGGTCTTCCTTTCTCTGTTCTTCCCACAGTTCTGTGATCAGCACTTCCAGTTGCTTTTATGACCATAACCACGTGCCAAACTGACAAGACAGCGGGCAAAGTATGCCACGACATTAAATGTCCGAAGAAATACCGGTACGAATTTAAAAATTCGCATAAAGAAGTTATGAACTTCTGTGATAATATACATTAAAATACCAAATACTGCAATATTCTTACATTAAATTACGAGAGTTTTAAATTACTAACACACATTATTATATAAGTATAAACCTGGTATTAACATACCGTCCTGTGTTTAATATGTGATTTATGTTTATTATATATTTATACCTTTTCATTGTTGAAAATGTTTTGAAATATTTTTTCAAGTGCATGTATAATTCTCTATTATTAATGTAACTGGGAAACCTCGAAACACCAACGGAGCAAAAAAGGCATTCATCTTGTATGTGTATACCTATATAGAAACCACAACGTAGTCTGTTACTAGTCAATAGAATTAGACCACAGAAATATGCTCAAATGCTCATGATTATTACCAGTTCCCTTCAATACTGATCTCAGTTGAACAGTGTTTGTCACCTTCGAAATGGCTTCTTCATGTTTCAAATTGTGTATGTGTGTCAATATTCATAGTGTTATCGTTATTTACAGTGAAGATGTTGATCAAAATATACTGATGTTAAGATATATAATGCTTTACAAATTGTGCCAGCTATGAAATGGCTAACCTGTTCGTAATAAATATGTTGTTATAGTGATATAATTATTGCTATTAAAATTATTGCCTTAATTTATTTATTTGATTTAAGAAAACAAACTGGTAGTAACATATTCTAAGATATGTCTACTTTCACTTTTTATCACGTGCGCACTTTGATATTTAAATGTACCAAGGAACAAGATCTAAATGGGTTAACGTGGTGTATTTTTTCATGTGTAAAATTGAATTTGTAATCGGGTACACCTTTGGGTATTCCCCTCTTGGATTTTTTTTTAAATATCCTTTAAAAATCATCTAGAAAGATAAACGCTCTAAATTGTTAAAATGATTCGTCATTCTTATATAAAAAAAAAATAGTAAGATACAATGGCATTCATTGTTATTATTAGGTCTTTGTACAAATTAAGAATACGGTCGGGAAGAAATAGATCGGATGGATTTTAGACAGACAATGAGATCACCCCGAAGATTGATGATAGAATGACCTTGGGTCAAAATGAGCAATTTCCCCATATTCACATTAAGAACATACACTTTCAGAGTAGCATTTTTTGGGATCACTTAATGGCGATATTACGAAATATCATCTCCTTAAAACAGTGTATTCATGTAAGGAAAGAAAGCAAAGTGTGAAGTATTTGACCTAGACTTCACCACCTACCAGGGCTCGTATCTTGTCAATTCTAGGGTTTGGAGGAATGATTTTTAATGTAACAATTTTCCTTAATAAACGATTAGCAAAATGATTGAAAACGAACGCCTGCAAATACATACAAATAGTATATTAATAATTACAATATGGAATCAAATAGTATCTTATGATTGGGTATCTTGAGTGCGTAGTCTTACACTAGACACTCTCGGACTGTCGCTTATCCTGTAGTCTTATTCAGGACACTTAACGCAAACGGCAGCCCTTCAACTGCTGTGCACACTGCAAGCCTTATTCAGGCAGACACACTGCACACAACAGCTTGGTCACCAGACAGGTCAAGGAGATTTCTAGTGGTTGACCTCTGTTGCTGGTTATCCCCTGAATGGCTTGACACTACAACATACGACAACCTCGGATGAGAAACTTTTCAGACCTTACTTATACCATAAGGTCAACCAATTCCATAAGCTGACTTTGTTGTCTCGCTTACAGCTGTACTTTTTAACACATCTTCTCTGTAAAACCTTCGCTGGAAAGATACCCTTTTGACATGTGACCGCAACACGGTTGTTTACATCTGAAACCCGAACGGTCACACTATAAATTTCCGGAATATTACAAAAGCATGCTGGGTATAAATCAAATGGAAAATAAGTTCATCAATATATTTGTACAGATGTTAAACAGATGAAACTATCGCTAAACGCTGTGCAATTATTTAGATCTATAATAAAATCGGTTAAAATTTCGTTTTACTGAAAATAACATTCATTGCGTATACTGCATAACACTACACCAATGATGTCATTTTTGCGCTCAATATCATGCTTTAGCTAGCCTCGAAGTACAATATTAACCAAGGCCGGACGCTTTATTGTATAGACCGGTCGCGGTAGCTCAGTGGTTAGAGCGTTCGCTTCGTAACCGGGAGGTCGTGAGTTCGAGCCCCGCTCGTGCCATGGCCGCGTCAAACCTAAGACGAAAAATAGGTAGTGATTGCTCCTTCGCCAAACGCTCGGCATTCAGAAGTGAGAATCACGGGTCTTTCGGATATGACCTTAAAAACGGAGGTCCCGTGTCACGGTAGGCGTTGGCACGTTCAAGAACCTTCACTGCTACGCCCCTGAGCGCTTAGCATAGGTCTAAATTTATGGTACTTCACCTACAGCTGGTGACGTCTCGATATGAGTGAAAAATTATATATATATATATATATATATATGAATTACAAATAACGTCTTTAATTTTTATAGGCATTTTTTTATAAAAAAAAAAATTAATGCATTATATTTGAACCCTTTTGACATGTTTTTTTAAGATGTCTACATCATGCATCAAATCACAGCAAAATTGGAATTTAAAATATTTTATCAGCAAACCTTTCATAATATCCAGGGGGTGGGTGGGGGACCAAAAATCATAACATATAATTCAGAACTTGCATCACGCTATTGAAATCTTATGTCATGCGAAATGTTTTAACGCGCCATTAAATAATATAAAATGTTCCATCCTAAAAAGCCAGGGTCAAGTCACAGGATGATTAATCCATTACATAGCTGAAGTACACAGAAGATCAGGACCACGCTTCATTGCTCACATAAACAGAGCCACAGACGTCTTATGTCATCTCGAACAACGACCTGTGACCACAAATTAAAAAGGTGAATCGGTGCTATATTGAAAGACAGCAGTAAGAATATTTTTTTTATTTTCCAAACATTTCTGAAAAATACTTTATGTTGTTTTAACATTTAAAATATTAGAAAACTTAGGAATTATACCAAAAATGTGCAATATCACTGTATTTTGTTATACTTATGTAATAGTGTTAAGTTTGATTAATAGAGTATTTAAAAAAAACCATTCAAATTGCTGACATATATATCTTTATATGTTTTATATACGTACGCATTTAGATCTAAGATCCACCCCTTTACTTACACTACTACACAAAGGTACAATTACAATTTGTATACCTTGGGGACTTTTGATTATAGGTCTAAGTGTGGTCATTTTGTATGAAGGTTTTTTATTGGTCAGTATTTGGCGGTAAAAACTATAGAACTCAGAAACCCAACCAAATACAACATTTGGTTGGGTTTCTGAGTTCTATAGTTTTTACCGCCAGTGTTGAACACAGTTAATATAATTCAGAAACGTTGGAGAGACTTGACTTGTAGAGATTTTGATAGACAGATTTTTTAGACTGACTAACAGACTTAAATTCTTAATTTCTGGTAAATAATACATCTATATTAATTCCCATTGCTACTAGTAAATTAAAAGTCTATTATGTATCTATCCAATACATGGTTGTAGGAAACGGGGGTGTGGGTGCCCCCCAATATTTTTCCAAAAAAAAAAATCATATAGTAAAGTTCACATATAGTGTAATGTATAATTATTTTAAGCAGAAAGTTCATTTAATTAAATGAGACTCAGAGTCAGTGTGACTGTCCTTTAGCTTTAATGATTGATTGATTAGAGTTTTACGCCGTGTTAGCAATATTTCAGCCATTTTACGGCGATTAAACAACTGAAATATGGTTGGTTATGAAAGCTGAAGTTTCCCTGACGGCCCTCAGTTTTTCGAAAATCAAGGAAGCGATCTCTTAAGTGCCAAGGGGGTTGTAATCCTTGACAAGGGGCACCCTTTAACGTCCCATCCGACGGACTTAAAAGTTAAAAATCGTAAACAGGTAAAAATACATATCATTTTGTGTATATGAATAGGTTATATTGTAAAGGATCAAATTTTTCTGTAAAAGTCGCACTCTTGTAAATATTTTATAATAAGATGATAGTCAATATTTGTAAAAAGTTGATACATTGATTGCACATTATTAAAAAGTCTATTTCATGTGGGTGTAAAATCATTACATTCCAAAAGAATGTGTTCTATAGTTAATGGACAGTCACAAGATATACATTCAGGTTGAAGTTCTCTGTTTAATAAATAAGAGTGTGTCAATTTTGCATGTCCGATGCGTATTCTTGAAATAATAACTTCGTCCTGGGGTTTCATTACGATATTACACGATTTGTTTACTTTGTTTTGAATAGAATAAAGTTTACTTCTGTCACAGAAATCCCAATATATTTGCCAAAGATCATTTACATACATGTTTAGTTTTATGTCATATTTCAAATCTGTGTAAGGAATTTTAAAATGTACAATATCGTTTTGTGATGCATTCTTTGCCTCTTTGTCTGCTTTTTTGTTACCATGGATACCAATATGACTAGGAATCCAGCAGAACTCAACTATTTTATTTTGTTAGTTAGAAGATAATACTGGTTTAAAATGTCCAAAATATGTGGATGATCAATATTCATATTACTTATAGACTGTAGACAAGATAGGGAGTCTGAGAATATAGTGAAGTATTTGTCCTTAGAAATTTTAATGTACTCTAACGCAAATTGGATAGCCTTTGCTTCAGCGGTATAAATTGTTGCTTCATTTGGGAGTCGCGCTGAGAAAACATTGTTATTGATTACTGCAGCAGCAGCAACTTTATTTTGGTCTTTCGAACCATCTGTGTAAATATCAGTTGTACAATGTATAATGTATAATGTTTAGATTGCTTTAGTTCGGATAACGTTTGTTTGAAAATAGCGGAATTTGTTTAAGATTTTTTATATTCAGAAAGTGAAGTGTCAACTTTGGGTTTTAGTATTTCCAAGAGTAGACACTATCGTATCAGTGTAGGATCAACCTTCCACACAGTTTTAATTTTGATCATATTTCACAATGTATGCCCAGACGGACGAAAGAAAGGCATTTTTCGAAAAGTGCACTAAGAAGCAAGGAAAAAAAAGGGATGGGGAGCACTATGTTTTCTTGTTAGACTCAAAGGGCAAAGTTTTAAGAAATATCCTCTTCCAACAAGCATACCTAATATCCCAACTTCCAATATTCGAAAAGATGATGCTTCCTCAGAGCTTTATTCAAATGATGCTCCTTCTGAGCTTATCCCGATTCAGATATATGGTGATGGGAATTGTTTATTCAGAACTCTCTTTTTTTGTGTTTGGACATGAGGACAATTTTAAGTAAATGAGGGTACAAATAATTGTGTTTAAACTTGTTTTAAACCGGAAGAGCTGCACGAATGAAAACACCTTTGTGACCATGTCCACAAACAAAAGTTCACTTCAATATGTCTTTGAACGTTCCCTGTCAGAAGAATGTTTAATTACTGGTGATTTGATTGCTTCGTTACAAAAGGAAACAATAAAAACAACCAGAACGGTTACTATTCAAGAATGTTACATATGGTCGTAGCTTCTAACGTTTTGCAGAAACCAATCGTGTCTATTTTCCCCGAGGCGCAAAACCCTGGTGTAAACAGACAAGATCATAATTAGCTTATTGTCCCTCTTCACCGTGCTGATGCTAAAGAATATCATGGTGCTATCCACATCATGTGGACTCAAACAATTGCTACAAAAATAGATGGTTGGACACCTAATAATTTTGTTGCCTGTATTTACAAGCATGAGGAACCTCTTTTATAGCGTTCGAGGTTATCCTTTGAGGATTCTGAACCTCATCGCTCATTTGAACCAAAACAATCACAAGATAATCCTTCCCGACTCTTTGAGTCTAACACAAATGAGGAGTCTATTGAAACAGGTAAACTGAAAAAAGAAACAGACAAACATGTTAAGGTTTCTTCCTTTATTCCATCTTCTTCTTCTTCAGAAGATGATATCTTAGAAATACCAGTTCAAAAGGCCCAGGTTGTACATGAAAAATGGCATACACTAGAGATCGGTAGTACCCCAAATCAGCCACGGAATATTTTCTAGCAAAAAAGTTTGGTAAAAAGATGAGATATTTCAAAGCCTCCTGGTTTGATCGGTGGTCTTGGTTACATTACGTAGAAATCAAAGATGTTAAATTCTGTTTTCCTTGCATAAAATCATTTCAGAAGACTCTCAGTTGCCACAAGAAAGAAAAAGCATTTATATCAAGTGGTTTTAAAAACTGGAAATAAGCAGCCACAAAATTCGCTGCACATGAGAAAAGTGATTGCCATAAAGAGGCAATGGAAAGGGAGTTTACGATAAAGGAGGAGGTTAAAGATGTTGGAGAATGTCTTTCAAGACGCACGAAGTCGAAAAGAAGTCTAACAGTGAGAATTTGCTTAAAATCACAAAAAATTTGAAGTTTCTTGCTCGACAAGGAATTGCTCTTCGAGGTGACAAAGACGAGAAAAACTTTAATCAACTTCTCATGCTAGAGGCTAAAGGCGATCACCAGCTTCAGGAATGGCTACAACGCAAGACAAATAAGTATGTTGCTCCAGATATACAAAATGAAATTTTGCAGGTGATGGGGTTCCAGATTTTGCGCCCAATTGTTGCTTTCATCAGATCGTCTGAATTCTTTTCAATAATGGCAGACGAAGTACGAGATATTTCCAACAAAGAGCAACTTGTTTTATGCATTCGATAGGTTGATCAAAATTTTACCGCTCATGACGATTTATTAGGGATGTACTGTCTTTCTGACATTGGGGCTTTCGATCTGCCTATCAACAAAGTACGAGGCCAGTGTTATGACATGGCTGCTTCTATGTCTGGTTCAAAGACAGGTGTTGCAACACAAATTCATGCACTGGAACCCAGAGCCCTTTACCTACACTGTTATGGTCATGCTCTTAACCTAGCTTGCAGTGATTCTATTAATGGATGTAAGTTGCTTAGAGACACCCTGGACATTGCAAAGGATGTAACAAAGTTGATTAAAAAATCTACAAGAAGGGAGATGATTTTCAATGCATTAAAAAATACCCCAAATCTACAGAAAACGTCAGCGGGAATAAGGGTTTTGTGTCCCACAAGATGGACAATAAAAGCTGTCACATTTTTGAGCATTTTGTCAAAGTATGAAATTCTAAGAAATGTTTGGGATGAAAGCCTCCAATATGTGCAAATTTGATTTCTTCTTTGGGTGTTTACGGAGTGATAAACTTTTACGTTATAATGATAATTTGGCAAGGGCTCTGCTGTCTCCAAATCTCCCGGCGAGTGATGGTAAAAAAAAATGGCATCAACAACAATGAGTGCTTTGCAAAGTCTCCGAGATGAGACAATCTTCACTCCGTTTTACACGGAAGTTGTTGAAAAAGCAAAACAGATGAACATCGATGATCCTGTTCTTCCTAGAAAACGCTAAATTCCTCGTAAACTTGATGATGGGACAGCAGCACATACTTTTTCATCGTGTGCAGATATGTATAGGAAGGATTTCTACGAGGCATTAGATCTGCTTTTAGCTGGCATAAAATCTAGATTTGACCAACTAGGTTACAAAGCTTATGTTAATCTTGAAAACCTCGTAACTAAGGCTTGCACAGGTCAAACGTTTGAAGAGGAATTCAATTTTGTCACACCCTATGATACAGATTTGAAGCCAAAGTATCTTCACTGCCAGCTTATAATGTTAAAAGTCTGTTTTGCCAAAAGACTTTACGCCAGATATACCACGTCTAGTTGAATTTGTCAGATATTCAAATGAAAAAAAAGTCTGTTTGCCGATATCCTCAAAATTCTGGTACTTCCTGCAACTAAAGCTACCAGTGAGCGCTCATTCAGCGCCTTGAAAAGATTGTAAACATCACTGAGATCAATGAGTAAAATACGAACAAACAATTTGCTTTTATTGGATGTTCATAAAAATGAGACTGATGAACTGAATCCAGAAAAAAAAACCAAAAAACAAAGGAGTTCGTAAGTGAGAGTGAACACAGAATGGCGATGTTTGGAAAGTTTACTGAGTACTAAATACCTTATGACTCAGAAATGATTAGCAACAAAATGATAAAAATATAAACAAAAAACAAAATTTTAAAAAATCCTTAACACCCCCCCCCCCCCCAAAAAAACCCCAAAACAACCAAACAAACAAAACTTCAAGTTAGGGGTTTTCAGGGAAGCTAATTAGATTCTATGTACATAAGATTTATGTACATGACGTACGCCTCAATGCTTGCGCATATTTATGCAGTTATCTTTCTACTAATGGTTTTGTCGATATCGCTTTTTTGTCATAAATTACGTTGGTTTGGTCCCCCCCCCCCCCCCCCCCCCCAGTGAAATTGCTTCCTACGGGCCTGCAATATAATTAAACTTCCCATTTGCATTTTACGAAGCGTTAGAAAGAATGAATGAGTGAGACATTTATTATAGAAATCAGTAAAATAAATATTACTATATTGTAAGGTGATATAAATCAGTTTACATAGATTTTAAGATTAATAAAAGTATTTGATGGCTTAGTTCAAAATGAGCAATTTGATATTAGTTTACTTTAACAATATATATCAATTTTACATACATTGTACTTTGTTAAATTATAGAGTCATTCCTAAAAGTCTTGATCTTTGTCCTAGCAGTAGTTTTCTGAGGGAAGCTTCTTCCCATAGAAGGGTATGTGAGGCAATATTGTTGTTTTAATTGATAAATTACTTATATGACTATTTAAGGAAGAAATACTATTTTTGTAAAATAATGTATTTAAGAGTTATCTCCCATAACTGATTAAACGTATCTTGATGTAAATCAGTAAGATAATATTGTTTAGCAAAGATATTAATTGTCAAGTCATTATATCGATGTTTTATTATATTTCAGGTCTATTGAGATAAAGATAAATAAATATATAAAAATCGTCTTTGGAGTCTATCACTGTGTCCAATATAGAAACATGAAATGTACAGGTGTTCCGTTATATTTATATGTAATCTTACGGGTAGAAACCCTGTTACACTTATAAATTGCTTGCTTTTTGGCTGCTTGCAACTACATTTTGGCGCCTACTAGTATGTGGTCAATATTGGTTGCTTGTATATTGTTTAACATCTTTCACTTGTACGGATACATGAACGTCACAATTGTCGGTGAAGGGCTGCAAAATTTAGACATGTGCTCAGCGCTTCCGGCCTTTGAGCAGGGAGAGTTCTTTATCATGCCAGACCTGCTGTGACACAGGGACTCGGGTTTTTTTTCCGGTCTCATCCGAAAGACCGCCTCATTTAGTCTCCTCTTGCGACAAGTAAAGGGTACTGAGAAAGTATCTTATCCCGGACCCCACGGATGTGTATAGGTGCAGTTCGGGCAAATTAACAATTCTAATTTACTATATCATTCGACATTTAAAACCTCAATTTATGGATAACTAGTAACAAAGGCCCGAAGTGGAATGCGAACAAGTTACTTGGTATCACATGATGCTATGACTCCCGAGTCCGAACTCCCCTCTAAATCACTGCACCACCCGGGCGACTCAAAATATAAACAAAAGTTCCGCAGTTGATCAGTTCAGGTGTATGTATGCTTAATAAACTGATCAGCACGAGTTAATAAGGTATACAACCGTCCGTTCATAACTTATAAGGAAAAGTGCAAATACATAGACAATTTAGTTCAAGGTGAGATTATTGACCGACACGTTAAAAAAACACAATGAATCAAGGAGAGTCGAATTGTTGCCCTTTAAATACTCACATTAATCGCTGCAAGTTCTTATCGAACAAAGTATTCTAAACACCGGCAATAGAATATTTGTATTGGTTAAAAGAAGACCAACGCTGTGATTTGTTGAGGAATAAAAATATTTTAAATACACATAATGTCAAAGCAAAAACAGATCGAAAGAATAAAAAAGATTTTTTAGAGTGTAAACTGAAGGCTAAAAATAACAAAATCAGACGATAAAAGAGGCAATGGAAAACACGTGTCACATTTCATGGAATTAGTGACTGAAGTAACCAGTGTTTTACTGCAGGCATAGGTTAAAGACCAAAGTGATTAATATATCTGCCTCTACACAGTGGTTAAAGATCAAAGTAACCAATAGATCTGCCTCTACACATTGGTTAAAGACCAAAGTAACCAATATATCTGCCTCTACACATAGGCTAAAGATCAAAGTAACCAATATATCTGCCTCTACACATAGGCTAAAGATCAAAGTAACCAATATATCTGCCTCTACACATAGGCTAAAGATCAAAGTAACCAATATATCTGCCTCTACACAGTGGCTAAAGACCAAAGTGACCAATATATCTGCCTCTACACATAGGCTAAAGATCAAAGCGATCAATTTATCTGCCTCTACACATAGGCTAAAGATCAAAGCGATCAATATATCTGCCTCTACACAGTGGTTAAAGATCAACGTAACCAATATATCTGCCTCTACACAGTGGATAAAGACCAAAGTGACCAATATATCTGCCTCTACACAGTGGTTAAAGACCAAAGTGACCAATATATCTGCCTCTACACACTGGGTAAAGACCAAAATAATCAACAATTGATTGATTGATTGATTGTTTGTTTGTTTTACGTCCCGTCGAGAATTTTTCACTCATATTGAGACGTCACCAGCTGTAGGTGAAGTACCACAAATTTAGACCTATGCTTAGCGCTCAGGGCCGTAGCAGTGAGGGTTCTTTAACGTGCCAACGCCTACAGTGACACGGGACCTCCGTTTTTAAGGTCATATCCGAAAGACCCGTGATTCTCACTTCTAAATGCCAAGCGTTTGGCGAAGTAGCAATCACTACCTATTTTTCATCTTAGGTTTGACGCGACCATGGCACGAGCGGGGCTCGAACTCACGACCTCTCGGTTACGAAGCGAACGCTCAAACCACTGAGCTACCGCGACCGGTCAAATCAACGATTCTGTCTGTATACATAGGTCAAGGACAAAAGTAGCCTGTGCTTCTGCCAATATATAGGCCAAGCCGAGGGCTGAAATAACCATTATTTCTCTATGCGATACATATGCCAAGCTGAGGGCTAAAGTAACTAATATATCTGTATGTACATGCATAGATAGGCCAAACCAGGGACTAAAATAACCAATATAGGTCAAGCCGAGGGCTAAAATAACCAGTATTTCTGCATGTATACATAGCTGGGCTAAAGTAACTAATATGTCTGTATGTATACATAGGTCAAAGACTAAAGATTTGATTTTTCTACCTGTATCATACGCTATGAATCAAAGTAACCCATGCTTCTGTTGGTATATACATGTAGTGATCAAGGACCAAAGTAACCAATAGTTTTGACAAGACGGAGTTAACGTACATTTTATGTCACCGGTCGCGGTAGCTCAGTGGTTAGAGGGTTCGCTTCGTAACCGGGAGGTCGTGAGTTCGTGCACGTTAAAGAACCCTCACTGCTACGGCCCTGAGCGCTAAGCATAGGTCTACATGGTTGGTACTTCACCTACAGTTGGTGACGTCTCAATACGAGGGAAAAATTCTCGACGGGACTTGAAACAAACAAACAATTAATCAATCAAATATTTTATGTCTGTATAAATTGGTTCGAATTGTTGGATTTATTGTATATTGTTTAACGTCCCGATCGAGAATATTTCACTCATGAAGGACTGCAAAATTTAGGCCAATATGCTCTGCGCTTACGGCCTTTGATCAGGGAGGGATCTTCAACGTGCCACACCTGCTGTGACCGGGCCTTCGGTTTTTGCGGTCTCATCCGAAGGACAGCCTCATTTAGTCGCCTCTTACGACAAGCAAAGGGTACTGAGGATCTATCGAATCGTAGGAAAGCAGCACTGGAAGAACGTAGAGATGTTTGATATGAAGTGTTTACAATCCGCAATGTGTACAACGTAATACGAATATAAAAACATACCCAAGACATGGAATAACATTTGCTAAAAGAAGAGAATGCTGACACAAGTTCTTTTTTTCCAGTCACAACATGCCCTTCGCCGGCAGTGGTGCCGTCTCCATATAAGTGAAAGATTCTCGGGAGGGACGCTAAACAATGTGCAACCAACCAACAATCACATCAATAAACATATGTCCCACCAATGGATTTCACTTCAACAGAATTGAGCCTGTCAGTTTAATCTATTGGTTTGGAATTAGGCTGGATTTGCTAGTTCATTATCGTTAATATTTACTAGTTGAATTAAGATATGTACACAACACATGATTTAAATTTATTAAGTTTACGTTTAACTTCAAAAATCAGTACTTACAAAAATATCAAGGAACTAAAATCTATGAGATTGAATTTTTATGGACTAAACAAAACGAATACACTGTCCTTTTCAGCTTGCTCTTACAATGTTCGGACAATCAGTCAGGTTCAAGCGGTCAAGCTGAGTTGGATGACCCAGATAATAAAGAGTCACGCGGAAAGAAAAGGTAAGGATATTTATACTAGTAAATGTTCTTCTCTGTCGGTAAGACTGCCATGTATAATTATACAAATATACTTACGATTCTAGATGAACAAACTGAGTGTAGAACTACCAGAGTGTGACGGCATGCTTTTACCAAGACTGCAGCCATTTCTAACAGACCCTGGTCAGAGACTACGAACCATCCGAGATTCCACGTTAGATCCAACGGCGGTTTTACTTGCCACTTATCCTAAATTTGGTAGATAAAAGTATTACACGAACACAAATTCTATTTGTTTCATCTCTTAGTTTCGTATGTCAATATTATGCCAAGGGGCGTTCACTTTTTTGACAAACCTTTTTTCTGTTATATTTACATGCAAATTTAAGTTATTAGCTGTTGCCCCATTTTCTCATGGTAGTAGTGCATAGTAGTTAAATTGTAAATTTTAACCAATGAATTGAACCCTTGTGTTGTACTAAAGAAACAACCTTGACTCCCAACCTTACGATTAAGGTTTTCGAGGTATGGACATAACTTCCCCACACATTGACAAAGGATGCTACCTCTATATAAATTAAGTTATTGCGCATTGACAAAGGATGCTACCTCTATATAAATTGAGTTATTGCGCATTAACAAAGGATGCTGCCTCTATGTAAATTGAGTTATTGCGCATTGACAAAGGATGCTGCCTCTATATAAATTGAGTTATTGCGCATTAACAAAGGATGCTGCCTCTATGTAAATTGAGTTATTGCGCATTGACAAAGGATGCTACCTCTATATAAATTGAGTTATTGCGCTTTGACAAAGGATGCTGCCTCTATATAAATTGAGTTATTGCGCTTTGCTACTGAGATGTCATTACAATTTAGAATTAAAGAAAAATTGCAATTTTAACGACATTAAGAGGCTTTAAAAAACTACCAGATAACAGCATAACTCTTCGCTTTATTGATACAATTCAATTCATTTATTCACTCAAAAACCACATCACTGGCACATGAGGTACAAACAAAATATATACATATTTACATTACGATTACTGGTAAGGGTCAATTTCGTATGTAGTAACAATAACTAATCGAGTGTGCAAATGTTTTGGCAAGGTTTCTCATAGATTTCGATGAAACGGGTTTTACATTTGTTCTCGGTAACCAATCACATTTGAAGAATAGCATAGCGTGCTCACCCAAACTCGCTTTTATTGAAGCCATACGGCCAGTCGGAGAGTTTTATTTGCATGTTTGATCGAACAAAGTGACACGCTGTTATTAGAACGATAGTATTTGTACAGTGTATATCAGAGAACACGCAAATGTATTTTCCTCTTGTTTTTAAAAGTATTTCAAAAGCCTAAAACGTTTGGTAATCAACAGTGGTTATCCGACTGTGACAAAAATCATTTCACTAACGCATTTCTTTAAAAATGATAGTAATGAAAATTACCATACATTTATTAAATAATGATGCAAATTATGACACCATCGAAAAGCATGAAGATTTAAAAATCGGAGTTTACAAGACAAAGAAAAGATCGCTTTTTATATGTTTACAGCTAACTACAGACAACCTCCTGTTTAATTGTAATTTGCATTTTTCCGAACGTTTGAGAACCTTGGTTGCACGACGACAAAAAGAAAATCAGAGTGGCAAATAATAATAAAAAAATGTATATTATAAAGTCTAGGTGCGTCGTAGTTGAACTTCAAGGAAACATCGTTACAATATTACTTATTTTGTTAGCAATTTTTTATAGCCCCACCCCACCACCTCCTTGACAACACAGAAAGGTTTATGCAGTCATCTTGAGAACGTATTGTAAAATGTACCGTTTTGGTTCTAAATCATACTCTTCGAAATGTCATATATATGTAGATTTCAAGTAGGAAGTAAAACGCAATAGAATATAAACAAAGAAAATACTTGCAAGTTTTCTGACTGAAACACACTAATTATGCAAGTACGACTGCATTGCTCCAAACAAATCATTTCATATCGTGAATCTCTTCTTCAAGGACCCCGTGGGGATCCGGGTTGTTAGAATAGATCCTCAGTACCCCTTTGCTTGTCGTAAGAGGCGACTAAATGGGGCGGTCCTTCGGATGAGACCGCAAAAACCGAGGTCCCATGTCACAGCAGGTGTGGCACGTAAGAGATCCCTCCCTGCTCAAAGGCCATAAGCTTCGAGCATAGGCCAAAATTTGCAGCCCTTCACCGGCAATGGTGACGTCTCTATTGAGTGAAAGATTCACGAGCGTCCTGTTAAACAATATTTAATCAATCAATCAATCAATCAATCTTCTTCAAGGTACACACTGGGTGTGGGAGATCATAGGCATGCTACTTGAAGGTAAGAGTGAATATATTCCACAGTCGCGAGAGGCGTATTTTTTGGAGGGATTGTCTGATTCTGATCTCCAGAAAGTGAACCAATCTAACAAGAGAGCACTGAGTACACACTTACCATACAAGTGGCTTCCCAAACGACATGTTCAAAATGGCGGGAAAATTGTACACGTCATACGTAATCCCAAAGACGTAGCTGTGTCGCTATATTATCATCTGAAATCAGGCGGATTTGTAAAGGAAATGGACGTTTGGGACTTCGTAAAACAGTGTTTCGTGAACAAAGGTGAGATGTTCTCTATACAATAGCTTACCTAGTCACCAAGCTTAGAAAAATAATCATCCTGAAGAAGATATCATTACTTATCGCGGAAATCTTTAAAATGATTTTAAATGGTTTTGCATACCCCAGTGAAATGCTGGTGAGGGGATATAATGTAATCCTGGTATTTTCAGTTTTTCCTGAATGATTATCAAAATGACCGTAGTCAATACTCTCTAGTTAATGAAAAGGACACGGTGTACGAGGGCGAGTCAATAAGTAACCAGCCTAACTTATTTCCGGTTTTGATACACTTAGACCAACGGTGTTCATGTGCCATCAGCCCAGAACTGAAAAAGTCAGGGTCCTTTCTATTGACCCACTCCTCAACTGCAGTCACGACTTTGTCAGACCGGAAGCTAGGTCAGGCGAATAGGCAGGGTGTGGTATTAATTCATATCCGTTTCGCGCTACAGCATCCATTGCAAATGTGGACTCTCGCGTTGTTGTGTTATAGCAAGACGAGTTTACCTCTGTGTTTTTCACGGATGGCGGTTCTCGGCTGGTCTAGCAAGTTTGCATAGTACACTCCAGTTATTGTACTTCTTTTGGGTAAAAAGTCCAACATAATAACATCTTTTGCGACCCAAAATACTGTGGCCATCACCTTGCCAGCAGATGGTTGCGTCTTGAACTTCTTTGGCTTTGGGAGCCCAGGCCCTACCCACTGACTACTCCTAGCTTTATTCTCTGGCTCATTATAATGAACCCAAGTCTCATCTTCAGTCATCAGAGGCAAAAGAAGATCATCTTTTGACCTAACACAACAAGGCGCTGCATTCTGATGCTCTGGTTGCCATTTTCTCATTGCTAAGAGATTTGGGGACCCTACGGGCTGTTAGCTTCCGCATACCTAAACAAACATGTAAAATTGTTTACACGATACCATGTGAAATGCCTAATGCCTTGCGCTATTTCTTCCACCTGAATTCGCCTATCAGAGTATAACAGATCCCGATCTCTGTTACACATTTCCTCGTCGGTGGCATCCAGTGGGCGCCCAAACCTGGCTTCATCTTCTAAAGACGTTCTACCGCGTTGGAATTCCCCTACCCAGAATTTGATCTGATCATAATATGGTGCAGAAGACCCATAAACATCGGCTAACTCGCTGTGTATTTCCTTACCTGTTTTACCTTTTAAATACAAGTACCGAATAACAACACGTACTCAACTTTAGATGAAAGCATGTCTTTGCATCACTAGCCATGTTTGACATTCAATATCTTATTAAAGAATGACTCGATACGCATGCAATTTTGTTCCAAGGTATCAAACATATATTGAAACAAGGCATGGAAATCATGACCGTCTCGTTCAATCGGAAATGGGATAGGCTGGTTACTTATTGACTTGCCCTCGTACTATACAAGGATTTCAAGAAGTAGCTTATAAGCTTGGATTAACATAAGCGTTTGATGCAACCCTCGATGTTTTCCTCTAGATCTGGACGGTGCTGTAGATTACGAGTTTGTTCTTATGTACTGTATTGCGCAGTTTTCCGCAGGTGATAATTTTGGTTTACCTTAGCTGTTTGGGTTGATGCCGCCAAATGTTTGATAGCTAAATTTGCATTCAAATGTATCTGCAATCACAATACATGTAACGGGAGGGCCACGGAACCAAACATTGTAACAAATCCTTGCGCGCTGGGACTAAATAAGTCTATATTCTCCCAAAGTACAACTTCTATCTCTTTTCTTAAATGAACTCACTATCAATAGTACTTGGGATCAGAAGGACCTATTATTCTACAAAAATCATGTTTCCGTGTTGTGCCCAGGTTCGTTTATGATTCCCAGATTATGTTTAACACCTTATTTGAAATGAAAAGACTAGTAAAGTTTACAAATTTGTCATACTGTAAGTAAATATGGTTTAAGAGTAGTGATAATAACTGAAAATTTTCCATTTGGGTATATTTAAAAGAGGGTGTAAAATTTACCCAAAATAAGTGAACAGTATTGCGACTATATGTACCGAAATAAGAAGTAAAATCTAAAGATATGAAACTAACGATCTTCCATACATTGTGAAAAATATTGTTCTACTACGTTAGTGAGTTTCCAAACACCTCAAATACAACCCAACGCCAACTATAAGCGCTAAGACCGCCTGAAGATAGAAGCTACTAACGCTGAACAAAAATATTACGGTTAGGGACAACTTATTCAACCCTGAGCCAAAATAAATCTTGATTATCTATTGGGGTGTCTACGTTTTGGCAAGAAAAATCTAACTCCTAATATAAAGAGTGTTTCCTAACACTACGTTAGTTTTATTACTTACTGCATGATAAAAAAAAACCTACTCTGCGTATATGGATATAAATGAACACGAAGTTCTCGTGAAGCTTCCCGCGTACCATCAGGGACTGGAATTCATTACCACCAGAAACAGTGTCAGCACCGTCCCTTAAAGCCTTCAAAGCTTCGTTGGTCAAACAGGTGTAAATGTTACGAACCGTTTTACCCTGTTTATAAAACCCCACCGCATGCGCATCTATATGGCAAAATAATCAACATGTTGATGGTGGCCATTATTGGGAAGAAGAAGAAGAAGCTCGAACCTAAAGTTCATGACCCTGGCAGAGTAACTAGCTCTGCTGATATGGCTGACAAAGAATGAGATACTTAAAATAGACGCTTGAAATCTGATAAGCCAGATTCAAACCTCTTAGCCAATAGATTTGCAGAAAACAAAATAGCGTTCAAGAAGGCTAGCTGATGCCGAGTATGATGAATTACATAAAGCAACACGTGAAACATCGAAATATTGACTTGATGCGATTTTAAATGTCTTACGAAATAATTAAAAAGCAGTTTAGACAATAAAAACATGCTATATATATGCTATAACCTTGTATATTAAGGCTAATCAACATCACAATTGTCATACTAGTTTCACAAGAAAGATAACTCTATAATTATTGCAGTTGGCTTTTTTGTCAAAGGCACACATGTAGCACTTCTTGGCTTGGGAGGTAAATAAACAATTGGGTTTCACGTCTGTTGTTTTTGATGACGGTATTAAAACGGTTTACAGTTAAGTAACAAGAAATAACTTGACTAAGCGTCAAAGCGTACCAGGCTGCAGAAGATATGAAAGAAATCATTCTATATTTTATTGGGTTGTTTTTGTTGTTTTTATTTGGGGGGAGGGGTTGTTTTGGGGGGGGGGGGTTTGGTTTTTTTGGTTTTTTGGGGTTTTTTTTCTTTTGTTTTTTTTTTTGTTTTTTTTGTTTTGTTTTGGTTTTTGTTGTTGTTGTTGTTGTTGTTTTTATTAATTTTTTTTTTATACTTTTTATATATTTGTTGTTTTTTTTTTTTTGTTTGTTTTTTTTTTTGTTATATTTTTTTTCAATTTTTTTATTTTTTTTTTTTTTTGGTTGGATCAGAACACCTTTCGTGCACCCCTTCAGGATGAAAAGTAAATTGTTAAGCCATACTTTACTTAAGATATCTTAAATGCTATAGTAAGCATTATTAGGTAGTAGTAACAATTGTACGCAGAAGATAAACGACTTTAAAAGCCATATATGTACATGTATGTATGTTTGGAATTTGTCTATACTCTACTCCCCCCTCCCCCCCTCCTTATCACCTCAATACCACTTGAATATATTACTAATGGTGTTAATGCGCAAAAATAATCTTGAATCCTCAAAACATTGCACACCCTTTTCGTATTTCATGAACAAATAGCACATGTATTGTAAATGAAATAAATTGAACCCAAAACAAGCAAATTTACAACTATAATGTTAATTAATGTTTAATACGCTTGATTGATATCTTGAGATTATACAAATCGAATGCTACTGTTGACAATAATTTCAATCCCCTATCAAATACTTACATTAAATTTAGGAAAAAAATCATAAAAAATGCATTTACCTTAAACCCGCAGAAACGCATGTACAGTTTGAAAACCCTCTTGCGCGGCCTGTAATTTCATATGAGCTAGAATATCGCCAAAGATTACAACACAACATTTCATATAATGTGAGGATATATAAAAGTGCATGTATTGTTTATATTTTAGAGCCTCTTCTTTATGGTGGATGGTTCGAGTACGAAAAAGAATTTGCTGTCAGGTCAGATAAGGTGTATTCTCTTCATTATGAAAGATTAAACAAGGTATGGATGGATTTAATGTGAAAGATAACAATTTAAAAATTGTCCTTATCCACAAAAATAGTTATAATGTTTATTGAATCTCCGTCATACATTAAGTTCTGTCTACATGTATCTATCTATCTATCTATCTATCTATCTATCTATCTGTCTGTCTGTCTGTCTGTTTGAAAATTCTTTCTTCCTTACAATACGAATAGTTTATTTATCTTGTGTTCAAGAATCTTTGAGTTCTCAATTCAACTCCCGGCGTCAGGGTAGGATCGGAGAACAGATCCAGTTCAAAAGTTATTACTTGCGTTAAGGCGATAAAGAGAAGTTTTTAAAAAAAAAAAAAATCTTGCTCACTACATGTACAATAACATAATGAGAGCTAGTATCTACGCCATTTTTGTCTTTGGCAAACTTGTTTTATAATAGGAGATTCTGGTTTGGGGGGGGGGGACAGGAAAGATTGTGTCCAAGTATCCTGCATTTTTCAAGTGAATCCTTTTAGAAAAATGTAACATCATGCTTGAATTAAATGTAAAAAGTGCGTTTTCTTTAAAATCTCGTATTTATTAATTATGACTCTGGACAACAGTAAGGGAAATTGCTCTTTAAAAGAAATTATGAACTGAAGATAATTCTTTCTTTTATTAATTTCTTTCTTTTAATCACAAGAATAGGTTAATAAAAATAGAACTATAATCATGTGTTGCATACTTGTAGTTTAGATTTTATTTAAAAACTTCACTATGGAATTAGTTGATCCTTTAATTATTTTCTTATGTAATTAGTAAGTAATCAATATTTGACGTGAGATAATAATACAGTAAATAATGCCTATTTCAACAGAATCCAACAGTAAATAATGTCTATTTCAACAGAATCCAGCAGTAAATAATGCCTATTTCAACAGAATCCAACAGTAAATAATGTCTATTTCAACAGAATCCAACAGTAAATAATGTCTATTTCAACAGAATCCAACAGTAAATAATGCCTATTTCAACAGAATCCAACAGTAAATAATGCCTATTTCAACAGAATCCAACAGTAAATAATGTCTATTTCAACAGAATCCAACAGTAAATAATGTGTATTTCAACAGAATCCAACAGTAAATAATGTCTATTTCAACAGAATCCAACAGTAAATAATGTGTATTTCAACAGAATCCAACAGTAAATAATGTCTATTTCAACAGAATCCAACAGTAAATAATGCCTATTTCAACAGAATCCAACAGTAAATAATGCCTATTTCAACAGAATCCAACAAAAGAGATAAGGGAATTAGCGGAATACCTGGGGGTAATCATATCGGATGAAATTGTTAGAGATGTGGCGGAAAAATGTAGCTTTCAGAATTTAAAAGAGGCCGATAAATCTATAAAAGCAGACAGAATGCTGACGAAGATATTGCAGAAAGCTGGGAGACCTGGAGTGCCGGAAATCTATCGCAAAGGTGCGTGAAAAAAAGCGAATTTCCCTTGAAGAGGAGATGAAATTTTACAAATAAATAGGAGATCTTTTGAATCACATTGTGTAGGATTTTAAAATATTTTGTTTAACAGATCTTGTTTTTTACAATTTTCACTGCACACTGCATCAGTATTAGAAGCATGATTACAATATACAGACATGAAATGTTCGTAATGCTGTACATTTACTAGTAATTTTACCAAGCCAAATATGTCTATTAAAGTTCAGATTGAGCCTAAAATTAATCATTTAATGTTGATATTATATATAATATTTACCAGTTAATGAATCCTTCATTAGCTTCGCGTACTAGCGCAACGAAATCTATGTTTTTGTGGTTTGTTTTTTTTAAGACCCGCCCAGAATTTTTCTCGACTATTGAGACGTCACCAGTTGTAGATGAAGTACCACATTTAGACCTATGCTTAGCGCTGAGGGCACTAGCAGTGAGGGTTCTGTAACGTGCCAACGCCTGCCTCGACACGGGATCTCCATTTTTAAGTCTCACTTTTAAATGCCGAGCGTATTGTGAAGGAACAATTGATACCTGTGTTTGATACGGCCATGGCACGAACGATGCTCGAACTCATGACCTCCCGTTTACGAAGCGAACGCTCTACCACTAAGCTATCGCGACGGTGGATTTTTTTTCCGGATAAAGCAAAACTTTATATACAAAAGCACCGTGTTTGTGTAGAAGAAATCGCCAGACATTTTATGTTACTGCAACAGAAAAAAATACATGATGAAAAATTGTATGATGATATACTTTGACAGTTGATAGTTTTTTATTTCTTGTTTGTAGGCAAAAGCGGCGAATGGAAAGACAACTTTACCGTAGCTGAGAATGAACAATTCGACAAGTACATCGCAGAATTTATGCAAGGTGTGCACTTAGATATAAACTTTGAATAATTTGTAGATTTATATTCTCCAGTCTTCTGTCTGTAGTGAAGCATTTGCTATTTTAATGTTTTTATTTCTCGATGATGGAACCTTGACGCGCAATTGACTTTTCAACTTAATATAAAAGCTTATTCCTAAAACGTTTTAACACAGATTATGAATATAAAGAATAAATGTTGGTTTATTCTTATCATTTGGATATGGAAAAAAAACCTCAAGTTGAAAAATGGAGTAATATCAGCATAATTGGCATCGCAAATGAATATGCAAATTACCTCATGCTTCCGATATGATATACCCTACATCTATTCCTTATGTAAAATCATTTGAACGTCTCCATATGAGTGAAAAATGCTCGAGCGGGACGTTAAACAATATATAATCAATCAATCAAAATCATTTGATCTGTAAGTTTTCTGCACCTGTATACTTCTACAGAGTGAATGTCACAACAATAACACATACATATACTCTGCACATATGCTTTTATAACGTCACCAGCTGTAGGTGAAGTACCACAAATTTAGACCTATGCTTAGTGCTCAGGGCCGTAGCAGTGAGGGTTCTTCAACGTGCCAACGCCTACCGCGAGACGGAATCTCCGTTTTTAAGGTCATGTCCGAAAGACTTGTGATTCTCATTTGTAAATCCGTTGGGCAAAGGAGCAGACAGTAGTTACGTTTACATTTTAGTTTTGACGCAGCTATATTACGAGTGGGCCTCGAACTCATGGCATCCTGGTTACTAATCAAACGCTTTACCACTGAGTTAAGGTATATTTTCGCCATCATGTCTCTAATATGCAACCTGAACAGCGTGTGAAAGTCCTTTGTACCATTAAAAAGATCTGAAAAACTTAACTGGGGAAAAATAGCTTGATGTCTTAACTTCTTGTATATTTCACATGTAACATTAAAAATGCGAGATTGTGGCTTTGAAAAATATATAGTTTATATTTAGAAGTTTATATTTAGAAGTTTAAGTTTTCTGCTGTATAATACTCACAAAAGAGCTCTGTGTGATTAACAAAGAACCAGAATTCACGACTTCAATGTATGAAATGATAAAGATATTCTAAAATGAATTTATTCCTCAGTCAAGTTTATGGATTGAATTTATTCCTCAGTCAGGTTTATGTTAAATCCAAAGAACTTATTGCTTTATTACCAGGAAAAGGAAAATAAATGTGATTTTGAAGAAAACATGTTTAATGGGTGCAATACGTTGTCAGTAATGAAATCATCACAGATGAAATACTGGTAATGTCGCAAATCCCTCTGAGATTTATCATTGAGACTTCGGAATATATTTTCATTTTCAATGTTTTCCCTAAGATAACCCTTTGAAGTTCTAATGTGTTAATTTTCCCACAACTTTCTCACTTGCATGCAAATAGAAGGGGCTATAACGATGACAATTAATATAGAATGTCATATGTATTTTAGTTTCCTATAGGCAGTTTTTGATATGTCAATTTTGTATTCTTTTTTAATTTTTATATATTAAGAATCACTGTCTAGTTTGTTGGGTATACGAAGGCAGTTCGATATGTAATGTGCATTGTACCAAAGCGCAATAACGCTTTGCACGATTTCGTGGATGATGATATTCTTGAATAGCTCTATTCAATACCTTTCCAACAGTATTTACATGAGCCTTCAGTTCCACAGTTTAAAACTTATAGTCGTTTTCAGTCAAGGGGCCTCTGTGGCCGAGTGGTTAGAGCATCGGGCTCAAAATCACAAGGCCTCTCACCTCTGTCGGCGCGTGTTCGAATCTCGGCCGCGGCGTTATGTGAGCAAGTTTGCCAGTTTACTTGCGGAAGGTCGGTGGTCTCTTCCCAGGTACATTGTATCTGGGTTCTCTCCTCCACCTATAAAAACTGGACGCCACCAGATAACTGAAAAATTGTTGAGTGGCGGAAACCAATAAATAATCAATCAATCAATCAGTTGAGCCAGTCGTTGACCACTGTTGTAAAAATGGTTGGGAAACGGTTTGAGAATATTGACGAAATTAGAGCTTATATAAAAGTTCCTACAAAACAGTCATTCGGTAATGCAGATTTTTACTGAACTTGGGGGAAGTTTATGGGTCTGATAAGGTAACTTGTGAGACAGTTCGTAGGTGACGAAAGAAATTTTGACTGACACAGAGTCCATCAAAGATGCAGCAAAATTTGGCCGACCTGTGACTGTAACAGGCAAGGCAAATGTCTCAAAAGTCAGGGAAATAATTGAAAGTGATGGCAGGTACACGATACGTGATATTGCCAAAGCTGTTGGCATATCACTATCGGATGCATTTCATTTCGAAGCGTACTTGAAAGTACGACAACTTTCTGCCAGGTGGATTCCGCATATATTGACAGATGACCAAAAACGGGTACGAGTACAAACCAATAAGCAATTGCTCAAAATGCCTCCCAACTTCAATCAAGACAATTTGCAAACATTGTTACTGGTGATGAAACATGGGTTCACTATTTCGAATCAGTAAGAAAAATTTGAAACAAAGTATGGCTAACTAAACACGATGAAAGGTCTCTAGTTGTCAAAAGAACCATAAGCACAAATAAGGTTCTTTATTGCACATTCTTCTCATGTGATGGTATAGCTGTACAAATTCCGGTGCCGAAGGGCAAAAGTGTTACAAGTCGGTATTACCGAGGTGTTTTACTAAATAAACCTCAAGAAATATCATAAACGACGCCATGTGTCAGGATTTAGGCATGTTCGTCTAATTCATGATAAGGCTCCATCACATACATCGGAGCTTGTGTAGCAATTTTTGAAGTCGGAGAAGGTTACCGTTTTGCCACGCCCACCATACTCTCTAGATCTATTACCACGCTACTTTTTCCTTTCTCCAAAACGTAAAAAGTTATTATCTGGTCGTCGTTACAAGTCCCGACAAGCCCTTGGCTCAGCCATCAGTCAGTGCCTCAGAGGTCTACCTAAATCATCGTATCGTGACGCATTTCAGAAATGGATTCAGAGATTTAAATTGTGTATTTCAAACCGCGGAGAATACTTTGAAGGGATGTAATGTTCATTTCACTATTTTATTCGAATGCTTTTGAGATATCGTATAATACACATTACATATCGAACAACCCTCGTATGGTTAGATTAACTACTATGGAAAACTTGATAATTTATGAATACCGGCTTCGCGTAGCCGTTATGCAGAAATGGTCACGTTTTCCATTGTTAAAATAGACATCGATTTTACAATATTTTCAGAGTGTATGATTCTAAACGTTACGTTTACACTGAGGTGGAATTTATTCGTATCATATACATGTATACATATTTCCCCCCATAACTCATTCACTTGTAATATACATGTATGCTGTTACATACTATAGCTACATAACATTTCGAGAAGAGGAATCCAGATAGTAATAGAAAAAGAATGAAATAGAACCAGTATTAATTTTCTTGGTTTTCATTATCATATATCGATTCGACGTATCTCAGTCGACTCGAAATAAAAGACGGCACAGTCTTCCATATCTGATTCATATTTGGATTTTTTTTTATGGGAGACAGATGTCAAGGCAAACTAACAAACAACTTAATGACAAACGGGATTACTTCAGCTTCTCCATCATCCAACTTCCCATATCTGTGTAGTTTTATCTTATTATTACATGTACCTGAATAGGTGTTTATGTCTCGAGCTCTCAACAGATTTGATACGCAAGAGCATGCTCTGCTCTTTACATTCTGATTTTGACTACGGATTACTCCGTTTACGTGATCATGATATAGGGCTCACGGCGGGTGTGACCGGTCAACAGGGGATGCTTACTCGTCCTAATCACCAAATTTCACCTCTGGTGTGTCCTGGGGTCCGTGTTTGCCCTTCTCTTCATTTTGTATTCCTGTAGGATTTACGAGAAAAATCGCTGTTCGTTATCCTTTACTTGTTCATGCATAAATTGGAAACGTTTCATTTGAACGAAGGGTAGATCTTTGCATTGCAGTGTTAAATGTTCAAATAAAAATATCCGAGATATCTATGCTTCACTAGTAACTAGACTCCAACCTAAAATTTCCTTACTGGTAAACTCAAGTAGAGAAAGGATAAATGTTTTTTATTACCATTGTACTTTGATTAATTTTTTATCACATAAACTGTTAATATGTTTACATCACCGTGATCTGTTCTGGTTTATCATGACAGAGTATAAGCAATTAAATATGATAATTCAAATCAATGTCAGTCATTTTTTGTAAAATTTTCACCTCAAGACTTTTACATTAATTATTTACGTAATGGAATTGAATTATGAATTTAAACAAGGAAGCTTTAGACGCATAATTGTTTTATGATTCAGATTGTCTTTACAGTCGTGCTGAAACACTTGCTTACATTCAAGTATAAATATTTATTAGAATATTTTATACTATGTCACAGCATGTTTTTGTTTTTAAATTCACGGGCACGGTTTCTCTTCGTTGAAAGACGCGGCAGCAATCCTTGGACTCGAAGCAAATCGTCGACGAAGCTTGAATATTTCTTGTAGTTCAGAGAAATCAAGAATGAGATAATAAATAGATGAAAGTACTGGTGAGGTTTGATATCTCCCATCAACTGGAATTTCGCGATCTATCTGAAAAAAAAGAACAGTTAGATATTCATTGTTTTCATTTTTAAATATTTTGCATTATAAAAATAAAATATATTCGTTCTTTTAAAAATTTAAAATTTTATTTCATTATCATATCACAGTAATTCAGTCATCCAAGCATATAAGAGTTGCTAAAGTCTTGTATCCTACCTATCAAAAGTTCTCAAATCACCAAGGGAATCCAAATGGTGGCCCCTGATGGTACGGTGGTCCTTCATTGTTAAATGGCTTTTCTGGGACGTCAATATCGTACACTTCATCCATATATTCTTCATAAGCCTTCGCCCTCATTCGTCTGAGAGCTTCCTCTTGCTTTTTGTTGTTCTTATTCTTCTTGTTTGATTTACGCGTGTGTTTTTGGTTTTTATTTTGTCTCCTTTCCTGTTTTTTATTCTTTCTTTGGTGTTGATTATGTGGTTTTCCACGTTTTACTGAAAAACGCATCGGTGGAGGAGTTGGTTTTGGTGTGGTGACGACCAGACGAGGAGTTGTCGGAACAGCGTTATTGGCCCCTTGCATAGCATGAGAAACAAGCCATGTGGCAATCATTTTGTAAACATTATTAAGTTGTGGGTTATTGTTTGGCAGGCCGGGATATGGTGGCATCGATGGAAGTGGGAAAGGGATTGCCTGTTGAGCTGGGGAAGGAAAGTTTTGTCCGTTAAAAAAGTTAAATAAGCTTTGTTGGACAGCAGGCGGTGGTGCCGGAGTGGTTGGCTTGGGTGTCGTGTTAGGCTGTGATTTAAAACCGAAATAATTAGCATTTTTGGATTTAGGTTTTGATGGAACATTGCTCCAAGATGGTGTCGTTTTCATCATGGAAAACTTTTGCTTTCGTGGACGATATTGTTCTAACTGAGGTTTAGCTGGTTTCTTTGCGGGTTGCTCAGGCACTAATAGGCTATACGGAGTAGCTTTCACATTATTCTTTGCAATCGGTCTGTCCGGAATTTCTTTAGGACTCTGGATTATCATTTTTTGGGGGTTAACGGGGTTTGAAGGCTCAGGAGGAACAACATCTTTTGGAGGGCTAACTGGTTGAAGTGCTGTCGCTTTTCCATTGTTAGGAGTTCCACCAGCTTCAATGGTTGACGGTGAGGAAGCACTCGCAGTTTTCGTTGGTTTTTCAGCAATACTATTTGGTTTGTGCTTCAAGGGTCTAAAGGCAGGGAGCATAGCTTTAAATTTGGACTTTCGTTTGATTTTCTGTGCGTCTAATTGACTCACTAACAGCAAGCCGAGAAGGAAAAGAAGGAGAATTCTCGGCATTGTGATTTATCTAGAAAACAGCTGCCTGCAAAAAAGTAAAAGAAAAATGCTTAATTTAAGATTATTATTGATTGATTAAATATTGTTTAACGTCCCGCTCGAGAATCTTTCACTCATATGGAGACGTCACCATTGCTGGTGAAGGGCTGCAAATTTAGGCCTATGCTCGGAGCTTACGGCCTTTGAGCAGGGAGGGATCTTTAACGCGCCACACTTGCTGTGACACGGGACCTCGGTGTTTGCGGTCTCATCCGAAGGACCGCCCCATTTAGTCGCCTCTTACGACAAGCAAAGGGTACTGAGGACCTATTCTAACAACCCAGATCCCCACGGGGTAATTTAAGATTAAGATTTAGATCTTAACAATATTTTAAAAAGTAATATATGTCAAATTTGTATTCGGTATAAACTATCCAAAGCTCTGATTTTTGATAGGTGCAGTATGTTTTGACGGGACAATAAATTATATCATCAACGGGATAGAAGTTAAGGTATCATTATTGAATTATTGCGCAATTAATTCTGTATGAATCTGCAAGGTTAATGTTGGTCAAATGTTTGCAGCAAAATAATATTTCAGATTTCCTTGTTCCTGGTACGTGGTGTCAAGGAGGACGTCTGTAGACAGTCGTGTGTCTTCTAATAATGCGGTAAATCAGTTCGATTGCAAAACTCAGATTTGTAATTTTGCTGTCAATCAACATTCTGCTTCCTGACAGCTCAATAGTTGTATGGTTCATTGAATTTATTGACTTACATTTGCTACTTCTGAATAGAAGAAATGCATTAGCCCCCTACCGGCTTTGCCTCCGGGGATCATTAGTTTACCCTCGGTCTGCCTGTTTGTCTGTCCGTCTGTCTCTCATTCCGCTTGAGGTTTTCCGGAGTTTCCCCCGTATTGGATAAAGACATCCCACTGAAATGTTATACTTGGCTTGTCTTGGATAGTTACAGATCAAGTTTGAGTTTCGTTACGCTTGGCTTACTTTTGACTGAATTATGCCCCATGGTGAATTGCAAGAATCAGTTTTCTGGACTTTTCTTCGCAGTGGATGACGATATTTAATTGACACTAGATATATGGCTATGTCTTGGATAGTTACAGATCAAGTGTGAGTTTCGTTACGCTTGAACTACTTTTGACTGAATTATCCTACCGGTAGAGGACTTTGTCTTACCTACAATACACTAAAAATGCTTGTTTCAAATTATATTATAAGAGAACTAACGGGTTTTATTGTCGCTAATGCAAGAAGTTTACAAATGAGTCATTATCTTAATGGCCAGAAATGTCAGTAAAAGTGTATTATGTATTCTAGATGACTTTATTTTTGTCTACATGATTTACAAGTTAACAGAATGTTGTTGTTTCCCAGTTGAAGGTATATGGGGCACTCTTCTGTGAACAATATTAATTTAGGGGTACATCTAGAAAGCTTATGACAACAGCAATCAATGCATTTGTCAATCATATTTGTTTTCATGCATGAAAGGTGATGCAGTTTAATTTCATATTATATATATCGACACTTGGTAATAAAGTAAGAGTGGAATTTTAGATTACAAACTGGGAGAAAATGTGGTCTTTACATCTCTCAAAATATTTAATTGATTATATAGGGATACCGGTTATTCATGCAAGATGAAACTTAAGATTGATTGATTGATTATATATTGTTTAACGTCCCGCTCGAGAATATTTCACTCATATGGAGACGTCACCATTACCGGTGAAGGGCTGCAAAATTTTGGCCTATGCTCGGCACTTATGGTCTTTGAGCAGGGAGGGATCTTTAACGTGCCACACCTGCTGTGACACGGGACCTCGGTTTTTGCGGTCTCATTCGAAGGACCGCCCCATTTAGTCGCCTCTTACGACAAGCCAGGGGTGCTGAGGATCTATTCTAACAACCCGGATCCCTACGAGCTATGAAACTTAAGAAAACATTCTGTGGAATCTGTTATACTAGCCATCACTTGTATATTGGTATCCAGAACAAAACTTCCATAACAACATTGATTTGCAGCATTTCATCATCGTCAAATTTTCAACGTCATAAATGAAGAATTATCGATCAGTTAAACATACGAAAGAAGTGGCAGTAATAAGAATTGCATTATTAAACTGAGGAATAAAATTAACTCTATAAAAAGATGCTTGATTTGCCATTCTCTACGCAAGCGAAGATGTCTTCATCTTTTACATGAAAGGGAGAATTGGGCGGGGAAACTGGTGAAGATGTTACGATGAATAATCAATCAGCTTTACTGGCTTCATGATCCATAAACCTATGCAAAGTCGTTTATTTTGGTCTTCATTTATAATTATATCCTATAATGTTTGAAACAGGACACACAATAATATATAGTTACAAAGTTCAATAGACCAGAAATGCTCAAAGTTATCTGCATTGAACAATAGTGGTGCAAAGTAGACGTGTTCAGGTTTTTTACGCAGTCAAGGTCGTCTCTTCGCTTTATAGTAATCAAGGAAATATGATAAGAATTGATATCATCATGCAAAAGCTCAGATACACAATATGATTCCCAGCAACCAAACCTTTTACGAGAATTTTTGAAAGATAATTGTACTCATTCTATTCCTTTGTCAATGAATAATTAGGGGGGGGGGGGGGGGACAATGTAACGCAAAGTACCGTTTTCTCTGAATGCTAAGCACTACTTTTATTTTATGAATTTGAAAATGAAATTCCTTCATTTTACATATACAAAAAGTAACCAATTTTACCTGTTTTAGTTTTGTGTATTAATTTTAAATATAATTTCGCAATTTTTAAGATTCTTTTCAGTTTGATAGTATTGAGAAGTTACACACATCACAATTCCTCAACTTCAGTATAACATTAATTATAAATTGTTAAAGTGTTAGAAATGATTCAAATTAGAAGAACAAACCTTTGATGTTTAATCAGAGTATTCCGTTTTCCAAATGTGCAGGAAAACAAATTTTTCCTACTTATATATTCATGGAAATATGATAAATAACCCTCGTTAGTCTTTCACCGCATACTTATCCTTAATTGACAGGACTTCGTTCAAAATGCAAATAAGTGACATTTGTCTTTATGGCGTTGTTAAAGGGGAATAATATGAATTCATATTCTTTGTCTTGTATAGTAAAAATGCAATATTTAAATGAAAATAATGTCTGGGTACATGATTCCTATTGGACAAAAGTAAATCCTTGACGTAATTATTTTTAGAAACTTCAGATTCCTTGACCTAAAACAAAAACATGTCGGCATATATCACACCTCCGACGTATTATTCCTACTGAAATAAAAATTTTGCACCAATTAATTATTTCATGTGGAAATATGAGAGAGAAAAAATCCCCGTCAGTAATGGATTTGAAATATGCGGTTTGCTTGAAGCATAGAATGAGGGGATATTGAACATATTTTTTTTTTTTTTTTTGGTTCTTGAATAACTATTTTTAATGTTTACAAACAAAATATGTTAAATATGTTAATTAATTGTTTTAATGTTTTTCCATTTACTTCTGGAATTTTATGAATGATGATTATTAAAAATATCTGTTGCAGATGTATACAATAACATGTATACTAATTAGTTCAGACGCCTAATTTCGATGTTTGTTCTACGTTCATAAAGAAAAGTAATTAATGGATGCTCTTACTGGCGGTGAGCTTCACTCTTAATGATATATATATATTAAGAACAGGAAGTTAAAGGTCAATATAAGTGGATACTACCTTAATATAACAAAATAGTCATTAACCATCTGCAACAACTATACGATAGGGGGAAAACACGATTCTTTCGGGCCACCTAAAAATATGTTATTAATAAAGATTTCCTTTTCGAAAACACATCAGGAAATCATAAAACTACGTACATGTATATTTATATCAAAAATGAAAACATTTTTATTTTATTTCAAGATTGGTGTCAATACAACCTGTAATCTTCGTAAAATGTCAAATTTAGCAACAATGCTTCACGCTCCATTGTCAGTATAAAAATTTGCTCCGACAAGAATGCACATAAATTTACATTGTTTATAATACAAATCTCGGTTGGTGAGAAATTTTGAACTTCAAAATCTGGCACGTCTTTTTTCATCCCAAATTTGCCTCATCACCACTCTCCTGTAGACGGTTGTAAATTATTTTGAAATTTCGTGAAACAAGTAAATAGCATTGCATTTTAATATCATGCAACAGGATAAGAATATATCTATTGACGTAAATTCATTACCATAATCTTACATTTTTGATTATTTTTGTCTTTCTCATGGGTTTTGTCACCGTTTTCCTCTGGTTTGATGTGTCAAAATAAAGCATTACTGATTCAGTTCATCGGAAACAATAAATTATTGTTCTGCAAACGCCCTTAGATAGTTAACTTAATTCATAAATACATCATTAATATCTGTCTTATTTTTTAATCCAAGTCAATCCATACCACAATGTATTACGTTTAAAATGTTGAAACCGTGAATATATTGATGTTGTGTATTGCGCGCGCAATGAGAGAGAGAGAGAGAGAGAGAGAGAGAGAGAGAGAGAGAGAATTTCATCCCTGTATGGTCTATACCGGTTTCTAAATTTTGATTGCCTCTGTTACAGCTGCCCTCAGTTTAATGTCTCATATACACTCCAAATCATATACAAGGTTCTCTATGTGAAAGACTATGATGAGAAGCAAATGGAAAACAATCCTTTTTACGTAATCATATATACTTCATAGTTTTGGTATAAAAAAAGCTATATGTTGTTAACACGTCGTTTATATACTAGCATTTTATATATACTTATATGTATGTTGTGAAATTAAAGACAATGAAAATGAAAGAAAACAAATTTTGATAGAAATATCTGCCCATTTAAAACACTTAGAAGCCAATGAAATTCTAATAACATTATTGAGAGGTTTAAAATGTCGTATTAGCACTATATATATATATATATATATATATATATATATATATATATATATATATACCCCGTATGGATCCGGATTGTTATTGTTAGAAAAGATCCTCAGTACCCCTTGCTTGTCGTAAGAGGTGACTAAATGGGGCGGTCCTTCGGATGAGACCGCAAACACCGAGGTCCCGTGTCACAGCAGGTGTGACGCGTTAAAGACCCCTCCCTGCTCAAAGGCCAAAAGCGCCGGACATAGGCCTAAATATTGCAGCCCTTCACCGGCAATGGTGACGTCTCCATATGAGTGAAAAATTCTCGAGCGGGACGTTAAACAATATATAATCTCTCTCTCTCTCTCTCTCTCTCTCTCTATCTTTGTGTTTTTGCAACAGAAATACAACGTTAATTCTCTCTAATAATAATGCTTTTCCTGTGACGTCATATAATCTGCCTTAAATAAAATTATGCATTGCATGTTAACGTGAACATACTGATACAAAATAAATAACATCCAGAAGTTTTACAAATTTAAAGAGCGTCGTCAACCGCTGATCCCAATACAAATGCTGCAATTTGTAATGATTAAAGAAATGTGGGTTTAGATTGCCATACAAACTCAATTTATAATTCTGACAGACATTACAATTTGATAGAAGAGTGCCATAGAAAACCAAAAATAACCACCAATTAATCAGATCAATGAAACAAAAGCGTCTCCTTGTGTAAATAACATAACTAATGCATGTATGCGTCCAACATCACACAAATGTGGGATGTGTTCCACGTCACAAGTTTTTGTGAATTAAAATGAGCAATAAATGCATGTATAGAAACCTATGTATCCAACTTAACACAAAACATTGCTTGTAGCTCTCTGGGGGAAACGACTGGGACATACCAGAGAGCTACGGATCCACCCCTCGTATTAATAGCCATCGGCTTACATCAGAGTTTCTGCGCAAGATAGATATCTATTGCACCGGCGTCTTAAATTTTAAAATTAGAATATTTTAACACGTGTTGCCTCTGCAAGTTGTCCAAACATTCGTTTAGGCATCCATGAAAGCCCCATACTTAACTGAAAACTCACAGCTTCATATAATTTCGTTTGTTGACGTACACATGTTAAAGATGTCATTTCATTCGAACACCGTGTATTATAGTATTCATTCATAATTCCGATACGAGGTACATTATCTTAAACACAGATAAATGATTTAAAATGAAAATGAAAAATTCCTCTTGAAATAAGCTCTTGAGTATTGGGATAGAATTCCTGTGATGTTACGTGAGCCTAGACTGGTCCCCGCCACTAGGTTTTCAAAACCGAAGTGGTAGGGATGGGAACCAAATTTAAAATCCGTTAATTTAATTCAATATTCAAAACCTATTCAAACAATTTTTGTTAACCCAACTGGAATTATTTCATCCAAAATAATTAGCTAAACAATATTTATGGGAAGTTAGTTTACATTTGCTGCAATAATGTAACCTTCATTTTTTTTTAATTACTGACGTTCTCAGGAAAGGGCTACAATTCCAAAGGATCTTCGTAATGGTGCAAAAATAATTTTACGAAAACCTATAATGTGTTTCAGGTGTTTGCCTCTAATGCTGTTTACACTACAATGCTAGGACATGTCTAATAAAAGGGATTTTCAATGAAGGAAAGGAAAATCAGAAGGTGAACAGATAAAAGTTGACACTCTGCTGTTCTTTTATTAACCTGATATCAAATTTAAACTTCTCCAGTACCGACGAAAGCGCTTTATCCTCCATACTCGTATGCGCATATGCAAATAAGTTGACATCCGGAAGTTCAGCTTCAGTGCATCAAACATGGCGTATAATATGAATTTTGGATGTATCCAAATTGTTAAAAACGGTAGAACAGCCTCACAAGTCTCACAAATCGCGAGTTACAGGTTGTAAATTTATATATATATATATATATATATATATATATATATATATATATACGAAGAAACATATAATATCATTTTCGTTTATGTAAAGATAACCAGTAAATGTTTAGAATGATAGAAGAATCACTCACGCATTTGCACCATTTAGCCCTCCGCCCCCCCCCCCCCCCCCCCCCCCCCCAAAAAAAAAAACAAACAAAAAAACAAAACCAAAAAACAAAAAACAAACAAAAAAAATCGAAGAGGGCTATATTATTGTAACGAAATCACATTAAAAATAGATAGAAAATATTGAAACAATATGAGCATAGAAATCAACGGGGTACGATTTGACTGGCAACCTAACATGGCTATGTCAACAAACAAAAGCGAGGGGGCTTCAATAAATGTTTAGAAGTATGTCTTGACACAAGTCAAGATTGAAAACAATAGTAATTTGGGAAATATGTTAGAATTGTTTTTTTAATTCTGAATTTTGAGGAGATGATAAAAGAATATAGCGATTTAAGACATCGATCAAATGTAGAAAAAAAACTACGCTATTAATCGAAGATTTCCTTTGTGGCTAGTTTTCCTCTGGAGAGCTACAGTTCTGCAGCTTATGTAATCATTGTTGTTATAGTGGTATATATGGCTTTCTTCATTTGTAGTCGCGTGTTGAATGCATTTCCAGATAAGTTCAGTAGCGTCTAGACCAGATGATTAATATGATGAAATTACTCAATTTAGGCTGTGTAGATCAACGAATGCGTTTCTGACACCAAATTAAATATTTCCTACAAACACGATACATGGATCGCATGATGCCTAATGTTTCATCGACGCTTTCTTCATTGAAAACAAGAGAATCACAGACTTGGCTAGTATTACACACTCCACATAGAAAATAGCAGATATTCGAGTTAGCGCTTAAATATCTTATACACACCTTTACAAATTTTAAGCTCTATGAATTTACACTTTCTTGCATGATCATTCTAAGCGAAAAGCATTGAAAACATGACAGATTTCTACACTTGCTATTTGAAACACGAATATTTCAAAAGAATCTGCGAGAAACTAAACACCTTTTGTGCAATTCAACTCTTTCATACTAGTCTACACTATGGTGTCCTGATAGATTGTTATCTTTTCGACGTAGTAAACTCGACCAAGCTCGCCTACCTGTGTATTTGGAAATAGGAAATTCTGTCATACAGCCATACTTCTCAAGGGGATCGGAAGGTATTAAGCATTCTAGGCGAATATTGGACAGCGAGAAGGAAAGGGTGGGATCAGGCCTATTTAGAATTCCACCAGCAATTTGATAACGTTATTTCATTTGTCATTAGACAAACTATGAAATAAAACGGGAGTTTATTTACATTTCATGCAATAGAGAAATAGCACACATGGATGAAAAAATGAAGATAGCGAACAGTGATCAATCTGGCAAATCCTATAAATAATACAAAGCTGAGAGCAGGGCATTCACGGACCCCTGGTAACACTAGAAACAGCTGAGGTGAGGCCAGGTGCCTAGAAGGAGTAAGCTCTTCCTGTTGTCCATTGAATTTATACTTTAATTAGGTAGACTGTTGGTTCAAACATTTAAGCATTAGTATTGAAGTACTGCTAATTCCGTAACCCTTCAACAGCCTTCAGAATGAATTCCCGTGGGTGCTGTTACAAAATCTGTGGTGACAGCAGGAATGTTCAGTGCATCTGTGGATTCCTAACTAATACCCTTTTAATTGTCAATACACGCCAGGTACAAGTATGTAACCCTCCCCTTCAAACTTTACGCTTGAGGAAACGACAGATTTCAAACTTCGCCGCTCCATTAACCATAGGTCGCCCGCCGCTGCATTCTCTGCTGCGCTACAATTTCGTAACCCCCCCCCCTCTCTCTCTCCCTCTCTCTCTCTCTCTCTCTCTCTCTCTCTCTCTCTCTCTCTCTCTCTGGAAGATTACAGTTCGTAGAGAATTATCATTAGGAGAGTTACTTCCGGAAACAAACTTTCTGATGATCAAAGTGTGATTCCATCACGAAAAATCTCACGACTATAACACGCAATATACTCTATGAATCTTATATCTTTTAGGATCATTCTATGTAGATGAAATGAAATATCAAATATTGACGAACGTTAAAGACGGATTGGAAAGTTGGAAAGCAAGCTACAATTAGTGCGAAGAGGATAGGTGAAATGAAATCACGCATCTATTTATTGTCAACCATTTCATTAGACAATTCATTAAGGGTAAGCTCGAGACAAACAGAGTCGTTAAAATGGGTAGCAATTGTTATTTGTGCTAGTGCTCAGCATCTTAAAATGATCGATCTGACTAGTCATTAATCATGGCCCTGATGTTGTTGGGATAAAGAATTTCAAGGATGTTTCCTTATAAATTCTCATGTAAAAATTTTATTCCCTAATGTGGCGCCTTTCTATCCCTGGCGTAGTTATAATTTTAACAAAGTTGAATCTGAACTACCTGGTATTGCTTGTAGATTGATATGACTAGTCATGGCCCTGTTCGTCTTTGAGAAGATTTTTTCCCTATACAGGGGTATATCCAAATGTAAAACTTTTGTCCCCTATATTGTTGACTCACCTTACCCCCGGGGCCATGATTTGAGCTAACCTGAGTCTACTTTATGTCAAAATTTGTCAAATAAATTTCAACTTTTCTGGCCCAGTTCTTAAAAAGATGATTTTTATATCACCTCACCCTATTTTCTATTTTATCTCCTCTTTCAAGATAAATTTGCCCTTCACTTGAACGAACGTAAATCTTCTTTACCCAAGGATAATTTGTGTCAAGTTTGATTAAAATTGGCCCAGTGATTCTGGAGAATAAGATGAAAATGTGAAAAGTTGACAACAACAGACGCCAGAGAAATCAGAACCTTCAGCTCAGGTGAGCTAAAAAGTTTTTAACCTCAATATACAAGATATGTTTTAATACGTAAACTATTATCATAATCACTTCTTCTCTAAGGTGCTAATGTCAACTTCCAACATTCCCTCACAAAATTAAAACTGTAATTTTACATGAGCAATATTTAAAAAGCTGTTGAACAATTAATAAATGTCAACCCATCACACCATTATGCATGAGAATAATCAAACTGAAATTAACAAATGTGCGTAGAAGAAAAATGAGGATGGCATTGACTAAAACATTATGTGGTGATTCGTCAAAGTGTTTGCGTTAAAATAGAACAGTACAACATGGCACAGCGTGGGATCCTTGTTAAACAAAGTCATTTCAAAACACACGAATAGAATTTAAAATGTAGGATTTCGGAGAGTTTGTTCGTGTCAATTTTAATAACTTAAATGCTTAATCCGTGTGTTGTGCTGTACAATATGTCCCCCTTTTTGCATGCTACGTGTATCCATTTCTTTTAATACTGATGTCTATTTTAGCCGTCAAATAATTGCAAATTTTAGCAGCAAAATCTTGTTTCGAATTGGGACTGCACACTGATCTCGGTCTATTGTGGGTCATTTTCTGACTCCTCTGCAATGCTTTAATTTCAAAACATACTGAACATATAAAACAGATTTCATAAACTTTGATGTACGTTTTATATGTATTGAAGCTTTCAAGAAAATTGCTTAAAATTACAATGCTAAATTTTTTCATATTGAATTTTAAGATATCAATACCCATTACAACTGCGATTGTAGAGAAATAAGTGAAAACAGTTTTAAAATACGACCTGTATTTCGAACACGCTTTCTTTCCGAAATGAGTCGAGTGTTGACCACGTGACTGTCTTATTAGCATGTCTTGTGCTACTTTTCCACCAATTATTGGATTTGTGTATTTTTAACTACCCTTTAGTGCAACTTTGTCTGATAGGTATTATTCCTGTATATATACGAAAGATGAAGTAGATGTCAAAAATTGCCGACGTCATTGTTTTCTTACTGACCACATGTCCACCTCACACAAGCTGACCAAAACTTCCGAGGGCTAAATTAGTCAAGAATTAATTTTTCGACCTATTCACTTCATCTGGGTTGGAATCAAATAGTTTACTATGCATTGATCATTATATATCGCCATTACAGATATATTAACTAAGTTAGTTCGGAACAAAAAAAAAAAGATTATTAGTATGTAAACCTATGAATAGGCTGTCCGAATTCGATTTAAAATAGAATTCGACTTAAAATGGAATTATCAGAGCCATACTTCAACACGGTAAATCCCGCAGTTCGCTTCCACTTCGAGTGGTTCCCGCAAGGTAATGAAGTTACATGTATAAAGCACAATTGGATTTCGGTGTGTTTAGATAGGGGATGGGTAATATCGGATTTCAGTGTGTTTAGATAGGGGAGTGGTGATATCGGATTTCGGTTTGTTCAGATAGGGGAGGGGTGATATCGGATTTCGGTGTGTTCAGATAGGGGAGGGGTGATATCGGATTTCGGTGTGTTTAGACAGGGGAGGGGTGATATCGGATTTCGGTGTATTCAGATAGGGGAGGGGTGATATCGGATTTTGGTATGTTCAGGTAGGGGAGTGGTGATATCGGATTTCAGTGTGTTTAGATAGGGGAGGGGTGATATCGGATTTCAGTGTGTTCAGATAGGGGAGGGGGTGATATCGGATTTCGGTGTGTTCAGATAGGGGAGGGGGTGATATCGGATTTCAGTGTGTTTAGATAGGGGAGTAGTGATATCGGATTTCGGTAGTTTAGGTAGAGGAGGGGTGATATCGGATTTCGGTGTGTTTAGAATGGGGAGTGGTGATATCGGATTTCGGTATGTTTAGATAGGGGAGGGGTGATATCGGATTTCGGTGTGTTCAGATAGGGGAGGGTGATATCGGATTTCGGTGTGTTTAGATAGGGGAGGGTGATATCGGATTTCGGTGTGTTTAGATAGGGGAGGGTGATATCGGATTTTGGTGTGTTTAGATATGGGAGGGTGATATCGGATTTCGGTGTGTTTAGATAGGGGAGGGGTGATATCGGATTTCGGTGTGTTTAGACAGGGGAGGGGTGATATGGGATCTCGGTGTGTTTAGATAGGGGAGGGGTGATATCGGATCTCAGTATGTTTAGATAGGGGAGGGGTGATATCGGATTTCGGTGTTTTAGATAGGGGAGGGGTGATATCGGATTTTGGTGTGTTTAGATATGGGAGGGTGATATCGGATTTCGGTGTGTTTAGATAGGGGAGGGGTGATATCGGATTTCGGTGTGTTTAGATAGGGGAGGGGTGATATCGGATTTCGGTGTGTTTAGACAGGGGAGGGGTGATATCGGATTTCGGTGTGTTTAGATAGGGGAGGGGTGATATCGGATCTCGGTGTGTTTAGATAGGGGAGGGGTCCTATCGGATTTCGGTGTTTTAGATAGGGGATGGGTGATATCGGATTTCGGTGTGTTTAGATAGGGGAGGTGTGATATCCTCGGATACTACTTGAAACATTTTTCCTTTCTTTTTAATTTAAAAGCCTTGATGGCGGGTGTAGATGCGTAAAATTGCATAATTATAGGAATAATAAATTCTAAAGAATGTAGACTCTTATTTTGCGTTGAGAACAATAATTAATATAGTTTATATGTAAATAAAAAGTGAATTTTAAGTTTAAAAAGATCAACTTTAACACGTGTAGCTAAATAATAAGTACTACGACTCTTGTTTTTTTCTTTTTACAATATATTTCTCTTTCAATGCAGAATTCCAAAATAATTGAGAACATTACAAAATTCGAATTTAATTAATTTGTAATTAAGTCATGGTTTAAAATGTCAACTTAAACACTGAATGTGATACATTTCAATTCCTATATGCATGTATTCCAATATATAAACTTGCATTGAATTTCATATTCAAACTCTTATTTACAATTCAATTCTTGCTTAAAGTTTTTTAATAAAGTCAATTGTCATTTTGCTTTGATCTAAAATGGTACGCTTATATACGGTATTGAAGTGATGAACTATCTAACTGCATTTACGCTTAGGAAACTTACCAATAAACAGTGAAAGTCAGAGGCAGTTGAATCTCCTCTTCTTAATCCAAAGCTAAAGCCCTTAGTGTTGATAAACTGTAGGTTTAAGTCCTATATAGAACGAATGACTTAGGTCATCTATGAAGACATATGACATTCTTTTAAATCAATCAATGCTAAATAGGCTTTCAAGATTTTTTGATGAGACAAAGCGATTAAAAGTTTATTGACTTCTACGAAGGTAAACAAATAGGTGTTCATGTGGAAATGAAAAATTGAAATTAATGATATTCTTAAATGAAAGTAAATGAGTCATTATAATTCATTGTAATCGGTATTAACACTGTCAATATGTTAATACTGATAATTAGTACTATTGTAGTATGATAGACAATGTCGAGATAGGGGAGAGCGGTGTAAAGAACACGTGGCAGTCAATTTTCTGTATGACTTCATCACTTCTAATGGAAAAAAAAATATTGTCACCGATTGAAAATGAATATGCATGAACTTGTTAGGGCAATACGTAATTTGGACTTCTGAGACCCCTTTTGCACCTGATAAGTGGAAGCTGGTGTGAAGGTGAATCAGATGTAATTTTATATTAAATATTTCATCAAAATTTAATATAGTTTGCATGATCAAAACATAGCATGAAACATTGAATAGATGGTACATTGTTTAGATTAAATATTCAGTCAAGGCAGAATATATTCATCGATAAACTTAAAACAAAATAGGATATTTTTTATTGTTTTAGATCTCCCCAATAGACAAAATTATTTGTCATAGTTTAAACGGATTAATTTTACTATAAAGGGTATCTTAGAAGACATTTCCTGAGATTTAGGTGCAAAGAAGTCTTTTGAAATGTTCGTATTATAATAAATTCGTATGATAAAGTGGAACCTTGGCTCACCTCGAGCTCGTGTTCTGATTCCAATTCATGTATATGTTGAAGCTGTATATATTTGCTTTGTAATCGTGCAATATTTTTAAATGCAAATTATCTTTGACATTTTGATTATGCTGATTAATTCAATCAAAAGTACAATCTGTCATAAAAGTTTTATGATCTTGAATGTCTAGAATTCCTAATTAAATTTTCTTAAAATTTTGCATTTCGTGGTCAAATTTCTTGTTGTTTTTCACAGAATCACCGGTCACGGAAGCTCAATTGGTAAATCGCTCGCTTGGTCCTTTCTTTGAAACCATGCCGCGCCAAACTCGTGGGTATCAAACATATGATTTGCGAATATGCATGTCTTGTTCATAAGGGCTTTATATCGTGTGGAAAAATTATTGCTCTGTATTGTTTTCCTTGTTTGTAGGCGATTTTAATTCGTGGATATGTACAAGTCTCGAAAAAACAAGATGTCTTTGTAAAACAAGGCGGTCTCCGCATGGCAGCAAATTAACGCTGGCCGACAAAAAAAGTCTTGTCACATGGAATACATACGTGAAATATGAAAACCCTATATACTACTAACCATTCAAAACTGACGGCCTAGGTTAAGTTTTTCAAAAGTTAGTACCAAAAAAAAGGGGCCTTTTCAAAAGGAACAAAAATGTGACGCATAATTCTCATGCTACGTGTAAACTAACCCCTGTGGTCAAAGTTTGAAAAAAAACTAGATGCTTGCACATTTTAGACAAATCACGTGTGGTTCATTTATAAAAGAATTTTCTTATATGCATACATTCCCAGTGGTGAATTCAAAACATTCTGAACGGGGAGGGGGGGGGGGGGGGGCAGTAAACGACTGGGTGTATAAAGGGCTGTCTTGAGGCCTCCGATGGGTTCAGATTGAAGCCCTGGTGGGAGCCTAAGAGGCGAAGCCTCTGAAACAACTTTATTCTGAATGAATTAGACGTATATATTCTAGGTTAGTTTATTTGTTTGACGTCCCGTAGAGAATTTTTCACTCATATTGAGACCTAACCAGCTGTAGGTGAAATGCCACAAATTTAGACCTATGCTTAGCGCTCAGGGCCGTTGCAGTGAGAGTTCTTTAACGTGCCAACGCTTGCCGTTTTTAAGGTCATTGCCGAAAGACCTGTGATTCTCACTTCTAAATGCCGAGCGTTTGGCGAAGGAGCACTAACTGTGTTTACGTTTTAGGTATGATGCGGCCATGGCACGAGCAAAGCTCGAACTCATGACCTCCCGGTTACGAAGCGAACACTTTAACCACTGAACTACCACGACCGGTGTTTCTGAACATAAATGGATCATATTTGTGAGGGGAGGGTGCGTGTGCCCGGTGCTGGATCTGCCACTGTATCCAATATAATAAAATCTGTCGTTCGTCTCCTGCACAAGATACTCCAACACAAATTCCTCAAAAAGATATAACCCGTGAGCTGTTTTCACGGATGTGTCTAGTAACTGAGATGTACACATCACATACACGATAGTGTCCCTCCCCAATATTTTCTCTCATTCCAAACGAGGTTGATATCATGTTTACGTCATGTGTCAGCAAAGATATGACTATTCCCTATTTTTGACCCTACAAACGACGTGTTGCCTTCAGTTCTAGTGACACGCCTTGGCTTGCAGTCATTTCACAAATGTTTTTGCCTTTGATATCTTTACAAATTGTAATGATAGACATATCCTCATATCAGTTGTAAACAATGCAAGTGTGATCTTAAAGCAAATTTATTTTAATAGTTGGGAATTCCGACAGAAAGGAAAGTAGAATGTAATAAAAATTAATGTCAATTTGAAAATAAAAAAAAATATTATATCGCGGTAACTCAGTGGTTAAAGCGTTCTATTTGTAACCGGGAGGTCGTGATTTCGAGGCCCGCTTGTGCCATGGCCTCGTCAAATCTATGACGTAAACATAGGTAGTGATTGCTCCTTCTCCAAACGTTCGGCATTTAGAAGTGAGAATCACGGGTCTTTCGGATATGACCTTAAAAACGAATGTTCCGTGTCGCGGCAGGCGTTGACACATCAAATAACCGTCACTGCTGCGGCCCTGAGCTCCAAGCATAGGTCTAAATTTGTGGCACTTCTCTTACAACTGATACGCCTCAATATGAGTATAAAATTCTCGACGGGACGTAAAACAACAGAAAACGAAACTAATTATCGTACCACACTCCACACCTACTTTAACACGAGGCCCCGTATCGCAGCAGGTGTGGGACGATAAAGATCGCTGTCTGCTCAAAGGCCGTAAGCGTCGAGCACAGGCCTAATCTTTGCAGCCCTTCACCGGCAATGGTGAATTCTACGTGTAAGTGAAAAGTGCTTGAGAGGGTCGTTAAACAATATACAAATAACCAACCATCGTAGAGAGGTTTCTGTGATCACACATGAAAGCCACAAGGTTGAGATACAGGATGTAAGTTAATTGATTGATTTTCTATTGTTTAACGTCCTGCTTGAGAATCGTTCACTCATATGGGAACGTCACCATTGCCGCTGAAGGGCTGTATTATATTGATTATATACTGTTTAACGTCCCGCTCGAGAATTTTTCACTCTTATGGAGACGTCACCATTACTGATGAAGGGCTGCAAAAATTTACGGCTATGCTCGGCGCTTGTTCTTTTAGCAGGGAGGGATCTGTATCGTGTACACCTGCTGTGACACCTGGCCTCGTCTGAAGGATCGCCGCATTTAGTCGCCTCTTACGACAAGCAAGGGGTACTGAAGATCTATTCTAACAACCCGGATCCCCACTGGGAGTGAAGGACTGTAAAATTTAAGCCCATGCTAGGCGCCTACGGCCTTTGAGTACGGAGGGATCTTCATCGTGCCACTCCTACTGTGACACGGTTTTTGCGGTCTTATCCGAAGGCCCGTCCCATTTTGTCGCCTCTTCCGACAAGTACGGGGTACTGAGGACCTATTCTAACCCATAAATTCTTCATACAGATGATGGATACCCACTCGCTAGTATCTATTAACGCCTTTACTTAATCTCACCTAAAGATCAGAACGACATTTCCAATGAAAAAAAAAGAAGAAAAAAAAAAACGGAGTAAAATATGATATGGGGTTTTGATATTTTGATACGTGATTTACATAACCAATGAAATTAAGGCAACCAATAGCGGCACTGTTGACCGGCGGTCAGTCCATACATGTATATCAGAAATTAAGGATTTGAGAAAGTCACAACAAAACTGTCTTAGCGTTCTCCATGTACACATATATTTACAATGTTTTTGTCTTAGCGTTCTCCATGTACACATATATTTACAATGTTTTTGTCTTAGCGTTCTCCATGTACACATATATTTACAATGTTTTTGTCTTAGCGTTCTCCATGTACACATATATTTACAATGTTTTTGTCTTAGCGTTCTCCATGTACACATATATTTACAATGTTTTTGTCTTAGCGTTCTCCATGTACACATATATTTACAATGTTTTTGTCTTAGCGTTCTCCATGTACACATATATTTACAATGTTTTTGCCTTCTTAAGCAGAGTATACGAGTCTGATTTTAATCAAAATGGTCGCAGTTCCTGCCCTCATGTATTTTCAAAAATGAAATTTATTACATCGCTGACTGTCAGTAGAGTTGTTTTCACCTGATAAACTGTGTCGCATTGTGTCTAGTTTTCTCCACCTGTAAAATCTCCACTGTAACATGCTCCTCCTCAACTGTCTGTAGTAGTCGTCTTGTCGTCCTACTCGTCGATTAAACCTCTCCTTCTCTGAAGTATTCGTATTCTCTGAGGGATACTGATTTGATTGGACCTTCCCTTCCACGTTATTGTTGCAGTTTTTTAGTAACCTTTGGAATATGAGATAATTTTGATTTAGTTAGATATAAATGTCATAAATATCTTTTTTTATATTTCATGAAAAAAACATTTTTTCTCATCCTTGAGTAGCAATTATTATGTTTGTATAGTATAAAAATGGTAAGAAAGTGATTATCATGTTTACATGAATAAAATATGAGTATTTTACTTGGTGCATTGTACTACGAAATAAATAAATCTGGAAAGTAAACCACTGAATTTACACAAATTTCAGCCTTGTCCCTGTCTTTTGGTGTGTATGGGAATGCTACGCGGCCTTTTTAAATATAATTCATGCCATACTAAAGCACCGTTAGTTACAGACGATTGGTGTATGGGATATTATAGATTTCCAAGTACACTTATGCGGAGTGTGCTTTTTAACTTCAGTGGAATAAAAGAGAAATGTGTTTTATAAACCTTATATTATTTGCTCAGCTGAATGAGATACCTCGGTATCACTTATGGAGATACTCATCCCTTGCTCTGAAGCAATTAGGAGGTATATGTACCGAATGGACGTACACCGTATTTTCTCAATTGTTTCTATACTAATTCAATTTTTAATACGCATTAAATATGGGTATGCATTGACAGTTGTATACTATCAAAAACGACCATACATTGCAAGCTGGAAGAACTTCATGATGTATAATTACATTTCTGCTAAAAATATGTACAAACCAAAATATATTTTGGGATATACACAAATTAGATTTCCTTTTGTTCTTAGAATTTAAAAGTGCGCCCCTGCCTTTATTATCAGCAATCGGACGGGGTCGTTGTCACTCTAGTACAGGTATATATGAAGAACAAAGAAATATAATTGTTCCCTCTTTCTGGTAGTCTCTAATTATCATGCTAAATTCATATGCTGAACCCGAAAATAGATTCGTAGTTTCTCAAAATTCATGTGTAGCGCTGAGGATACAAAGTCCCAACTGTTAATACACGTCTACTTTGTTTACAAGTATTTTTCTTTGCCATTTGATAATAAATATTCATAGTGTATCAGTCTATCAATAAAGCAAGCTAATTATCATTTGAATGTCCATCCCCCACAATTAAGTTGGTAGGATGATTTTTAGGTCAGGTGAGTCACTCAGTGATCAATTGCTATCTGAACCAATTTTGGTATAAAACTTTGCGAGTCAATGGGAATAAAAATTGTGAATATCATGGTTTTTGTTTCCCTGGGGTCTGAGCAGTGTGACTAAATCCATAAAGATAATGTAATCTTCAAAAGTTCAGTGGTTAGAGCGTTCGCTTCGTAACCGGGAGATCGTGAGTTCGAGTCCCGCTCGTGCCATGGCCGCGTCAAACCTAAGACGAAAAATAGGTAGTGATTGTTCCTTCGTCAAACGCTCGGCATTTAGAAGTGAGAATCACGGGTCTTTCGAATATGACCTTAAAAACGGAGGTCACGGTAGGCGTTGGCACGTTAAAGAACCCTCACTGCTACGACCCAGAGCGCTAAGCATAGGTCTAAATTTGTAGTACTTCACCTTCAGCTGGTGACGTCTCAGTATGAGTGAAAATTTCAAATGTCTTTACTATGTTGGACATCAAGCAATCAAAACTGTTGGCATGATTATAATAAGCAATGGACCTTTTACCAAACCTGTGATATTCAAAATCCCTGTATTCAGCCTCCAGGGTGTGGCTTAGTTGATAAAATGTTGAAACTGAATTATATCTTAGAAACTCTTGTGTACTTCTAGACATCAATAGATGCTAACAGCAAACTAACAACTTAACTTTATGTCAAACTAGGTGATTTCAATTTCTCCATCGTCAACTTCACTTATCTATGTGGCAATATTCCATCACCTGCACATGGCGTTTATATCTCCCAACTGATTCGATATGCAAGAACTTGTTCTGCATATGATCAGTTTTTAAATCAAGGCAGGCTACTGACAAAGTAGTTGATGTTACAGAGGTTTGTACAGTCTCGTCTAAAATCAGCATTTCGTAAATTTGATGGTCGTTATAACGATCTAGTTTGCCAGTACAACTTTCCATTAGGTCAATGCTGTCTGACGTATTTCAAACAATTGTTAGGCCGTTCTTTGGCACACCGATTCTTACTACTGATTGCTCCGTTTACCCGATTGGAATGTAGGGCTCACGGCGGGTGTGACCGGTCGACAAGGGATGCTTACTCCTCCTACGCATCCTGATCCCACCTCTGGTATGTCCAGGAGTCCAAGTTTGTAATCTCTCTGATTTGTATTTTTTATAGGAATTGCAAGATTGAATACTGTTAGTTATTTTAACCTTTTCATCAAGCAGCCCGCTATTAGCATGATTATAATGGGTATTGAGAGTCTTTTAGCAAAATTGTACAGTTCATACCGCTAGGGTTCAGGTACCAGGGTGTGGGTTAGATTGATCATATACATTATGTAATAAAAATGCAGTTTATAGAATATCTCCAAGAAGGCAAAATGTTTGTTTGATTACACCCCAGGGTGTGGCGAAATTGACCAAATGTTGAAAATGCAGTACGTTTTAGAATATCCTTTTTACTCCTGGGTAGCAAGCAGTAAACTGTTTGCATGATTATAATAAGCAATGAGTCCTCTTTGAAAACTGTAAACAAAAAATTACCTCCGGTTTAGGCCACAAGGGGGGGGGGGGGCTAAGTTGACTATATATGGAAGATACATTTTGTTTAAAAATTGTCTTTACTTCAGGACATCTAGCAGTCAAAGTTTGTATGTTACAATATTGAGCATGAAATGAACCAATTTTGCTCTTCCAAATTTCTAAAACCCATGGAACTTACAAATTTTCTGTATTTCTGTACATCAAGCAGAAAACTTGTTTCATTATAATGGGCAACTTATCTTTAACCAAAATTGTGAAATTCATTTTCCATGGTTAAGGAATAATTTCTGATCAAATGATGACAAATGCATTGATTTCTTTTCAAAATTTCCTCTTAATCCTGTACACCAGTGTTCATAAACTATGAGCATCTCTCCAAGTATTGGGATCTCTACCACTTACTAAATATCAGGCTTTCAAAACGCAAACAGAAAATCCCATTTCACGTTGGTTTGATAAAAACTTACCCTCCTGAACAAAAATTGTAAAATACCAATATATCTATCTTCTAGTACAAAGTATAAAAATGGAGCTGTATAAAAAGAACACTGGAAACACATTGATTTCTAAAGACTAAAAAAACCTTGTAGCTTCTTTTTAATTTTTTTTGGTACTGTTTTTACCAAACACTGTTTATGAAGGTACCTCTCAACCCATAGGCACATAAGGCATTGTTTACAGTCACAATAAATGTACATGTATTAGGTAAATTCTGTCAAAAGGGGCTCATGAGTTAAAGATCAGCTGTTTTATTACTGTTACTAGTATTTTTATTGTTGAGAAAGCTAAATGAATACATTACCAAAACTTAAATTTTGTAAAATTATTTAATAACTAGATGCGACCGAAAACTTTAAGAGAAAAATTTATTTTCGAGTTGTCGACCTTAGCCTGTGGCTGAGTGGTTGCATGATAGGAGACATGCAAGTTGCGGGTAAAACATGGAGATTAGATTGTATTATCTTAGGCCGAAAAATTATAGGTCAGCTTCACTGGTTTGAACTTATATAACTGCACCTACTTTCTGAATCAGTACCACTCATTGCCTAGAAATATTCTTGAAATGATATATACTGGACAAAAAAAGTTAAGGATCATGATTTCAGAATTATTTTATTCATAACAAAACCAAATAAATTATGTTAAATATATACTTAAAATGTTCAACGACAATCGAACAATACATTTTAAACCTGTTTTTACAAATTCATAAATACGTTAAGCAGCCAGAGCAACCATTGTCAGGTAACTCCCCAAAACAGTTGAAAATCGGTATGAGCAACAATAACAAATTTCATTACAAATGATTGAATCTTTATAAAGGCAATATCAATAGGGTGTATGTCCACCCTGAGCCTGTATAACGGCACGACAACGCCTCTGCATACTTCTGATGAGCCTGCGGAACGCAATTTGTGGCAACCTTGCCCATTCCTGCTGTAAAGCTAACGTAAGCTCCTGGCGGTTTGTCGGAAGTACAGGGCGTCTGGAAACAGCTTGCTGCAACATGTCCCAGGCATGTTCTATTGAATTTAAATCCGGAGAACAACTCGGCCAATCCATCCGTTCAATTGTCTCTGTAGCAAGGTAGTCTGTCACTATACGTGCTCTGTGGGGACGAGCATTATCATCCATTAACATAAAGTCGTTGCCTATAGCTCCCGCATAAGGTCTCACAATTGGATGCAGTATCTCGTCCTTGTAAATTGCACCGGTAAGATTGCCATTAATCACGTGCAAGTCAGTACATCCACCAATACTGATTCCAGCTCAAATCATCACAGAGCCACCTCCAAAACGATCATGCTCTGCTACACAGCAATCAGCGTACCGCTCTCCACGCATGCTCCATACACGCCTACGACCGTCATGAAAGTCCACGCAGAACCGTGACTCGTCTGTGAAAAGAACAGGCGTCCAATGACGCAGTTGCCAGTTTATGTGATTTTGAGCCCAATTGAGTCGTGCTACACGATGTCTTCTCCTCAAAATGGGACGAACAGCAGGTCGATGAGCCCGAAGGTTAGCAGCATGAAGTCTCTGTCTGCATGAAAATCAGTATTGAGTTGGACAGCACTCTGAAACCTGTGTCTACGAGCCATAAGTGACATATAGCGATCCTGGCGAGCGGTTGTGGACCTTGGGCGACCTGATCTCGGTCTCTCAGAAACATTACCTGTCTGCCTAAAACGATTCCACAACCTTGAAATCACACTTTGGGACACATTAAAATGTCTAGAGACAGTTCTCTGGACTTGGCCAGCTTGAAGCATACCAATTGCCTGACCAGCTTCCAGAGCAGTTAAATGGCGCCTCATGGCTTTTAATGTCAATAACTGTTCTCCTAAGAGTCGATTAGAGCAATAAATACCCACAATAAAATGAAAATCAAAATTTTTCAATTTCAATATACACGTTGGCGCACTTTGATTTTGACCCCTTGCTTGTGTTTGGGCGAAAAAATCGTGCACTTATGATGTCAGTATGAAACCAGGTAAATCTATTGTGTTAAGGACACATTGGAGAAACTATACATGTTAAAATTTGTCAAAATAATTATTTGGTTAATAAAAATTTTTGAGGTCAAAATTATGATCCTTAACTTTTTTTTGTCCAGTATATCTTTTCAAACGAGGCCTTAGATGGTGGTACGGTAAACTTCAGATAATGGAGTTGTCTTCCTTTGGTCACTTTCAACATGAAGGGAATACTGAAGTTAAGAAACAAATCGAACACTGCGTTGACTTAATTACAAACTACACGTGTGATCTTGCATATATGATAATAAGACATCTTAAATAAAGCAATCAAAAAATCTATAAAGTTTCCTATTGCGGCATGTAAACAAACTTTATTTGCGAATCGCCAAATTGAATTTGCGAAGATTAAATTTAATGGTGATTACGAATCTTGCGTTAATGTTTCTTACACACGAATACATGTAATGGCTGGTTTACGGTAATTACAAACGAGGGATTATATGGATAATGTACAAATATTATACCAATATCTACAAATTTATTTTATATGGCCATGTTTTACTCCAAAAAGTCTTTAGAAATAGAACCGGTTGCGGTTGCTCAGTGATAGAGCGTTCGTAACCGAATGTCGTGAGTCGAGCAACGCTAGTGCCATGACCGCATCAAACAAAGAAATAAAAAAGACTGCTCCTTCGCCAAAAGATCGGCATTTGAAAGCGAGAATCACGGGTCTTTCTGATATGACCTTAAAGAGATCCCATGTCGCGTAGGACACTGACTGCCACGTTAAAGTACCCTCACTGCTACTGCCCTTTTTGTGGTACTTCACTTACAGTTGTTGACGTCTCAATATGAGTGAAAAGATATCGACCGGATATAAAAGAAAGCAAATCAACCAACATTTAACATGGATTTAAAGCTATGATTTTACATTACCGCTAGCTGGTATATGTCGGTGAGCTTGAACAACCAAGACGCAAGTATGGTTGTTTGTATATTGTTTAACGTCCCTCAAGAGTCTTTCACTCATATAGAGACGTCACTATTGCCGGTGAAGGGCTGTAAAATTTAGGCCTATGCTCAGCTCATACGGCCTTCGAGCAGATGGAGGGATCTTTAACGTGCCACATCTGCTGTGACACGGGACCTCGGTTTTTGCCGTCTCGTGCGAAGGACCACCCCATTTAGTCGCCTCTTACGACAAGCAAGGGATACTGAAGACCTATTCTAACCCGGATCCCTACGGGGTACACAAACATGAACAAGCATTCTAATTGTATTGCAGGGGAAACAGAGTTCCTTACCGGTAAGATAATTCAGTCAAAAGGAGGTGAAGCTGTAACTATCCAAGACAAAGCAATGTATAAATTTCAGTTGAATATCTTCATCCAATGCGGAGAAAAGCCGAAAAACCTCAATCGGAATGACAGACAGACGGACGGACCCAGGGTAAATTAATAGTCCACGTCGGCAAAGCCGGTAGGGAACTAAAAACCAACGCATAAACAAATTACTTTTTAAAAGTTTTTATAAGCAAATCATCGACAGATTTTGACATTGTGTTTTGCAAGACAAAATGCAGCAATGTATCGGATACCTTTTCACACTTATCAACTTAAATATTATTTTATTCTAGTTTCAGCTGCACTTTGAACTTCAAGTTATGCATGCAGCGTTACTCACTCATGTCGAATATGTATCTGCTTATTGTCGCGCGCCTCTCTGTGTGATGCTCTTGAACAACAGTAAAATTTAAAAACGTTAATTTTATCGTAAGCACGCCCTACCCTCTCACAAATATAGTCCACTTTTAATTGAAGTATGTCCAAAAGCACTAACATATAGGTTTTATTTTGATCAGAACACATCAATTTCAGGGAGCCCTGGTGCTTCGCCCAGAAGCTACTGTGGGCCTCAAAACAGTCTCCAGACATTCATATACTGTGTAATCACCATCACCACCCCTCCCCCCGAGTTCAGAAGTATCGGGATCCGCCACTGATAATTTCCTTTCCTTTCAGGAATTGAAAATACTAAAATGAAAATGCATCGACCTCCTACATGTTCAACATCAGAGCCATCAAAAATGGATCCAGTTCTAAGCTCGACATCATTTCTTGCATCAATAAGAATTCCAAGTAGAGTTTTAGACCATTATGTCTGTTATGGGACTGGCGTTTTGAGTAGTCCACATTTCCTGGTGACCCGTCACTATTAGTGTTATTGCCATTTTCTAAGCTATTTAACACTCTGTCCAAAGCAATCGGCGTTGTGTCAATCCATGGTGTTTGAGAATTCTTGCTGATAACTGGATTAGTAAATCCGTACATCTGCAAACAACACAGAGTGAAGATGAACAGAGGCTTGTGTGGGGTTATCATCTTTAATGGGATATACCTGCAAAAGGTAAAAAAAAATGATATTCACAGAATTATGCATAAACCGAGAGATAACTTTTTTCCATTGTTTCAGATGATTACATGTCTTATCTTCTATCTTGAATACCGAGACGAATAGATTGTGGACAAAGTCTAGAGCATGGATTCAAACAGTTCAAGGTGACCTTAAAGGAAGGGTGGTACATACTGTAGAAGTAAAGAGAGTGATCCTGTAAACCAAGCTATCGTCTTTTTACAGCTGGCCCTATGCTTGTAATTTCAATTTATACCTCTAACCTTATGTCAGCCAACTTGTAAATGTAAACAAATGATGGATTAAAACATGAAATATGACTGTAATTTTCGTTCTTTGTTAAAAGGGATCTTTGTGCCGTCACATGTCATAAATAACAATCACGACATGTCCTTCGTTTTGTAATTTGCTTGGGATGTATTTTTATTTAACGTTTTTCTATTTTACCAGGTCTGTTAGCGACAGAGTTCTTTTGTTGTCACCTCAGTCCTGGATTTCACAGGTGGAAAAAATCAATAAACAGCTTAATTATGGAGAAAATATGGGTCATTTAGTGATGTGTTTGTAGATATATTTTCTATGCTTCTTCCTGTGGATCCAGAATGCACAAAAATATCCGGAGGAAAAATATGCGTATCATCTAGATCTAAATGAATTACAAGCACAGGAAATATATTAATTTATTGAAAATTAAGACCCAGTTTTGGGTCAGAATGCACAAATAAGGACAAATTTTAAAAAGAAAAATCACAAGAAATATGAGTTTTAAAGATCAAAAATCGTGTATGATTTATTTCACATTTCCAGGGCGTCAAGTGAAGTTTTGTCCACAAAATATTAGTATAGGACGTATCTCAGAATTTAGCACCTTTTTCTCAGAATAATAGGAATATATAAGACAACAAAAACTAAGAACTTCTGGACTTTAAAACCTCCTCCTCCACTCACTACACTCTCCTTTTATATACAATTTAACATGAATTACAACTGTCATCGTTTCAATAAAATAATGTCAATTAACAAAATGACACATTTGGAAAGCTGACATAAAATGCTTTAAATCAGTAAAAGATTAAGACGGCTAATGCACTGGGTACTGTTCTGTATCTGTGTCCATTCATATGCCATAATACACATTTTAATCATAGTAACTGTTGAGATAATAATCATCGAAATAGAAATACAAACTACACTGGCCTATTGTAAAATTATACTGCATCAGTTAACCAGCGTTCATGAAACTTTCATTTTCACACCAAGTCTTGTTAAAACTCCACCTGAAACAAAACACTTGTTAGAACAAAGGGCAGCTTCATCTGCAGGACTGTTTGACTTCCCGCACGGAAGAAAAACAAATTCAGCAGGTAAAGCTGGCATAGCTGGGCAGGGTCGACACACCGAAAAGATTGATTGATTGATTGATTATTTATTGCTTTCCGCCACACTCAACAATTTTTCAGTTATCTAGTGGCGTCCAGTTTTTGTTGGTGGAGGAGAGAACCCAGATACAATGTACCTGGGAAGAGACCACCGACCTTCCGCAAGTAAACTGGCAAACTTGCTCACATAACGCCGCGGCCGAGATTCGAACACGCGCCGACAGAGGTGAGAGGCTTTGTGATTTTGAGTCCGATGCTCTAACCACTCGGCCACGGAGGCCCCCACACCGAAAAGAAAGGTGAATTTTGAAATAAATGTATAGTTAAAAACAGATGACACAAACTGTTTGTAATATACAGTAATGGTTTTGCTTCAGAATGCAACATTTCTTGCTTACTCTAAAATATAAGAATTTCACAGGAATATAGGAATTTTTGTGGAAATATAGAAATTTATAGGAATAACCTCCAAATATAGGAATTTATAGGATACTTGACGCCCTGCATTTCCATAGCAAAATTTTATTGTTCTTATTACTGTTCAGCCAAAGATTTGTGTTTCCTACCCCGTTCAATATACAATATTAATCAGACGGAGAGCAATTTGAAAGGGACCGGATTTACAATACGTCATGAATTAAGTATTATGTTCATAAGATGGCGAAATATTTTCTTACTTCAGATTTTCAAATGTCAAGACATTTCAATTTTTAAAATACAATTTCCCAAAGTGGAAAGTATATTGATTGATTGGCGTTTTACTATGAAGTGTATATAGGTAGAAGACATTTACAAAATTTAACTCAAAAGCAAAATTATCATGTAAACAACATGTTTTAGAAACTTATATGCTCCCTGCGTGGCAATACTGAAAACTATCAACTTCTCATTAAGATTGGTTGTAGTGATAGTGAAAAACATGTCGGGGGCAACCATAATGAAGTTTGATCTTTCGAGATACTGAGCAGATATTTCCAAATGACCAGTCATTCGATTCATGACCTTTGACATAAATGTGATCTAAAAACAATGGGGTCATCTACTCGTTAGGAGGTACCGGCGTACCAAGTTTGATATCTGTCAAGCAAAGCATTCTCGAGATACTGAGCAGACAATATCTACTATGTCCACTTTTACCTTTGACTTTGTGACCTGGGAATCAATAGGGATTATCTACTTCCTAGGAGAAGTCGGTGTACCAAGTTTTAAGTCTGTCAAGCAAATGGTTCTCAAAGTGTTCAGAAAAGTTTTACCAATAACCCTAACACCAATTGGAGTCATATACTCCTTATTAGAACCATTGAATCAAGTCTGATATCGGTCAAGGAACGGATTCTCGTGGTACTGAGCAGAAAATACTTTACTATGTCCGGTTTGACCTTGCCACAGATGTACCTGAAAATCAATAGGGGTTATCTAGGAAAACTCTGTGTACCAAGTCTGATATCTGGCAAGCAAATTGCTATAAAGATATTGAGCAAACAATATTTTTATCATTTCCAGTTATACCCTTGATCTATGACCTTGTGATCTCAAAATCGATACGGGTCATATACTCCTTAAGTAGAATCAGTGTACCAAGTCTGATGTTTGTCAAGCAAAATATGCTCAATATTCAGCAGACAATATCTGACTATGTCCAGTTTGACCATTGACTTGTGACCTGCAAATCAATAGGGGTGATCTACTCTCTTAGAACAACCAATATACCAAGTTTGGTAACTATCAAGCAAAGAGTTCTTTATATATTGAGCGGACAAGACATGGCCTACAACAGACCAACAGACTGACCCTTCACAATAGGGGCCATCTACTCGCTTTTACTACTGTAAAATGTTTGGTAACAGTGAAGCAAAGGATTCTTTAGATATTGAGTGGACAAGATATGGTCTACATATCGACCAACCGACAGGTACAAAATATATCCTTTTCGCAGGGGGATATAGAAGTAACACACAAAAGTGTCCACCGAAAATGTGGAATTTATTTACATAAGATGTAACTGAACACAAATAATGGTTTAACAATATCGCCTAGAAGTAAAAAGGAAATACTTCTCTTTATATATCTAAATATGTGTACAGTAGGAGTATGACTGCAAAATATTGTCCTCTCTCTCTCTCTCTCTCTCTCTCTCTCTCTCGTTAATAATCACATCTTTGTCACAACCAATAAACATCTTGGCACATGGGTCCACTACTCAACTTTCTTTCATGGCAAAATCTAAATAGGATCTGCAAACTACATTAAGACTCATTTAGTATGGTTGCATTTTGAGAATTGGAGTAGATTATATATATATATATATATATATATATATATATATATATATATATATATATATATTATGTGTGTGTGTGTGTATGTGTACTTTGTGTGTGTATGTGTACTTTGTGTGAGTGTGTGTGTGTGTGTGTGTGTGTGTACTTTTTTATATTAATAATGGAAATGTTCAACAATTAATTAAGAACAGAAATACTTTTTACAATAGATTTAATACTGCAATTTGCTTAATGAAATAACGAACATACATGTATAAATATTTTCTTAAATACACAGAAAAGGAAACATTGACTAATTGAAAATATTGATCGGAGGCGTAAGACTTTCCGTAATATGGGTTTGTGATCTCTTTGGTTAGTGGCACCCAATTTAAGATCTAAATCAAATCTAGCTTAGCCAACAAGTCCACATCTGCTGAATGTTGATGGCTTCGATTTCCCCCCAGGTTTTATATCACTGACATGCAGCTATTATAGAGAGTCTCATTATTTCCAACCAATCAGATTGTGTTTACTTTGAAAATCCGATTACCACAGAAAAAAAACTATTTAGGACTACAAAAGTAAATTAATGCCTACAGAAGTAAAATTAATGCAAACGTGATTTCGCACGCAGTTTCTACGTTAAACAACTACACAGACTGACAGTCACACTTTTCAGTCGGAAACGTAATCACCGTACATATCAGGTAACCAAACACTCTTAAGACACACGTATGTTCAGTGATGTATACAAGTCTTAGAGAAATTAACAAATAAAAATTACAAATATTAGTCTAGATGTTTGTTATTAATATTATCAAGAATTGAGTACTTTCCCTTAGTGCCTCAACCACAGGAGTCGTTGGGGGACAAGAGGCAGCTGTAGACGTTATTCACCAAGCCAGTCTGTTGCAATTGGCAACATACGTGAGGAGATCCGACATCGTCATTTTGGCATACTCCCTAATGTGCTCTTCATCTGACGTAAACCTCTCCGTCATCTTTCAACGGTACCAGATAGATTTCGAGAAGATGGTGACCAGTTTACGCACAAAATCGTTAGTCTTGTGCTCCTTGTAGGTTGGATCGTTGTATATTGTTAAACATCTTGCTCGAAAAATCTTTCATTCATACGGAGACGTCACCATTGCCGGAGAAGGTCTGCAAAATATAGGCTTATACTTGGCGTTTACAGCCTTTGAACAGGAAGAGATTTTTATTGTGCTACACCTGCTGTGACATGGGGCATTTTCGTTGTTAAAGCACGCATAATAAATATACTGGGCCAGATTGTCATTTTGACACTCACTGTAATTCAGAACTTCTGACAGTTGTTTGAAAACTTTAAATAAAGCTGAAAAAAATACCCTACAATTTCAGAGGTAGTTGACCCCTCACAACCGATACAGTTCTGTTGTAGAGATCGATCCCGAAACTTAATGCTAAACATCACATGTGCTTAGCTTGTTGGGAACCATGTTTTTTTTAAAAATGAAAGCTATCATTCCATTGGTTCCAAGGTCGAACCCTGAAACCAATGAAAACCCGGCAACAGTTTTCGTGGCATAATCTGCCAAAGGGTTTGTTAGAAGCGGAGTGGACTGAAAACCCTTGGCTTGCGAAGATGATCGGTAAGATAATTCGATCAAAAGTAGGTCAAACGTAACGAAACTCAAACTTAATCTGTAACTATCCAAGATAAGCCATGTATAAAATATAAGTTGAATATATTCATCCAATGCGGAGAAAAGTCGGAAAGTCAAACAGAATGACAGACAGTGACACGACTACATACGTCGTGGCAAACTGATCATTGTGAGTCATACAGTATGGTGCATTTCCGTACAGCACTGTGATTTTTTTTCTCGGAAAGCGTCGGTGTTACTGCCCCTTCCCCTTAATCAATGTCATCTGTGACGACTGCTCTGCCGTCGATGCTGATGGGAATGTTATGGTCTTCGAGGATCTCATTTATGATTCTCCACAGAGAGATGTTGAAAAGTACATTGTCTACAACTATGGTTGGAAAGAGCTGGCTGCTGACTATTGAGGAGCACTGGTGGATCTTAATGAAATACACGACCTTCTCGGTAGTTTCTGAGAACCTGTCGCACGCCATTGTGCCACACCGGACCAATTACCACACCCGATCAATTACCCTCTTAAAGTCGATAAAGTTGTGGAAGAGAGCCATTTGGTGTTGTAAATACTTTTCAACGAGAACTTGGCAATATTTAAATTTGTTCTGCAGTGCTCCGCCCTCTTCTAAAGTTTGCATGTTCTTCAAATAGCCCCGTGGGGATCCGGGTTGTTAGAATAGATCCTCAGTACCCCTTGCTTGTCATAAGAGGCGACTAAATGGGGCGGTCCTTCGGATGAGACCACAAACACCGAGGCCCCGTGTCACAGCAGGTGTGGCACGATAAAGATCCCTCCCTGCTCAAAGGCCATAGGCGCCGATCATAGGCCTAAATTTTACAGCCCGTCACCAGCAATGAGGACGTCTCCATATGAGTGAAAGATTCTCGAGTGGGACGTTAAACAATATATAATCAATCAATCTTGAAATAGCAGTTCCTCAGGCTTGGATTTCAGTCGGTATGACTTTATTGGTGGTGCCTGATCAAATATATAATAATCATATTAATTTATAATATATTTCATTTCTATCCTCATTATATACGGGGTGACTTTTAATTCATTGTGAAAGTCTGTCTTTATATTTTGTTTGAGAAACTATGAAAGTTCAAGAAAATGATTCCAAGTGATATTGATATTCATACAACCACAAGCGCAGAAACGTTTCTTTCCTCATTACGTTATACGTGTATGTCATGTGATCGCCACTTTATTGTTTGATTGGTCAAGTAAAGATAGATCATTGATAGATAAAATAAACTAGTTTTTGTTAATGTCGTCTTTATTTTGGTCAGATAGTAAGAAAAAAAAACAGAGGCGAATTCTGATACACATCTCTTAACTTTATTTTGAATTTGGCACAAGGAATTTTTTTTCAATGGTGACATTGTGTTGATCAAAGTTAAGTAATAGATTTATCCGTATAGCAAAGAGAATGCCGACTAGTGATCTCATCCTTTTCTTTCTATTAAAAATATATCATTGTGATTTAAGCGTCCATACCGTGAAAAACTTCTTTGGTAAATAACATGTGAAAAAACCATTTATTCCATGGTAGTGTATTCAACTCTCAATGGGACAATATCGGTGTCAGGAAAGGCTTAACAATGCCATCTTTCCCAATGAATTACACACATTAGGGCTTTGGGGGGTCGAGGTTTGATGCTTTCTCCAGCAGAATAGATCACACAGTCGCTCATTTGGGATCAAGGGGTGCCGATTTATTAACAAATAAAGAACGCATAAAGCCCTAAAATACCACATCGCTGTTGTTGACCTTGAATGTTGGTGGGAGCTGCTACAGACTCTTTTAATGGTAATTCTGTTATTTTGGATCAGTTTTAGTCGTCCAAGCAGTTATACGGACAATCTGAAAGCTTTTAACTGATCAGAACTCACACTAAACATGGCGGTAGATGTTGTACAAATATAGGAACTTTAGGAAGCTTATCCTATTTGTTAAAAAAAAATGGATACGAATTTTGAATTCTTTATTGCAGGCATGTTACAATCATTGATAAACGAAATAAAAAGAAATAAACCGATCCACACTAATACGAAATAGCCAATTGCATATATGATGTCTACATACATGTACATTTGCAGCTGGTAATATGGCGAGGGTTTTTTGGGGTGGAGTCTAAATTCTTGCCAGCAACCTTCTTGATCGATTCGTTATGGGGGTTTTTTGTGTGTATAAGATGTACGTCCCTTCGATTTTTTTTTTCACTTATAACGAGACGTCACCAGCTGTAGACGAAGTGCCACAAATTTAGACTTAAGTATTAGGATCGTGTAACAGTGAGCGTTCTTTATCGTGTCAACTTCCCATGAAAGAGGCAACCTTGAATTAAATATCCACAACTCTTATTTGTAAATGCTGATATTTAGACAAAGGTGCATTCACTACGTATTCTTATGTCTTATGTTTGAAGCGAGCAAGGTACGAGCAGGGCTGGAACCCACAATTTTCATGTTACTCACGGATCCGACATGGTCATCCTACACATACATGACATTATTCATATTTCTCTATCCTCCATTCTCTTTACTCAGTACCCCTTTGCTTGTCGTAAGAGGCGACTAAATGGGGCGATCATTCGGATGAGACCGCATAAACTGAGGCCCCGCGTTACAGCAGGTGTGGCACGATAAAGAACCCTCCCTGCTCAAAGGCCATAAGCGAAGAGCATAGGCCTAAATTTTGCAGCCCTTCACCGACAATGGTGACGTCTCCATATGAGTGAAATAATATTTAATCGATCGATCAATCAATCAATTCTCTTTACGGTATCACAGGGATCATATAGGTCTGCGCTCTTGCGTTATTGACGCTGTGGTTTTGAAAATGGCTCGTTTGATATTTTAAGAGGGGGCATCCTGGTGAATACTTTGCTGAAAGGCGTAAATGAAATATACTTAAAAAGGCAGTGATTCATTTTGAAAATGGTTATCATGAGTCCAGCGGATCCCCCTTGATTACAATAATGAGTCCCAAGCTAAAATCAAGGAATTCAACTGTTATTCTTTCAAGCAAACAGTCTAACAGGTATAAACAAACCAAGCTAAATAAGGCGCTTTACTTGTGTAACCCTCCCCTCTTGGATGACAAATCATTAGCTCCTTATTACAAGCTATCAAGTAATCAATTGCAGAAAATTCTGACACGTAATTAACATTGCAAAATGACTTCAAGAAGAAATGTTCTGAAGACCAAGTTCATGCAATATATCAATCAATGATTTGAATTTTGAGAACGGTCAGTTTTCTGAAACCATCTAATCCACACACATAAATAAGGATTTAATTGCATCCTTGTGCTTTGTGATGTGTTTTTCCTGACACCGATTTATATTTTACTTTGAGATATGGCGCTGGTATGACAAGTTTATGATCCGCCACGTTTGCGTTTCCGCTTAAGGACATGTACGACGTTTCTGACATTTTCTCTCAAATTATTTTTTCATCTCCTTGATATGAAGAGTTCTTGTTTAACAGGTTTAGATTTTGGAATGTAATAATATTACCAAGTAGTTTACATCAACCTGGATAGCTCAGTGGTTAGATAACCTAATTTGTAATGAAAAGGTCCCGCGTTCGATACCCCATTTTCCCTAAGATTTCTCTCTCCTTCTCTGTTTCGGTGAAGCCCATTTATACAGTAGAGCTGAATTTAATTCCAGAAATTACCAAAATATGCTATGTCTAAAACAGACATGCTAACATACCCCAACTGTTTTTTGTAGAAATGAGATAGAATGCAAGTGAATTGTACGTGAAATTTCAAGAAAAATACATATTATTGAGAGACCTTAAAGTTGAATGCTGGAAATTTTTATTCTTAGCCACTTTATTCATGTCATTTAGTTTTATATGTTCTGTACAAAGCTTCAATATATCAATTCATCTCCATTTCCCCCCGTTTTTCTCCAGTTTTGGCCAAAAATAAAATGTATGCCAACTTTCTCATCTTTCGAATTTTCTCAACCTCTTAAAGAGGCACTACAGCTCATTTTGCACATTTTAATCGAGTGTTTTTTATAAAAAAAACAAAAAACAAAAAAACAAACAAAAAAAAAACAACAAAAAAAAACAACAAAAAACCACGTATCGATAAAGTAATAAAAATCATAGCAATACTGACAATTTTGAACATTAAGAATGCAAAACACGTGGCGTGCTTTATAAAACAAAACGTTATCTGGTTACAGAGGCATGAAAGGTTTTATGGAGACGTCTCCATATGAGTGAAATATTCTCGAGCGGGACGTTAGAGAGAAACTAAAGCTCATTTTGGTCCGAAATAATACAATGACAGAGCTTTCACTAATTTTGTTGCATAGTTGAATGTATAAACTTTGCAAAACTAACATATTTCGAAAGTTGAAAAATTTTCATTTAAATGCAAAAATTATCAGTTTTTGAAGGCACATTTTAAACAACATTGAGACTTCCTCTTTCGGTCTTCCGACGCATGCGCACGGAGGGTAAACAGTCCAATGAGAGTTGGCGTACAATGGCTAAACCCAGAATTTTGACAGATTATGCGCGAAAAGGGTTAAAATGGAAGGAGATACAACACATACGCAGGCTAGAATTTACGTGAGGATATCAATATGACCCTCTAGCCACGATATACACACGCAGGACTTTAAAAGTAAGTGCTATTTTTATCAAAACACGTGGCGTGCTTAAAAAATACATTATTTGGTTATAGGGACATGAAAGGTTTTCTGTTATAATAATGATTTATAATAACTTAATTATAAGAAGCATGAAATAAAGCCATACTCGAGAAGCGAGTGTGGACGCTTTTAAGGGGCATTTAAGTAAGTTTTTACACAACACGTGTGTTGTCATACTGAATCACGTGATGTAAAATGTCCGAGTCAGAAAGAAGCCATTGAATTCCAGATGATCTTTAAAGCGCATTTGAGGGCAAACTAATGCATCTCTAATGTTAAAAATTGTCAGTATTGTTATGATTTTTATTATTTTATCGATACGTGTTTTAAAAAAACTCGATTAAAATGTGCAAACGAGCTGTAATGCCTCTTTAAACAATTTATAATCAGTCTTTGCAAAATGTTAGCTTTCCCTGATTAGGTAAAATTTAAGGTTTTTTTTTTTGTTTTCGTGGTATCACGACATGTGCGACAAGTTTTATTTATTACATAATCCCGTTTTGTTTTCATTGGGTAATGTAATGCGAGTTGACCAGTGAAATATTATACTTCCCTCATTCGGAGTATTTCGGTTGTGTATTATGTATTCGTCCATATTGCCGGGAAAAATAAAAACACTTAACACATAATTTCAAATTTTTATACGTCCACTTGGATGCACACTTACTAAAAACATGCATCGTGAGCAAATTCAATGCGTAATTTATAGAGGATGCCAAAATGAATCACTGAAAGGGTCACCTTATAAATGAAATAAACTGAGCATGTTGATGAATGAAATCAGTCATAAGTCTTCAGTTTTTAATAATCACAGTTTTATATTTCGATCATTGCAAAGCTCATACTTCTTCAATCGGGCTTTGTATTAAGTTTTGCAAGGCGAGGATTTTATGACAATCCGAGGTGTCTCGAATATTAGCATTATTAGCTTAAACATCAAATGTTCGTACATTACAATACTTTACTATCTGTGCATGTACAGTGTACATGACTTACAGAAACACAATTCCAAAAGCACTTAATATTCTAGTCAAAATACAGTTGTTCAGTGCATTAATCTTACGAGTTAATATATTCTGTTGGAATTCTCATGGGCACGATATGTGCTCCTTTGTTAGCTGACCTAGTTTTATATTCTTATGAAGCAGAATTCATTCAAAAGTTTCAAAATGAGAAGAAAAGTCTCTTGCTGTGACCTTCAATTCGACATTTTGACTATCAAAGGCGTTTCATCTATTAACAATGATCATTTTCATTCATATGTCGGTTCGATATATCCCAGTGAACTTGAAATAAAAGACAGCACAGAGTCTTCCATATCTGCTTCGTACTTAGATATTTTAATGAAAATTGTTGCTGACGGCAAACTAATAACTCAACTTATGACAAACTTAATGACAATGATGTCTGACGTGTTTCATACCAATTGTTAGGCCGCTATTTGCACTCTGATTCTGACTGCGGATTACTCCATTTGCTTGATCAAGGACCCGGAACATTATTTTTCAAAACAGATGGCTGACACTACATTCTCAGTTAGAGTAAAGACATGTGTGGGGACAATGTTTTGCAGGATATGCATGCAGTGCTGTACGAATAACATTTTACATAGACAGTCAATTTTTGTATTAGTGCTCTTACAAGGCATGTGACAAGTGAAGCACCACAGAGCAATAGTCCATGGGGATCAGGATACTCGGAACCCCTTGTCTGTAGTAAGAGGTGACTAAAGGGAGCGCGCGCGCGCGCGCGCGTGTGTGTGTGTGTGTGTGTGTGTGTGTGTGTGCGTGTCATAAATTTCAAAGCGAACAAGTTCGGTCTTTATACACAGTTTGCTTCATTTTGGATCGATTTACGTCAAGTGAACGTTTGTTCATGTACCGGAATCCTGCGAATGTGTGTTGAACCCGAAGAGATACAGCTAAGAGAAAACCGATTGAAAAAGAATCAATGTTTACCATGGTGAAGTTGATGACCCTAGTAAGAGCAATTAAGAGATTTATTTCATGACATATTAAATAGTTTAAAGGCTAACAAAGAATTAATGTTCAAATTGAATTAAAGGATCATTTCTTTTTTAATCTATATAACAAGATACCAGTAGTTTAATACTAGAAATAAACTGTTAGAAGTTATCACTTATTTAGTATTAGAGTGTTGCGGTTACTCAATCTGTCAATTAAAAAGTAACAAATCAAGCACAGGACGTTTAATTTGTTGGCTTGATAAAATCATGAATTATCGTTGTTTTATACATACGTACCACAGTCCCTATTGGAAATACACACATAAACTGTATTATGTGTAAATATGATACATTTGCATCAAAGACCTATTGTTACGAGAGGGCGGGGTATATAGACCTCGCTGCTCGACCGAAATTACACGACTGTAAAAGGTGTTGTAAATTTACACAAACATTTTACTGAACTTAACCAATCAATGGTGCAGAATATTAAGATAAATTTGTTTTACCACTTGTAAATGAATTCCTGAACAGTATTATTATACTTAAAATAGAGCGTATTTGTTCGATTTTATGTTATTTTTTATTTTTAAATTACGTTCCGTTTTCCGTTAAGCGTTTTAGCAACACCCGCTTTAAGGCTGTAAGTGCCGAGCATAGGTCTAAATTTTGCAGCCCTTTACAGATAATGGTGACGTCTCCATATGAGTGACAGATTCTCGAGACAGATGTTAAACAATATACAAACAATCACAATTTAATACCTTAAAAATAAATTTAAGCTAAAAATACACTCGCATGCATAAATGCTTTGTATAACTGCAATAGTTTTTGTTTGATTTATGTTCCGTCGAAAATTTTCCATTCATAATGAGAATTCACCAACTGTAGGTGAAGTACCACAATTTAGACCTATGCTTAGTGCTCATGGCCGTAGAAGTGAGTATTCTTCGCCTGCCGCGACATGGGACCTCCGTTTTTCAGTTCATATCTGAAAGACCCGTGATTCCCACTTCTAAATGCCGAGTATTTAGCGAAGGAGCGATTACTACCTAATTTTACGTCTTAAGTTTGACGCAGCCATGGACGAGAGGGGCTCGAACTCGCCCCTCCCGATTACTAAGCGAACGCTCTAACCACTTAGCTGCTGTGACCGAGTGCAATGGAAGCTAATCTTGTTGGATTAGAAAACTTTCTTTTGGATATTACCTTTAGAGCTTAGGTTCCGTGTCGCGGCAGACATTGGCGCGTTAGAGAACCCTCATTTCTACGGCCATGAGTGTGGAAGCATAGGTTTCCTTCTGGTGACACCCCGTGGGGATCCAGGTTGTTAGAATAGATCCTCATTACCCCTTGCTTGTCGTAAGAGGCGACTAAATGGGGCGGTCCTTCGAAAGAGACCTCAAAAGCTGAGGCCCGTGTCACAGCAGGTGTGGCACGATAAAGATCCCTTCCTGCTCAAAGGCCATAAGCGCCAAGCATAGGACTAAATGTCGCAGCCCTTCGCCTGCAGTGGTGACATCTCCATATAAGTGAAAGATTCTCGAGCGGAGCGTTAAATAATATGCATTCAACTGTCCAAATGATTATGAAAAAATCGATATTTATGTCACTTGCACGTCGTCGTGTCTTGCTAATACAACATTAAAGTCGATAACTTTTAATTTAATTTTATAATCATAAAAATTAATCAATATTATACATGTATGCTGCAAAACAGATTTATAAATGTCTGAAGAATATTTGTCACTTCATGCAAGTTTGCATTCCGAGGTTGATACACATGTAAACAAACATGGCGATGCACAGACAAGTTAACCCTCTTAATGTGCATATATATATATATATATATATATATATATATATATATATATATATGTTGTTTCGTTGAATTGTGCAGCTGACACAATCCACCAACATCAAAGTAAATACCTGAAATATTTTTTTTTCAAACTAGATGTAGTATACCTTATCATCTCACCAAAAGTGCAGGCCAAGTCAGGTTTGTAAGTCACATGAAGTGACCTAACTCGTAGCTGTATAGGTAAATGATCAACAGCGAATTATTTCTGAGCCATAGTAGACCTCGGATTCTCTCTCTCTCTCTCTCTCTCTCTCTCTCTCTCACACACACACACACACACACACACACACACACACACACACACACACATATATATATAAATATATATATATATACACACGATCTTTCCACGCGATAAATAAAAGACTAGACTTTTAACATCATAGATAGTTGCTTCTTCAACACAAATGGAAAAAGGAAACAAATTTACTGTGTTAAATTTCACTCTGATTCCACGTAAAAGTACTCTGACGTTGAAATTAAAAAATGCTCAAGTTCCTCATTGAAAACGTCTTCACAGTTTTTGGTGATCAGGCCTTCCAACAGTCTGTTGGAATTCGCATAGGCACGAATTGTACTCCTTTGTTACCTAACCAGTTTTTATATTCTTATGAGGCAGAATTTATTCAAAAGCATCTTCATACGAAGAAAATATCTCTTTATTTGTCGATTCGATAAATCCCAGTGAACTCGAAATAAAGAACACCAGAGTCTTCCACATCTGTTTCGTACTTGCATATTTTATTGAAAATAGATACCCCGGTATTACCGGCAAAATACCAACTCAAATTTATGACAAACGACATTCAGCTTCTCCATTGTCAACTTCCCATATTTATGTCGCAATATTCCATTATCACATGCACATGGTGTTTCTAATTATATACCCTGGCTTATAATATAGAGTCCTGTGGACTCCTTGCGGTTGCATAAATGACACAAGCAAACATTTGCCAATTTATTCAATTATACAGAAAGGTACATTCGGGATATAATAAATGGACAAAGATCGACCGCTTTATTTTTGTGTGTGGGGGGGGGGGGGTAACTGAGGAGTCGCCCAGAGTGCCAGTTTAACTTGTACGGGGTGCGCTGGGGGGGTGGGGGGTGGGGGGGGGATGGGGGTAAAACATTCAGTGTCCAAACCGGAACGGATGCCAACGTTCTAAGGAGATAAGCGAGACCCGCTCTTCTCATCCCGTCTTCTGCAGTGCTACCTGATTTGGAAATGTAACATAATTTTATACATTATCATCATGTACCAGCCTGTAGCATCCCCTCACTGAAGTAAAGTGCATGTGGTCCCAATCGTTTCCGGTGGACACCCCCACTATAGCAGATTAAAATAAAAAGATTCTACAAAAAACTCAACTACATATCTACCCGACTTGGGGTTTAATCCCGAGTCCAATGATGACGTAGCATGCATAAAAAATGTTAGAAGACCAAACATACAGGGTGTATCAAAATTAATACAGACTATTTGATAAAAAATCAAATAATCAAGATTATATTTCTCAACTGATTTGATACGCAAGAGCTTGATCTGCATATGATCAGTTTTAAATCTATTGATTGTTGTTTTCCACCACACTCAACAATTTCTCGGTTTTCTGGTGGCGTCTATTTTTTTAATTGGTAGACGGGGGAACACAGATATAATGTACCCGACAAGAGACCACCGACCTTACGAATCACAGGAGGAGTTCCCCGAGTTAGTATATCTGCGTCGTCAGCTACAAGTGTCTTAGAATGGTCCATCTAATTTGCGATGCTTTCATAACCTGGTGATATTATACTTTCACAAATGTCAAAAAATAAATACATAAAAAGGTGAAGATGATATCAAGTATTTTCTAAGTGAAAAACATGGATAAGATAATAAGATTACAACGATTTTAAAAAACCCGCCATTAAAGCTATTTTGAATAAACGAGATAAAGGCCCAATATTTTATATGGAATTTGAGACAATAGTCTTTATATCCACTGGTCCGAAAGGACAGTAAAAATTATCAATTGACCAGTAAAAAATTAAGCTGATAGCCCAAGTGATCAGTGAATAAAAATAATTATTTCTAGCGCTGTTCTCAGAAACCACTACATTATTTACCTGTAACGCGTATAATGACATGTTTATGGAAGAAACCCTCTTGTTCACAATCCATCAACTGTCAACCAATGGTATTTTCTCCGATATCAGACTTAATGTATTTTTTAAATCTTAACGAACCAAGTAAACAAAATATTAATTATTCTTTAAAGTTTTGTAGACATCGCGACAATTGTCTTGTATTGTTTATTGGCCTTAAGCCGTATGGCTCATCAACACAGAACATATGAATACAAAAAATATGTTTTAACAAGAGAAGTTGTACACAGTATAAATATATAAAGAGTGGCATGAATATTTAGAGGATGGACAAACATAGATTAATTCATAAATTCAAGTAATTCATAGCAATTGTCATCTGATAATTTGACTAGAACGCAAAAGCAAAGCACAGTTTAGAAATTTACCCAAATTACAATGTTGTTTTCTATTTTTCGTTGTCAAAAGCTGTATACGTTTATACATAGAAGCATGGGACCAATACCTTTTGATACATATATTTCTGAAGTTTTTGTACAATGGACATATTAAAATAAAATGGTATTCGCCCTCGATTTCATTTAAATTACAGAATTCACACAATCTAGCTTGTCTTGCTGTGCCATTATATATGCCTTGTTCTACTCGAAGCTGGTGAGCAGATAATCTGAATTTGGTTATAAGTTTAACATATTTTTCTGGTATACATTTTGTCAAATAAAATTGTATGCTAACATTATCAATTAGGTATTTGTACAAAATACATTTTGACGAATTATCAAAATCATTACGTGTCTGAATGAAGTTGTCAGTCAAACGCTTTTTAAAACTTTCTAAAAATAAACCTTCATTTTGTACATAGTGTTTATACCATACATCACCGAAACCCTTTGACAATAATAAATGCTGAATTTGACACCGCCAGATGCAAGATTTATGATCGCAAAACACATGTCATCATATATGTCTTGAAGAATACAGTTTTTAGTTTTGATAACTTTTAACCAATATTTAACAATCTTTAACATACGTAAAGTATACATCGGAACTCGACCAAGTTCTCCGTAAACCATGTGATTTCGAGTACACTTCTTCACATATAAAATTCGCTTACAAAAAACTACATGCACTTTTTTCAATATCATAAACAGGGTTGAAACCCCATATTTCACTTCCGTAGTTAAGTACACTTGATACATAGGTATCGAAGACATAAAGCTTAGATTCTATATTGAGTGACAGATCATTGCAAATTCGTAGTATATGATACATACATTTTCTACCTTGCTCAGCAATAATGAACTGAGATTTTGTAAATTTACCGTTAAAGTTCAAAGTTAGACCACGATAATTAAAACTATCAACTTCTATTTCACTATCATTATAGTACCAATTACTGTTTGGACTTATTTCCCCACCTCTATGGAATACAAGAACCTTTGTGTGTGTTTTTTAATGTTAACCTTGAGATCCCAATCATAACAGTATACAGATAAAGTATCTAACATGTTTTGTAAACCTGCAGCTGATTCAGAAAATAGCACAGTATCATCAGCGTACATTAGTAAAAACAGGGCTATATTTTGAAAATAAATATTTTCACATAAGTTATTAATAAATGCATTTTCAAAATCATACATATAGAGGGAGAACAAAATGGGCGATAATCGCTCTCCTTGCATCAATTCATTCGTACAAAAAAAAAATTCGATAATTCAGAATGAAATCTTACACACGATTTTAGATTACCATAAAATGATTTGATAATGGTAAGTAGTTTACCAGTAATACCATAGCGAGTTATTTTAAAAAATAGTTTGTTTCGATTTACATTATAGAAAGCTTTTTCGTAATCAACAAAACAGCAGTATAACTTATTCTTATGTGATAACGTTCTACTAATAACACTTTGTAATGCAAATACAGCATCTGTCGTGCCAAAACCAGGTTTAAAACCTGACACAGTACCATTTTCTTCACTCCATCTTAATAATCTATTGTTTAAAACAGAAGTAAATATTTTGATATACAACTCACCAGGGTGATACCTCTGTAGTTATTGATGTCGTTAGTATTCCCTTTCTTAAATGATGGAAAAACGATTCCTTCAGACCAACGTGTTGGAAATGTACCCAGATCAAAAATTACATTGAATAAACGTGACAACAGTGGAGTACAAATATAAAAGAATTTGCAAAAGTATTCATACAAGAGATTATCAATACCTGGCGATTTACCAGCTTTCAATTTTTTTTAGTACATTTCTAACTTCATCATATGAAATTGGAACATCCAGCTCCTCAAAAACGCAGCTATAAGTCTGATCCATATTGGTACATGTTCCATTATTCTCTACGTTGTTGCTACAAACAGATTTGAAATGTTCAAAGAAGTTATTAAGACATAAATCGGTTGGAGGACAGAGAGATTTCTTACTAAAGGCTTTGTGGAACTGTTTCGGGTTGATTTTAGGTAACAGACTTATACGATTGCCCTCTGACCTTAGATATTTTCGTCTGGATTGACGTTCGTAACGCTTGTAGTCACCTTTAGCATCAAAGAGATTACATCTATTTTCTGGGCATCGCTCTGTGTTAAAAATAGGTAAAAAGTGACGGTAAGTATTAAAATGTAGTTGGCATCCATCATCAAACCAGGGTTTATTCTTACTGATAGGACGTACACCTGTTGGTAAAACGCCCTTAAAACTACTGACGATTTTGGAATAAGGTTGAAAAACACCATTCAGTATCGTCTTAAACTGATCAATGCCTTGATGTAGTGTTAAAGTAGACGATTGTATTGAATCAATTACATTATATAGATCATTGACTTTTTCATCTGCTCCTTGTGCTCCTCATTCCACCTGTATTTCTGTGTTTTGGCCTACTCACTGTTATATCATTGTGGTTAGGCGATCTAATGCTTGTACATTTCAAGGTAAACTCAACTGGAGCATGATCTGACCACTCATTAAACTCGTCCACACGGAGCTTAGTAACAATATTGAAATGCTCTTTTTCAACTAGGACGTAATCTATAACACTGGCACCTAAGGGGGGGGGGGGGGGGGGGGGGCTGTTCATTTATGTAGTACTTAGTGCCCTTTAGTTGACTGAACTGGGACTTCACGTTTTGTCTCTGTTTAAAGTTGTTAAATTTGGCTACTATTGCTCGTGGTTGGTTGCGTCCCGCCATTCTATGCACTCCAAACTTGATGTTCCTCACTTTAGCTGTATCCATTTTCAGCTCTTTTTCCAGGAATTCGCGAAGTATTCTCTCAGTTACATTAGGAGTTTCGTCAGGCACTTCGGGAATTTTAGAGAAAATGAAGTTGTCTCTCATAGAACGCGCCTTTACATCAGGTATCTCCCATTTCAACGCCTTGTTTTCGGACTCGAGGTGTGTGATCCGCTCCTCCATATCACTGCACTGGTACTCTAGTCCATCTGTTCGTTCACTTACTGTTGTGATCAGTTCTTTTGTGTGCTGGAGATTGGCTTTCAGACTGGATTTTATGTTCGACAATTCAGACTCGAAATTAGAGATGGCAGCACTAATATTCACAACTTTGTTTCCACACTTTCTAGTTTTTTGTGCATTCCATTCACTTTATGCTCTAACCTGAAAGAGATGACTAAGTCCCGAGCCCATGGGGGATAGGTATCGTTCTGTGGTGAAACACTCTGCTATGGATTCTGTGGAACAATTGGTGTAGATGTGACAACTGTCGGACTGTCATAAAGCACTCCGTTTGCTTCACGTAGAATACTGCTCGCGGCCATTGTGTCGTTACTACTTTCCGAATTACTGAGACTTTGATCTTTTTTTTCCCGCTTTTTCTCTTGTGATTTACCCCATCTTGTTCCTGATCTGATCTATTAATGTCCAACTAACTCAAGAATAAATAAAAACTCGGAACTGTATCAGCTTTCCGGAATGTAGAATCTAAATTCCAGGAGCCTCTAAAAACACGTCTTGTACTTAACTCAATATAATAACCCCGTGGGGATCCGGTTTGTTAGAATAGATCCTCAGTACCCCTTGCTTGTCGTAAGAGGCGCCTAAATGGGGCGGTTCTTCGGATGAGACCGCAAAAACCGAGGTCCCTTGTCACAGCAGGTGTGGCACGTAAAAGATCCCTCCCTGCTCAAAGGCCATAAGCGCCGAGCATAGGCCTAAATTTGCAGCCCTTCACCGGCAATGGTGACGTCTCCATATGAGTGAAAGATTCTCGAGCGGGACGTTAAACAATATTTAATCAATCAATCAATCAATATAATACAATAACAATCGCTGTAGAAACGTGTGACATCGGGTGTTTTCCTTTTAACTACCTGAGCGTCTTGGTAAGTGTGCTGCTAACATAGGAAAATATCTCCCCGCCCCATAGAGTCAATGTGTTTCTTTGCTATATATGTCTATGCTTAAAGTCGTCAAGTTGTCTTAAATAGAAAATTCTTAAAAATTTAAACCATCTTAAAAGGAAATTTTAAAACACAGACTGTATAAAGTTTTATAAGTACTCGGGCCATAGTCCCACGCTTGCGATATGACATTCCGAACGCATCACTCTTTACTGAGAGATTCATGTTTGCTTTCAAAATAATTCGATGTTGATATTGACTCGGGAAGAAGAGGTTGAAAAATCGCGTACAACCCTTAATAGTAGTATAAAACATAAACGGTACCAATTTTGAGTAAGTGACATATATTATTGTATAACAATCAGGAGTTTATTACGGCAACACTATAGCAATGGGCGAGGTTGTTCATACTGGTCAGACCGATCAATGGTATAATGAAAAGTTTATATGAAAAATCACAAAGATAGATGCGAAAAATTACAAAATCGCAACAACAACAAAAAAAAATCGGTGATATATTGCATGCATGGTGAAAATGTTTTAGTGCAGTATGTGTTATCGATGCCTCCGTGGCCGAGTGGTTAGAGCATTGCTCTCAAAATCACAAGGCCTCTCACCTCTAGTCAGCGTGGGTTCGATTCCCCCTCGCGCCTACATATGTGAGAAAGTTTGCCAGTTTACTTTCGGAAGGTCGGTGGTCTCTTCCTGGGTACATCATATCTGGGTTCTGTCCTCCACCAATAAAAACTGGACGTCACCAGATAACCGAAAAATTGTTGAGTGTGGTGTAAAACAATAAACAAACAGTATGCGTTATTACGTATGACGGATACAGCGTACCTCAGATGGAGTCTAAGAGATAGACCAAAGTCAACTGAACGAGGAAAAAAATCTGATGATGAATATTTAAATCATTTTCTGTTTTGTATTTGACGCTTAGATACGTCAAAATATTGACAAGAATTGTCTAATCATGAAACAAAATAGAATTTTTTCCAGCGTATAATGATTAATGTTCTTGATATGAAAAGTATTTTTTCTAAAAGATCTACATACTAAAGTATGATACACATGTGATATGTGTTCTTTCGTGAATATTGAATTCCTTGAAACCAAAAACAAAAACAAACAAACAAAAAAACATAAAAACATTAAGTATGTATGTGTACACTGAATATTGAATGTTTATGATTCGTCAATATGGTCGGATTCGCTAAGGTGTTATGTGATTTGAAATCATCAATAATAATGACCATTTGGTCTGGGTTATATAGTATTAACTGTTCTTATATCATAATATCTAGATAAATGCTATGAAATAATATATTTTTGGAACTGTTCGATACTTTGAATATTTTATTTTATTGTACTGTACTGTATCACGGGTCAATCTCATAACCGGACATTGATCTTCTAACGTTTGTAGTATACAGTTTGTATGATAATGTGTGACAATATCATCATCATTATGGAAATTGTCAGTTAATTAAGTTAATTTACTGCATTAATTTATTGTGAACTTGCACTATATATTGAGAGAACGTACTAAGGCTCGATGCAATCCATAATGTATTCATACATCACAAAAATATTGGGGGGGGGGGGGGGGGGGGGTGGGGGGGGGGTGGTGCAATTAATTGGGTTTTTTTGTTTTTTGTTTTTTGGGGTGGTTTTTTTTACATATAAATCAAATCAATTATTTCATACCGTTCCATTTTCTCTCCAACTTCATAGGACTGGAATGACATTCAATATGAAATACGTTGGCGTCATTACAGCGCTTCCTTTGAATATCAGCAATTTTCCGGTCCAACACACCAAAGATGAAGTATCACGGAACCTGGAAACTTGTTTCCATCTATATACTAAATACAACTGAATATCACGCCGGATTTTTGAGTGCATCTCCAGCAAGCAGAAGTAAAATATTTTGTTCATGCTATTATTACAAACTCCACATTACCACATAAAAAGTCCTAGATCCGCCGACTGAATCTTTCCCAAATTATAATCACTTATATCTGACTGATTGCTCTTTATACGTTTGAGTAGTCATGCTAACAAATTCGCACAAAAGCAAACACACGAAAATCGAAACATCCATAACGGAGGCATTAGATTATCACCTTCATATTTTTTATTGAACGTAGGTGAATATTTAATGACGATTTGCAACCTTATTAGGAAATCCAAAGGAATCTTTCTTTGATTTCTCTCATCAATGGTTACCAGACCAACTCGTTTGATTTTAGAAAAAATGAATAATTTAAACGACGCTTAATTTTTTTTTTTATGATAACGTTCGATTCACAAATCTATTAAATTATCGAGTAGGTATCTATGTTTTCAAACTGATTCTGTTTCTAAATTATTCTCTAAGTCAAATGCAGGTTCGTGGTAGTAAATTTTAATACGCATGCAATCAAAGACATCAAGGGGTAACAATTGACTCCGATTAGAATCGATAGATTTTGCTCATATCATCTTGAATTGTTTCTCTTTCATTATCACATCGTACTAGGATTTTTCCCTTTTTCATCAATAAGTAAAATTATAATAAGTGCAGTATGTCTGATCTCAGCTTGGTACACTGGTTGGTTTCTTCTGTAGTGGTTAATGTGCATTTATAGTGTTCGCTCTTTAAAAACACTAGAGACTAAGGAATTCAAATTTGAACAACATCTAGCATTTTTTTCCCCACAACATTCGGGTCGATGTATCGTGGCTAATACTAGCAGTGACTTTTCTTTATTGGTAATTTTGGATCCTGTCAACATATAACAGCGAATGCAGTAATGGATAGATTACTCGCCATACAGAGAAGATAAGGGAACTATAGGTGATACAGGTTATTTCACGGCTTTGATTTTTGAAATATTTACATATCGATCCTTTCATTATGACTGTTAGATATTTGTATTTTGAAAGCAGCGTAAGAATATCATTGTTAACGTAACATTGATAATATTACTAAATGTAGTCATCAAAAGCACTTGATCAATTTTGTTGCTTTGGAAAGGCATTTCGAGGAAACGAGAAAATGCTGGAAAGATGAAGGATTTGGCCAGCGCTAATCGCTGATTGGATATTGAAGACCAGCTTCGGGGACAATGGCTTTTGACAAGCGGTATTTGCCTTTACTGGGCGGACTGTGAAGTTGCGCTGTGACTTACGATTTTTGATCTGGTATAGAAAATGACACATGATGATATTTTCCTACTCCTAATTTCGTGTGTGATAAATGAATGGTTTCATGGTATATGGGGCGCAATCATTCGCGGAGGAACTCGGAAATGAGAGTATTCTTCGTCTTAAAAAATGACATGTTTAACTGTGCTGGTTTGCAACACACGCAGAGATCGACAAGTCAATTCAGAATTTTTCATAGGAATGTTAATTCTTTTAATTTGTTTACATCCATTGAAAACTGTCGATATAAATGTTGGAATTGTTAACAGTGAGCCTTCTCTTAAGATTCTCAAGTCCGTTGCAGAGCTGTCATTTTTACAATCTCAAGATTTGTTTAGGAATGACGTCAACTCAACCTTTAGTGTGGCCATTGAGATCTATGAATTACATGGAACATCGGGGTTACTCCATAAACTAGATCAAATATTTTCGAACACGTCTTTAAGTGTCATTGTTGCTTATGTATCGGATGATTATGTTCAGATTTTAAATACTCTAGCAAAAGACTATTCAAAACCTTTGGTGCTAGCCAATAATTATTTACCACATCAAGATAGTCGCTTTGTTTTATCCATGACCAGTGGATTTGAGCTCACATCGGAAGCCATGGTACAGTACCTGGAGTGGTTTAAATGGCAAAATGTTGCCATAATTGGAGCCGATGATATGTTTTGGCGACAGATGGTGCCTATACTTGAAAACCAGCTGATGAAACAAGGCTTCAATGTGAAACGCACTCACCTCGTCACCAATCTGACAGATTCGAGTGTCACTGGAAATATTCTACGCGAGATCTCTTCCTCGGAAAAAGGTATGACTGAAGCTTAGGCTTGTGTGATAAAATGTTTAATCACAAAAGGTTACTTAAGATTATAGACCCTTTTGAAGAAACGTTATCAATGCTTACTCAATGAAAATCCCCAGAGGGATTATTAGTTGAGTAGCTGTCGGCTTTTTATTTCTTAGCTGTCTATATGGCGCAAATTGCTGAATCCTTTTGATTTTGTTGATATGATGCTCTTTAGTTATTCTCTCTAAGCAAATGTCTTCATGTGTTGTTTTGACAGCCGGAGTAATGACACTTCTATAAGATAAGGTGCAATATTCCCGCGAGGTGCAGTGATAGCTGGATTTTTTAAATATATCCTTCATATACTATTTGATAATCAAATCAATAGAAAATGGCATGCCCTAGTGTGAAGACATATACTGCGTTTGTCATAAAATAGACATGGGATAATTTGCTTACTATGTTTATAGAATAATTGTACGGTAGACGTAACGCAACAACGAACATTTGAATCGCGTTGCCCAGCAATATAAATTAAATCACTGTTTCATTATCGACGTGATGTGCTGTACATGCATTTTTCTTTTATCGCTGAATCTCTTTGATGTGTAAATTTTAAAACTGATGCCATCATTTTCTTAGTAAACACACATTTCCTTCTTAAAACTATAGATAAATGCCAGTAATTTAATTATAGATACAGTGTAGAACTTTTTTTTTTAACTTTAAATGCCTCTGGAAAGTAGAATTCTACAGAACTGAGATGAGTATTTGTTAGTTTTCTTGAATACAAATCTAGAAAAAGTATGTTCTTATACTTAAAAGGGGGTAACAAGTATTGAATACCGTGTATTTTATATCAAATTCTTTGGTTAGATTGGTATCTAACTTTCATTGATGAATTACACAGCTAATAACTTGTTACAAAATTGACCGATGAAGAAAATTGCCAATACCAATGGAAAACAAATATGACTAATAACGAAATTTATTTTATTAATGGTAGAGACAATCTGCATTTCTTTCGTAACAAGTTTAATCCCTTTAATATGTGTGGAAGCAGTCCAAGATTTATTTCAATCATAAAAATGAAGTCATTATTATTTTCCCTCATTTAGAATAAAATAAATCATTGCACGCACCATCTATCTAAACTTCCTCGGAGACTGCCTTACGGGAACATCTCGTTCTTAACACGACAGAGCTATTCATTACGTTATGACTAGGTAATAGATATGCAGAATTCCTAGATTTATGCCGTGATGATTAACGACACATTTGGGTGGCATTGAAAACCAATTAAGAGACGAGTCAATCAACGGACCCTAGGTGGGGGGATGAGAGTTTTTATTTATATCGCCTCGGATACCATGATCTCTACCACTAATTGCCTATACAAAAATCCAATCAAGCATGACAGTAATGTCCTTGTAGCGCTTCGTAACCTCTCCTACTGTACTATCTACAAAGTGTCCTAAATACTTTTTTGCGATGTCTATGCACAGCAGGTATGGTATAAATTAATAGAAAACATACAAAATGGCATATGAACAAATTAACATATTGTACAACAGGAAGTAACGTAAATATAACGAACTATGTGTACTTTTAAAAAAATGTAAACCTACCAGGAGAAGCAAAGAACAAAAAGAATGAAAGATTGATTGTTTGATTATATGTGGTTTAACGTCCCGCTCGAGAATTTTTCACTCATATGGAGACGTCACCATTGCCGGTGAAGGGCTGCAAAATTTAGGCCTATGCTCGGCGCTTATGACTGTGACACGGGGCCTCGGTTTTTGCGGTCTCATCCGAAGGACCGCCCCATTTAGTCGCGTCTTACGACAAGCAAGGGATACTGAGGATCTATTCTAACAACCCGGACCCCCACGGGGCAAGAATGAATAATTGAAACATACGTATTGTCAAGTTTTGATTGATTGATTATATATTGATTAACGTTCCGCTCGAGAATTTTTCACTCATATGGAGACATCACCATTGCCGGTGAAGGCTGCAAAATTTAGGCCTATGCTCGGCACTTGCGGCCTTTGAGCATGGAGGGATCTTTAACATGCAACTCCTACACGGAGCCTTGGTTTTTGCGGTCTCATCCGAAGGACCGCCCCATTTAGTCGCCTCTTACGTCAAGCTAGGGGTGCTGAGGATCTATTCTAACTACCCGGATCCTTACGGGGTGTCCAGTTTTGTACCCTTCATCTATTCACGATAACTTGAGTTAGTCGTCATATTCTGTGAACTCTGTTTAGACTTTCTCATTCCAATACTGATAGAGCCGTTCGTGCAGTTTAAGTGGTAGGAGAATTTTAGTTCTGTAACATGTAGGGGGTTGCATCCGTCAGGTAATAGCAGGCTAATGAAAAATCACACTTCCCTTTTATGCCAACACTTGTTTTCTGTATTAGTTTAGTTAATAAACAATAACCTAAATTACATTGAATCCATACATACGATTTACTGGTACTGGTGCACAAAACATTTCCTGAGCAGGCGGCCCCTTTTGGCTTCGTCATGCTATGATTCTGTTTTCTCATTTAGCCATCAAAATATCCTGCGAGGTACTTTAAATACTGTACACAATAACTCTGTAATTACAAAACGAGCCATCCACCTTACTTCTCCCCAACGAACATACCCCTTGCTTGTGGTAAGTGGCGACTAAATGGGCCGGTCCTTCGGATGACACCGCAAAAGTCGAGGCTCTGTATCACAGCACGTGTGGCACGATAAAGATCACTTTCTGCTCAAAGGCCCTGAGCGCCAAGCATAGTCTTAAATTTTGCAGCCCTTTACCGGCAATGGTGACGTTTCCATATGAGTGAAAAAAAAATCTCGAGCGGGACGTTAAACAATATATAATCAATCAATCTTCAGCAACTGATCACGTGTCTTAGTTTCGTATTTGCAACAATTTACATGCGTATGTTAGGAATTACGGCGACACTTACATGTTGCCTATCAATAAACACTCGGCTACACTTTACATGAATTCTAATATTGCTTTACACATTTTTACACATTCTATGTAATATATCCATTTTATAAAAAAAATTTCACCAGGACTAGAGTTGGAAACTATTCCCTGCTACATTACAACGGACCTGTTCCTCTATTAAGTTGTACTGGAAATTTATAGAACGCATGACTTCCAGATATGTTAACACTTATATCCAATACTTTAATTTGTTTAATAATATGATCGAATAATTCAGAGCTTTCTGATTGGCTGTGAGATCCAGCAAATTAGAGAAATAAAATGTTTTATCACCTGCACATGCCTTTGAGGTGAATATAACATTTGATGTCTCCAACTTTATACCAAATCTCTCAATTGATACGATTGATGATTATTTTTTGGCCGTTCAATGAGAATTCGCATTCGTATTCACTTTCGACCAGGTCTTGTATCAATTGTAAAGAAAGGGTGACTTCTATCATCGGTCTTACTAAACAGAGAACCCTGGAAATTTTTAATCATTACAAGTGTGTTTCACTGCATTGGTTATTGATGATAATGCAAATAATAATCAAACTAACAATTTCCCATCCATCTATAAACCGTTTTATTCAATTTATTGAAGACATGCGTTCTCTCTTCCCAGCTCTTTAATTTCTGCAATTTACTGTAAATTCATCTAGATCTGTCCAACATTGCAATTATAACGATGCTAAAGTTTTCGTATGTCCAAAATAAACAATTTTGACGAATAATTCTAGTAAATATGATTTATCTCGGAACTTTCAGTTCCTTATGTGGATTAAATCAGGATCAAAATCACAGAAATTGACGAGCGGCGATGGAAGAGCATTTTCACCAATAGAATTAATAAAACGGGTTACAGATGGACGCCAGTTCGTTAGTTTGATTTATATGTGTACTATAATTGATGTAGCCAACAGTTTAAACACTTGTAATAATTAAAAATCCGCCGAGTTCTCTGTTTAGTAGGGCCTTTTTTATCACGAGCTGGATTGGTGGATAATAGTACGTGTAACATCGAATCTGATCGAAAGATGACCGATGAAGTATCGTATATTATCTAACATCCCGCTCGATAATTAATCATTCATGTGGAGACGTCGCCATTGCCGGTGAAGGGCTGCAAAATTTAGGCCTATGCTCGGCGCTTACGGCCTTTGAGCAGGTAAGGATCTTTATCGTGCCGCACCCGTTGTGATATGGAGCCTCGATTTTTGCGGTGTCATCCGATGTCCCGCCCCATTTAGTCGCCTCTTACCACAAGGCAAGGGTACTGAGGACCTACATATAACAAAAACGATAAAATGAAATATCCATACCTAGTGATCGGTCATCCCAAAAATTATTCTGTTAAACAATACTCTGACTCCTCGCACAAGTACTCTGAAATTGATATTAAAAAGATGCTAGAGTTCCTCATTGACAAAATCTTCATAGTCTTTGGTGATCGTGTCTTCCAACAGTCCGTTGGAATTCTCATATGCACGAATTGTGTTCCTTTGTTAGCTGACCTATTTTTATATTCTTATGAAGCAGAATTCATTTAAAAGCTTCTTCATGAGAAGAAACAATCTCTCGCGGTGGCCTTCAATTCAACATTTAGATATATTGACGACGTTTTATCTATTAACAATGATCACTTTCATTCATATGTAGATTCGATATATCCCAGTGAACTTGAAATAAAAGACACCATAGAGTCTTCCACATCTGCTTCGTGCTTAGATATTTTACTGAAAATAGATGCTGATGGCAAACTAACAACTCAACTTTACGACAAACTGGTTGAATCCAATTTCTCTATCGTCAGCTTCCCTTATCTAAGTGGCAATGTTCCATCATCACCTGCATATGATGTTTATATCTCCCAATTGATTCGATATGCACTAGCTTGTTCTGCATATGATCAGTTTCTAAATCGAGGCAGGCTACTGACAAAGATGTTGATATTACTGGAGTTTGTACAATCTCCTCTAAAGTCAGCATTTTGCAATTTTTATGGTTGTTGTAATGATCTAGTTTGCTAGTAGAACTTTTCATTAGGTAAAATTCTGTCTGACGTGTTTCATACTAATTGTTAGGCCGTTCTTGGCACACTGATTCTGAGTACGGATTACTCTTTACCTGATAGGGATGCAGGGCTCACGGCGGGTTTGACCGATCGACAGGGGATGCTTACTCCTCCTAGGCACCTGATGCCATCTTTGGTATGTCCAGGGGTCCGTGTTTGCCAATTCCTCTGATTTGTATTTTCTATAGGAATTACGAGATTGAATACTGTTAGTAATCTTAGCCTTTACATTCTAACCATGATCCCCACGGGATATTTTGGTAAGTTCTAGTGTTTTGAATAATTTTTAATCACACAATGTTTGTGACCGGTCAATAGAGGATGCCTAGTTCTGCTAGACACCTGACCCCATCTTTGGTATGTTCAGGGGTTCGTATATGCCCTTTATATAATGTTGCATCTTTTGAGATGGCTTATTGTTCGCTATCTTCACTTGTTCATTATATAGTCATTTAATGAACAAAACTCGTGTCCCTAATCACTTTCGACTAAGGCTGGAATTGCATCTGTATACAAAATGGCTATAGTAGCCAATTTCGGTTAGTTAAATTATTCAATGACATAATTAATATCTATATGACCATTGGACCGAGCGAAGTACGAAATAGTCATTGGCGTGCCCCAAGTGAAAATAATTATATTAATTAAAACACGGTAAATTAAAAGTAGAAATATTATCTCACTTATTTATATATATATATATATATATATATATATATATATATATATATATATATATAATCTATCAAACCCCCTGGCGTATATTTAATTACTGTTATATATAAATTTGCTAAAATCTGTTACAATAATAATTATATAATTTATTCTATAAAAATAAGTGTTTGAATTACAAATTAAACCTCAGAGTCTTGTATATTTGGTAATCAAATTTAAAACTCGAAACATTGTTGAAGCAACTAATGAATCGATTACTTGGAACTCCATGTGGGCTTCGTACGATTAAAACGGAAACGGACGAGAATACTGATAGTTTAATAAAATGGCGGCGTCGACTCGACTCACCGAATTTTCAGTGAATGTATGTAGAGATTATCATTATTCTTTGGCCGATTTTGTTTTTATTTTCTTTAGAGTCTTGCTTCCCGGAAGAGCCCTCCCGACCTTCATTCTGTATTTAGTATAATCAGGCACGTAGCATAGATTTTTGAATAGGGAGACAGCCGGAGAAGTCTTCTTCACAGTCCTGGGAGGGGTTGATCTCTCATTGCAATTATTGTTTTAGTTTTTACATTTCCACTACAATTCATTAAGTACTACCACTTAAAGGACACATATCATGTTTTTGAACTTTTAAAATTTTATTTAGTAAAATTAAACCTTTTCATACCCAAAATGACTTCAAATGTGTTTTAAATGAAATAGTTTGTGACGAAATTCAAATCTTGCGATATGCACATTTACTTGCGAAATTTTACGCGCCATTATATGTGACGTCTAACGCGACCTCGAGCGAGAAGTTTTTAAAAACAAGTTAGACATTTCATAAACAGATTAGATTTTTTACAAAACATCAATTAAAAAGCCAAGAAACAGTCGCTGGTCTTTATTCATGTACCTTTCCGTAAGGCTGTTGGACAGAAACTCCGATAAAGTACGAGAGATTGGTTATATACATACGGAAGCTAGGTATACAGTGTATGCATTTTGTTCTGGTCTTCATCACGCTTGCAACTTGAGAATAAAAACTGAAACTATAACAACATATATTTGTGGTACCTGTTTCTACCAACTCGTAAATTTAAAGAAACAGTGAAAATCGAAAGTAATTGAACTTGCAATCATACATAATGAATTATTGTAATTCCTTACTTTAATTGAATTATAATGCTTTTTTTTTTTATCGAATACAGTATGTTATATAATGGCGTGTTCCCATTTCCTAACGACGTGTAGACTACAATTTAGGGAAAATATTAAAAAAAAACGAAATAAAATAGTATTGCTTTATTAAAATAAAGTATTGTAATTTCTACTTTAAATTAGATTTTTTTTTTATTTATTCATACTTTTTGAAATGCACGCGTGGCATACAGTAGGATATAGTTATTAATGATGTAACATATGCATCATATACTTCTTATAATCCAAAAATAAATAATAATTTCACAGTTTATTATAAAATCAATGCCACTTATAGACATTTTAAAGAAATAGCCTTACCAAATACTGTGTTTAGACAGTGACCCATGTAAACATCATTTACTTGCAATTGCCGATTTCATATTCGCTTTCCTTGCTACAGTTTGGTATTTACATCGCTATCACTTACTTGCAATTGCCGATTTCATATTCGCTTTCCTTGCTACAGTTTGGTATTTACATCACTATCACTTGCAATTGCCGATTTCATATTCGCTTTCCTTGCTACAGTTTCGTATTTATATCACTATCACTTACTTGCAATTGCCGATTTCATATTCGCTTTCCTTGCTACAGTTTGGTATTTACATCACTATCACTTGCAATTGCCGATTTCATATTCGCTTTCCTTGCTACGGTTTGGTATTTACATCGCTATCACTTACTTGCAATTGCCGATTTCATATTCGCTTTCCTTGCTACAGTTTGGTATTTACATCGCTATCACTTACTTGCAATTGCCGATTTCATATTCGCTTTCCTTGCTACAGTTTCGTATTTACATCACTATCACTTGCAATTGCCGATTTCATATTCGCTTTCCTTGCTACAGTTTCGTATTTATATCACTATCACTTACTTGCAATTGCCGATTTCATATTCGCTTTCCTTGCTTCAGTTTGGTATTTACATCGCTATATTTTGGTATTTACATCGCTACAGTTTGGTATTACATCGCTATATTTTGGTATTTACATCGCTATATTGTGGTATTTACATCGCTATATTTTGGTATTTACATCGCTATATTTTGGTATTTACATCGCTATATTTTGGTATTTACATCGCTATATTTTGGTATTTACATCGCTACAGTTTGGTATTACATCGCTATATTTTGGTATTTACATCGCTATATTGTGGTATTTACATCGCTATATTGTGGTATTTACATCGCTATATTTTGGTATTTACATCGCTATATTTTGGTATTTACATCGCTATATTTTGGTATTTACATCGCTATATTTTGGTATTTACATCGCTATATTGTGGTATTTACATCGCTATATTTTGGTATTTACATCGCTATATTTTGGTATTTACATCGCTATATTTTGGTATTTACATCGCTATATTTTGGTATTTACATCGCTATATTTTGGTATTTACATCGCTATATTTTGGTATTTACATCGCTATATTTTGGTATTTACATCGCTACAGTTTGGTATTACATCGCTATATTTTGGTATTTACATCGCTATATTTTGGTATTTACATCGCTATATTGTGGTATTTACATCGCTATATTTGGATGCATTGGTGACTCAAACATATAAGATCTGGAGGTTAAGACTCGGAAAATTTGTCAACATCGAAATAAATGTTGCCAGTAGTGAATTAATACTATTTTTACAATCAGCTGATAGAGAAAGGACGGATATGACGTCACTGAACTACGTGACCCCCTAACTAATTAACGAAACTTTTTTAAATGGGGGCATATATTTAAATCCATAATGTGACTAATTATCGCAATATTTATGTAAACTAACTATTATTAAAATTAATTACTATATGCATAAAAGGAAGACAAAATGCGCATAATTTTGTATACTTTGGAAACATGCGATGTGTCCTTTAAAAAATGGAAAAGGAAGAAAAAAACTATAAAAATAAAAAACTTTGCATGCAATAATGTGATAACGAGAAAAGTACGTTATCGTGAAATAGAGAGAGGCCTCGAATTCCTACGTGCTTGATAACTATTTTTGTGTACATTTAAGTAATTGCAATGTGTTCGAGCTATTGAATGTAAGTGATTTACAAAGAAATTCGTGGAAAAGAACAGATTTCAACAGAAATATTTCGTTAGAGATACGGATTTGATTTAATTAACATGTTCCGTTCATTAACACTTGATTTTTGTCCCTAGTGTGAAATGATAACAAGTTGATAATGTACATGCATTGATTGAACATATAATTCCAGGCATATCCAATTGTGCTTTAGTCGTCGAAAATATTGATTGAGATTGAGAAGACTAAAGCACAATGGGATATGCCTGGAATTATATATTCAATCAATGCATATTTAGTGATTGGTCATCCCAAAAATTATTTTGTTAAACACCACTCTGACTTCAGGCACAAATACTCTGAAGTTGATTTTAAAAATATGCTAGAGTTCCTCATTGACAATGTTTTCGTAGTATTTGGTGATCAGGTCTTCCAACATTCTGTTGGAATTCCCATGGGCACGAATTGTGCTCCTTTGTTAGCTGACCTATTTTTATATTCTTACGAAACAGAATTCATTCAAAAACTTCTACATGAGAAGAAATAATCTCTTGTTGTGGCCTTCAATTCCACATTTAGATATATCGACGACGTTTTGTCTATTAACAATGATCATTTTCATTCCTATGTCGATTTCATATATCCCAGTGAGCTTGAAATAAAAGACACCACAGAGTCTTCCACTTCTGCTTCGTACTTAGATATTTTACTGAAAATAGATGCCGGCGGCAAACTAACAACTCAACTTTATGAGGAGCGGGATGATTTCAATTTCTCCATCGTCAACTTCCCTTATTTATGTGGCAATATTCAATCATCACCAGCATATGGTGTTTAAATCTCCCAAATGATTCGATACGCAAGAGCTTGTTCTGCTTATGATCATTTTTTAAATCGAGGCGGGCTACTGACAAAGAAGTTGATGTTACAGGGGTTTGTACAGTCTCGCCTAAAGTCAGCATTTCGCATATTTTATGGTCGTTATAACGATCTAGTTTGCCAGTACATCTTACCATTAAGATAAATGCTGTCTGATGTGTTTCATATCAATTGTTAGGCCGTCCTTGGGACACTGATTCTGACTACGGATTGCTCCGTTTACCTGATCGGAATATAGGGCTCACGGCGGGTGTGACCGGTCGATGGGGGATGATTCTCCTCTTTGCACCTGATCCCACCTCTGGTATGACCAGGGGTTCGTGTTTGCCCATCCTCTGATTTGTATTTTCTACACTGTTAGTTATCATAGCCTTTTCATTAATAACGAAGAATTACTGACATGTTAATGATTTCCCGATCTTGATCTATATTTAAGAAGTTGAGGTCTAATATTGACCTACTTTATTACATCATGACCCACCATTACCTGCAAAAAATCACTCAAAGGACACATAAATATAATTAGTAACTAAAATTATTTTTACAATCACATTATTTTTTTTTTTAATAATTTCAATTAATTCTTAGAAAAAAATCTTTAACCAGGACTTAATTACAGTCATATATATAGACATATCCAGTATTACGACCGCCATATTTTTTATAGGAGTTATCTTTCCTAATCGGTTAAAAGATACTTCCGGTTTCGTTAATAAGCTATTTCAATATGCAATAAATTTTCAATTTTTCCACTAAAACGCTGCGTACGCAAAGCAAATAAAAGATTAGCACGGATACTTGCAATGGTATAATAACAAAAACTTACTGACTTGCTTCTAAACGCCTGAAAAGGTATTTTTCACTAGTTTTTGTCCACAAATTCCTCTTTGATTAGCTGAGTAGTACTAAATTAATTTAATCACTGTACGAAGTCATTGTCGTTGTCATACGCACAGACTATGATCAGTATGGGAACAACTTTTCACTTTTCACACATAATACGCATATCATTAATTCATTGCCAGAATTTAAAAAAATATATTATGGGATGTGATTCTGAATATTACTGACAAAACTTTACTTTTATTTAGAATTCGGAATTTATCTGAAACATTCTAAAAGTAAAGTCTTGTAACAGAATCCTATAAGATATTAATAGGATTTCACTCAATAGCTGAATAATAGATAACAGTAACATTTCAGGGTTGTTTGTGTGCATTTTGTAACATAAAAGTTGGTAACCCCCCCCCCCCCCCCCCCCCTCAACTGTGTTTAGTTAATTACTATACAACTCTAAAACTGCTTCAACATTTATGCGTTTGTAACAGTTATCTCATTCAATGAATAGACACAGATATATTTATCAACTGAACGATCGCGAGATTAATGAACTTAATAATAAAAGTCTTGTTTGAATAAGATATTATAAATTTGAACTCTCACTTAAGGACATACGCGATGTTTCTGACGTTTTCTGTAAAATTATTTTTTCATAGCATTGGTATAAATTGATTCATCACATTACATGTAATATATAGGTTTAAGGAGAAAGTACTTAATATTGGCCATATCTATTGTCTAATGAAATTTAATTCAATTATTTATTGAATAAAATGTCATCTAAATAATTACCTGTTATATGTTATGCCACCACACTTGCATGTACATGTTCAAATTTATATTTTACCAATAAATAGATAAATAAATAAAAGATAAACAAATTTTTAAAAAAAAAATCACAAGGCTGTAAAGTAGCTCATTAGTATCACACCCCCGAGGAATAATATTTTGTGTTTTAAATTTATTTTTTATTTTATTTAATTTATTTATCTTTCTTTCTTTATATATATATATATGTCTTTGGTGTGGGGTAAGAATTTGTAGCAACAACCCCCGGTAAACCCCCCACCCACCCACCCCAATATTGCACAACGATCACTGTTTTGGTTGTTTATTTATTTATCTATCTATTTATTTATTTATTTATTTTTAGTTTGTTCTTGTCAAGGTATTTAAGCAAAGATTGTAAAGTCATTTTTTTTTACCAGCTTCCCCTCTCACTTTGAAATGTGAAGTGCATCAACTTTCTAAATAGGGGGGGGGGGGGGGGGGTCCAACATTGACGAACTGGGGACATCAATGTCCACAGATTAAAACAGGGGGGGGGGATGTTATGGCCTAACTTAAATCGGTACAGATGTGTTGTAAATAGATATAAAAAGGGAACATCACACAAGTACATAATTCTAAAGATCTGGAGCGGAATGCGAGATCGTTCAGTATGTATCCAACAACGCCGTATTTATACCGGAAGATACATTTAACCGTGGCGCGTCGATCGTAATGCACGGGAGATAACTCGTTAAAATAATACTGGATAGGTCTTTTGTTCCATTGAGATCCTGGTTAGATCCCTTGCTTGTCATGAAAGGCGGCTAAATGTGGCGGTCCTACGGACAAGACCGCAAAAACCGAGGTCCCGTGTCACAGCATCTGTGGCACGATAAAGATCCCTCCCTGCTCAAAGACCGTAAGCACCAAGCATAGACCTTAATTTTGCAGTCCTTCATTGGCAATGAGGTGACGTCTCCGTCTCTGTATGAATGAAAATCCTCGAGCGGGACATTAAACGGTATATATCTAACCAACAATGAGATATAGATATATATTTTTTAAAAAAAACAACAAAAAACCATACATTCCTAATCTACTGACGCCATTAATGAGGACTGCATTGTTATGTGCGCTCTCTATACTCAGAGGGAAATAATTCACGCTGCAATGTGAAAATCTACCCCATTGATACGTATGATAATATCCTCAGAGCTATCGTTGAATTTAAATATCGTTGTTCATTATGACTGAATGGCTGAGATCCAAGAAACTGAAATACATAAAATTCACTTCCACGTAGATTCCAGGTGAATATAACATTTGAATTTTCCAACATTGGACTAAAAATGAATGGAAAATTCCCAAACTGATATAATTGGTTATTATTTTTGGTCGTCCAATAAAAATTCGCGTTCCTAATCGGCTCTGACTAGGTCTTGCAGTCTTTCTGTAAGCAAATATGGCCGATCAGGTATCCTTTCATAATCTCTAGTAACTGGTTTCGATGTTTTAAATTATTCAGTCATAAAATAAAACTATTGTCTCCATTTGCTCGGTCAATAACATGCTTTACTTACCCTCCGGCTTGGTGAATATTTTGCTTTTCGGGTAGCTGAAGCATAGTATTGTCTTAAAAAATGCCCATAACTGTATAATGGGTTTCTGTGCTTTTTCCAAAGCTTTTGATCAAAATGACGTAGGGGTTTGCTGTTTTAATTTATTTTATCTTATTCTTGTGGTCTAATGCAAAACCAATATAATATGTCGATCATAGCCAAGGCAAAACGATTGATGTGTGATGTCATGGTCTATGTTTTGACGTCATAAGACAACTGAAGCAGTGGCGGATCTAAATTTGGAGTCTACTTTGTGCAACTAAATATACAAACTTATGGTTTTGATTCGCCCGTCAAAGACAGGACGTATTATGGTATGGCGTCGTCCGTCTGTTCGTCCGGATTTTGTAGGTAAAATACAAAATGAGCCGTAAGCTCCAGGATCTTACAACTTGGTACATTTTATTACCATGATGAGAGGAAGATGTCTATTGCTTTTTCAAGGTCGAGGTCGTAATATCAGTTAATAGGAAAACCTAGTAGGCACTAGGCAGGATAGAGACCGAACTATTGGGGCTAAGACTCTCAAACTAGGTAGACATATTCCTCATGCCAAGTGGAGGTCGCTTTTTGTTCAAGGTCAAAGGTCAAGGTCGTAATATCATAGTATCACTTAATAGGAAGACCTTATAAGTAGGGTACAGACCAAATCGTTGGGGTTAAGACCGTCAAACTTTTATGCATACAATACAAAAGAATTTCACATCTTGATGGTGGCTGATACTACATAGGTACTTTGACTACAGTTTCACAACACATGGCTTCAGAAAAACGCCCTATACAACCTTCTGACGGGCGTATTATGTACCGTTTTCGGTACGTTTGGTCCGCATCTAACACTAACAACCACTCACGTTGAGTCTTCAATTTCAATTCCTTAATACACCAGAGCAGGTGATGTGAAACCTGGTGACACACATACCCTCCATCTTCCCTTTTGGTTAGTTTAGCACGGCGTGCATGAATAAGGTGGGGAAAATCAACAATGGAAATGATCTCAAAATGTACGAGAAATTATAAGTACGTAATGATCATGAACATGTACGGCTAGATTAATCATAGGCTTTTGAATGGATCTCTATGTATTGTTACTGATAAACAAAAATAAGGGATGGGAGAGTGGGTGGCACATGTAGCAGACTTTATATTAATCTACATCAAGTAGTTTTACTTACAAGATGCGAATATTGAAACAATCAGTGTTTTAAAGATTAATATTCTGTTCAATACAGATGTTCTACTGTGTTGATGAAGAATACGTCAATGCTACATACTGAGTATAGCCATAACGTTCAAGGATATCAACACCGTCATATTGAATAGAGAATTATAAAGATTTTTTTGTTCCATTGTATTACACTGCAGAGTATTCCCGTTGCTTTTCTTTCCAATTAAACTTCATTATTTCATTGGTAGAGGCTATGTTAAGTGGAGGGATAGAGGGCAGGGGGAAGAGGACCTGACCACGCTTATCAAGAGTCTGTAGAAAATAAATACAACTTCCCATTCTTATACACTCCCTATTGTCAAATACCAAGTGCTATTGCCGAGAGGAGATTTGGAAATATTGTATGTGATGACCCCCACCCCCTCCCTTCTCACCGTGGGAAAAGATTCCGGATTCTTTAATGTATTTGTACCGGCGTGCGTCGTACTAATAGCACCGTCAATATATTTCCGCTCATCATACAGCTATATTCTATCACATATTTCAAGTTAATTCCCCAAATTAACTTGTTTGAGAGAATGCATTTACGAGTTTAATAATCTTTTCTTAACGTTCATTGCTAATTGAAGATCTTATATTATTACTATTCCTCGTTAATTTCGTCACTTCCTCCTACTAATAATGATTCTAAATATTTGTTATTAAGTATTAAGTAATTAATATTCTTGTGACAGACTGCAGGAAATTCTAGAGCTTGTGTACTAATTCATGTAACACAAAATAAAATGACGATTTATTCAAAAGCAGAAGTAAAAAGATGGCAACCCCCCCCCCCCAAAAAAAAATTTGAAGATGATCTCTATCTGGTTAATTTTCAATACTTAATTGTAGGGTAGCATTTAGATATGAAAAGAAATAATCAATGCGTAATGCAATTTTCAATAGCGAAAGAAACATGTGCATTCATTGATATATCCAGATAGGAAACTCGTACATACAAACAGCAATCAATGAAACAAATGTAATAGATATCATACAGTAGACTAAACCTAATTAAAAAGAAAAAGATAAAAAGAAAAAACCTTACGAGATTTCTTATAATAACGATTGTAGAAAGTATTATTTGTGTAGGTGGACAACTTTGATTTCGAGTCATTAAGTCTTTAATCTTATCATGACATAAAAAGGTCTCTTTGAATGACGAAAGTCTATATCCAGTTTCGTGATCAGATGCAGTCACCGAAAGACACATTCCAGACAAATAGTAGTCCTTACATAACGAATTCCAGACAAGTAGTAGTCCTTACATAACACATTCCAGACAAGTAGTAGTCTTTATATAACACATTCCAGACAAGTAGTAGTCGTTACATAACGAATTCCAGACAAGTAGTATTCCTTACATAACACATTCCAGACAAGTAGTAGTCTTTACACAATACATTCCAGACAAGTAGTATTCCTTACATAACACATTCCAGACAAGTAGTAGTCCTTACATAACACATTCCAGACAAATAGTAGTCCTTACATAACACATTCCAGACAAGTAGTAGTCGTTACATAACGAATTCCAGACAAGTAGTAGTCTTTACATAACACATTCCAGACAAGTAGTAGTCCTTACATAACGAATTCCAGACAAGTAGTAGTCTTTACATAACACATTCCAGACAAGTAGTAGTCCTTACATAACACATTCCAGACAAATAATAGTCGTTACATAACACATTCCAGACAAGTAGTAGTCGTTACATAACGAATTCCAGACAAGTAGTATTCCTTACATAACACATTCCAGACAAGTAGTAGTCTTTACACAATACATTCCAGACAAGTAGTATTCCTTACATAACACATTCCAGACAAGTAGTAGTCTTTACACAATACATTCCAGACAAGTAGTAGTCGTTACATAACGAATTCCAGACAAGTAGTAGTCCTTACATAACACATTCCAGACAAGTAGTAGTCTTTACATAACGAATTCCAGACAAGTAGTAGTCTTTACATAACACATTCCAGACAAGTAGTAGTCCTTACATAACGAATTCCAGACAAGTAGTAGTCGTTACATAACACATTCCAGACAAATAATAGTCCTTGCATAACACATTCCAGACAAATAATAGTCGTTACACAATAAATTAGAGGATCAGTTTGAATTCACCGTCTATATGTAACAAAACATTGTATTAGGAAAACATTATGCCAACTTCATATGGGCCTATGTGACAGATTGTCCCGTATTTTCTAACACCACTACTTCCCGTAAGAATAATTTTGACCTGTTTTAACACCTCTGACCTCATTGACGATTTTTTGGGGTGTGTTTTTAAACATGACTGACAGTAATTTTTATGATATATCAATAATTCCAATGACAGTGATTTTGATGTGTTTAAACCTCACTAATTCCGTTGAAGGTGATTTATTTTAATGTTTTTAAACATCACCAATCTCATTGACAATGATTTTGAGGTATATTTGTACACTACCAGTTTCATGGACAATGGTTTGGACGTATCATTTTAAAACCCCACTAGTTGACAGTAAATTTGATGTGTTTTATTAAACACCTCTAATCTCGTTGACAGTAATTTTGACGTGATATCGTTGACAGTTCTTTTGACGTGTTTGTTAAAACCACTAATTTTAATGACGGTGTTTGTTGACGTTATTCTTAACACCACTAATCTCGTTGACAGTGGGTTTGACGTGGTTTTGTAACACCACTAATCTCGTTGACAGTGAGTTTGACGAGGTTTTGTAACACCACTAATCTCGTTGACAGTGGGTTTGACGTGGTTTTGTAACACCACTAATCTCGTTGACAGTGAGTTTGACGTGGTTTTGTAACACCACTAATCTCGTTGACAGTGAGTTTGACGTGGTTTTGTAACACCACTAATCTCGTTGACAGTGGGTTTGACGTAGTTTTGTAACACCACTAACCTTATTGACAGTGGGTTTGACGTGGTTTTGTAACACCACTAATCTCGTTGACAGTGAGTTTGACGTGGTTTTGTAACACCACTAATCTCGTTGACAGTGGGTTTGACGAGGTTTTGTAACACCACTAATCTCGTTGACAGTGGGTTTGACGTGGTTTTGTAACACCACTAATCTCGTTGACAGTGGGTTTGACGTGGTTTTGTAACACCACTAATCTCGTTGACAGTGAGTTTGACGTGGTTTTGTAACACCACTAATCTCGTTGACAGTGGGTTTGACGTGGTTTTGTAACACCACTAATCTCGTTGACAGTGAGTTTGACGTGGTTTTGTAACACCACTAATCTTGTTGACATTGAGTTTGATGTGGTTCTTTAACACCACTAATCTCGTTGACAGTGAGTTTGACGTAATTTGGAACATTACTAATCCCTTGGACAGTGATTTTGATGTTTTTTTTTTTAACACCACTAATCTCGTTACTCGTAACTATTTAATCTAGTTCACAGAGCTTTTAATGAAAAGGCCAAGATAACTAACTGCTTTTTGATCACTCATTTTGTTGACAGGTACTACAAATCGACACAGCTTTCCACAAAAATGACATTTATTAAGTTTTTATTGTTGAGATATTTTTCAAGGCAATGGATCCAAAATAAGAAAGAGCAAGTCTTTGAAGAAAAATGACTTTGGTATATCATATTCATAATTTTATGACTATAATTTCACTGAAAGAAAACCACCAGGCAAGGAAAAATCACTCATATTCAACAGACGAAAAATAGCAAGTCTCAAGAAACCATTCAATTTGATTTATATTGATAGTCCTTTCTGTGTGAAAGTCAAGAAAACGATTTATGAGAGGATTTTCTCCTTGATTTCAATATGTAGGGAAGCCCGCACAGCGATGTACTCAATGATCACGTTCAATGCACGTGCCTTTGTAGCCTCTCTCATAGCCAGTAGCTAAGAATGAAAATATAATTTCACAAGCAACCAGAATACTTTGAATTTCCGGATAATAGTTGTTTATTATAGTCAAGCCATTATTCCAACACGACAACAAAACATAAATACGGGTTTTAGCTAGGTCAATGAAAATATTGGTAGAAAACATCATGAATACCAATTAAAAACCCTGTTGATAGATGAACTGATACATGTATACAGGTTACTGACAAACAGTTTGATATTACAGGGGGTTTCAACAGTCTCCTCTAAAGTCAAATTCGCGCAAATTCTATGGTCGTTATAACGATCTAGTTTTCCAGTACAGCCTTCCGTTAGGTCAAATGTTGTTTGTCGTGTTTCATACCAATTGTTAGGCCGTTCTTGGCGCACCGATTCTGATTGCGGATTACTCCGTTTTCCTGATCAAGATATAGGGCTCACGGCGGGTGTGGTCTGTCGACAGGAAATGCTTACTCCCATCTCTAGTATGAGCAGGGCTCCGTATTTGCCCATCTCTCTGATTTGTATTTTCTATAGGAATTACGAGATTGAGCACTGTTCGTTGTTTTTTGTCTTTTCGTGTAATAGTTACGTCAGCTTATGAAATACCGTATATGTGATATTAGGTCAGCATACCTAACTATGTGATAGTTATATCAACATACACGTACGTAATATATGTGATAATTATATCGGCGTACGTAATTTCCTCACATTTACACTACTCATGAAATATCAAATTACAAGCATTACTCTTTTGTAACCATTTCATCTAACAGTATATAGGATACATTGTAATTTAAAGCGAATAGAGGGTATGAAAACCTATGGAAATACTTACAAGAACAGCTAAGTACTAACAATAGTATTAAGCATGTAGCTGACGAGGCCACGTACCAAGTCCTTTGAAATTTCCAATGAAAGTGTAAAATTGATATCTTATGTCTTTTAATTATATTCTATTTTCAACATTTAAAAATTTCAAAAAGAAAAATAGTGATCGTTTGGACAAGAAAGCGACACAATATCTTTTAAACCTTTTTTTTTTTTTAATTCTCTGCAAGTTTAGGTCTCTCTTGGAAATGGTTATATTCAAAATTTACAGTTTTTGTTGGGAGTTTCGATGAGTGTCAAATGAAGGTCCATGTGTATCCTGCGCATTCTGATTTCCGCGCATATTGATATGTTCATTATAAATTATTTACTGAGAGTATTCCAATGAAATATCAGCATACTGATTGCAGCCCACTTAATCACATATAATAGGTTATCTCACATTGCCCATCTGATCCCCCCTCTGGTGTTTCCACGGAACCGTGTTTGACCTGTTCTCTATTTGTACTGTTATGGGTTATATGAGATTGGTCATTGTTCGTTATCTTAACCTTTTTCATCATAAAGTCTTTTAAAGAGACACTACAGCTTATTTTCCACATTTTAATCGAGTGCTTTTTTAAAACACGTATCGAGAAAATAAAAAAAATATATATCATAACGATAATGACAATTTTTGAACATTAGGAATGCATTAATTTGCTTTCAACTGCGCTTTAAAGATCATCAGGAATCCAATGGTTTCTTCATGCTGACTCGGACATTTTACATTACGTGATTCAGTATGACAACACACGTGTTGTGAAAAACCTTATTTAAATATCCCTTAATGGGTCCACATTCGATAATCGAGTATGGAATTATTTCCTGCTTCTTATAATTAACTAATCATAAATCATTATTATAACAGAAAACCTTTCATGCCCTTACTAACCAAACAATGTATAAATAACAACAACAGCAACAAAAACACGCCACGTGTTGTAATAAAAATAGCACTTACTTTTAAAGCCCTGTGTGTGTGTGTGTGTGTGTGTGTGTGTGTGTGTGTGTGTGTGTGTGTGTGTGTGTGTTATTGAATCAAGTTTCCTAAACGAAGTTATAATACTGTAGGATCAGGTGCATAGGGGGAGTAAGCATCCCCTGTCGACCGGTCACACACTGAGACCTGTATCGGGATCAGGTAAACAGAGTATCCTGTAGTCAGAATCAGTGTGTATAGAACGGTCTAACAATTTGTATGAAATACGTCAGACAGGATTTAACCCAATGACAGGTTGTACTGGCAAACTAGATCGTTGTAACGACTTATATTATACTGACTTTAAAAGAGATTGTTGACACCCCTGTAACAACAACTTGTTTGTCAGTAGCCTATCTCGATTTAGAAATTGATCATGTGCAGAAATATTTTATTTTCATATTGACAGGGGTGTCAGTACCTATTTAGGTGATTAAATGGGGATGGGGTATAAATTAAAACTTTATGGGGAAATATTTAATTCCATATTTCAACAGATATATCATGAATACAGATAAGGGGGTGATGTCAAATATTGGACGAAAAATGTTGGACAAAATCTGAGGGAGAGGAAATTGACACTTTGTCTGAGTGGATCAAAAGTATTCGAAAATTGTTAAAATCCCCCATTCGCCATTTGATGGGGAAAATGCGCACTGTTTATCCTTCTGTTTTTAAGAAAGCTGAGGTGACGAATGCGTTACGTAGGCTACATGAAAACTTTGTGCTAGTCCCAGCGGATAAAGCAAGTAACAATATTGTCTTTGTTTGTAAAAGTTACTATTATAAATGTCTTTTAAATGAATTGGGATTTACTTCAACATCTGGGAATCCTACTTATACGCGAAGCAATGTTACAAAGGATGAAATTCTTCATAATCATCTTTCAGTTTTAAATACTTTCGACATTCCTCAGAATAAGGATCAGTTTGAATGACCATACCTTTATTGGATTTTGAAATTACATAAAAAGCCTTACAAACAAAGATACATTTTGCTGGTTCCAGTAAGTGCTCTACCAAGCTTTTATCTTTATTACTAACTAAACTGCTAACAGCTATTAAAGAGTCACTTCAGAGATACTGTTCCACTACATATTCCAGAAGTGGGGTCAATCAGATGTTGATTCTCAAAAACTCTAATGAACTTTTGGAAAATCTAAAGTCTCAGGATTTTTCTAGAATTGACAGCATCAAAACGTATGATTTCTCCACACTTTATACAATTCCTCAAAAATTAAAATCTAGACTTTTTCAGATAATACATAATTGCTTTTTAAACAAAAATGACACTCGAAAATACATATTGCCAGTGATTGGAAAACAAAGTACATATTTTGTTAGACACCACTCCGATAACCCGCACAAGTACTATGAAGCAGACATTAAGAGTATGCTTGGCTTTCTTGTAGATAACATTTACGTAGTGTTTGGAGACCAAGTCTTCCAACAATCCATTGGCATTCCCATGGACACTAATTGTGCTCCCTTATTGGCAGACTTATTTTTATATTCATATGAAGCGGCATTTGTTCAGAAACTGTTACAGGATAAAAACAAAACAGCTTGCCGTGTCCTTCAACCATACATATAGATATATTGATGACGTATTATCAATCAACAATAATTTTCATAATTATGTCCATATTATATATCTCTATGAACTCGAAATAAAGAAGCTCCGTGGGGATCCGGGTTGTTAGAATAGATCCTCAGTACCCCTTGCTTGTCGTAAAAGGCGACTAAATGGGGCGGTCCTTTGGATGAGACCGCAAAAACCGAGGTCCCATGCCACAGCAGGTGTGGCACGTAAAAGATCCCTCCCGGCTCAAAGGCCATAAGCACCGAGCATAGGCCTAAATCTGCAGCCCTTCGCCGGCAATGCTGACGTCTCCATATGAGTGAAAGATTCTCGAGCGGGATGTTAAACAATATTTAATCAATCGAAATAAAGAACACTACGGAATCTGACGTGTCTGCTTCATATTTAGATATTTTACTTAATATTGACTCTAATATCAGACTGACAACTACATTATATGACAAGCGTGATGACTTCAACTTTGCAATCATCAACTTTCCATATCTATGTAGTAATATACCACTTTCGCCTGCTTATGGTGTGTATATCTCCCAGTTGATTCGATACGCGAGAGCATCCCATGCGTCTGAGAATTTTTTAAAGCGAGGTCAATTACTGACAAAAAAGTTGATGTTGCAGGGTTATAACGAATCTCGTTTGAAATCATCATTTCGCAAATTTTAAGGTCGCTATAATTACCTTGTTTGCGATTACAAAGTGTTTCTGGGACATGTGTTGAATGATTTATTTCATACCCTGTGTTAATCTGTCATTTTTCATACTAATTTTGACTACGGGTAATCCCGTATACCTAATTTCGAGTAAGGGCTCACGGCGGGTGTGACCGGTCAGTAGAGGATGCTTACTCCTCCATGGCACCTGATCCTACCTTCGCTTTGTCGGAGGTCCGTGTTGCCCTACACTCGAACTTGTATATGTCTTTAGGATTTATGATTACGATTAACACATAACTTCACCATTCGATATAGAAACTTGTATCAAAGTCAACTAACTCCACTGACAATGACCTCTGACTTTTATCATACAAATTGGTCTAACATCTAAACCTGGGCTGTCAGAGGCATAAGGTCTTCAAAAATGATCATTGGATGATGAGGCGTACAAGCTAGGAGCAAGGTCAAGTGACACAGGATTTTGACCTTGATAATTAAACTCTGCATATCTACATGTACAAACCCTTTAATGATATAGACATGAGGTCTTCAACAAATGCTATTAAAATTAACTAGGATCGAGGTCAAGTTACTTCAGGGACCTTGACATTTGACTGGTTTTTAAAACTTGTATAATTTCGGAACCTTGACCGGGATGATGGAGCCTATAAATTAGTAAACAAATTTTTATGATATACAGATTTCTATCAACAAATATATGGACTGCAGAACATGTGAAATGTTCTATTATAAAATTTATATTCTTTTCATTTCATATACTTTGTTTCTTGTACAGAGTGACAATTATTATATATCTCAACCTTTAACCATTCATTATTATTTCGTCAAAAGATTTTATAAAGATACTGAGTTAATAGTTATAGAGTGTGTTAATAGTTATAGAGTGTGTTAATAGTTATAGAGTGTGTTAATAGTTATAGAGTGTGTTAATAGTTATAGAGTGTGTTAATAGTTATAGAGTGTGTTAATAGTTATAGATCATCGCCAACTTCTTATCGTCGTTTCTTAATTTATTTGTTTTGTTTGTGGTTTTTTTTTTCTCTCGTTATTTCTTGTGTCGAACTCAATAAAACTGATATGTTTTATAACGATGACTTAAATAGAGTCAATGCTTTGTTAGGGAGACTTTTACTCGACAGATTAAGCAGATTATAATCATACTCTGTTGGACGAATTCATGTATAAAGCATTAAATCTATTTCTATTATGGTTTTCTTTTATTTTTAGTTTTTAGCTTTTGCATGGAATTTTTAAAGATGTTTTATATTTATTACATTAGCATCCACTGTATTGCCACTACCTCAGCCTCTTATATTCTGAATGGTGATATAAAAAAAATTGGGTGTGGCATTTTAAACCTTACAACGCCCTCTACTGGCATAGATGTAGATACATGTATTTACACAAGATGTAGACATGCAGTTCACTTAAAGGTGATTTATAAGTCAACGATCTGCGTGCAGCTATTCATTTAATTAATTAATTAATAGCTATATTATATAGCATATTTGTGCATATATTGCACATGTCACGATAATAAAGAAATTAATTACAGTAGTGAATCACGTGATTAGATACGTTAATGGTTATAAGGTTAATAGAGAAGATTGGTTACGTACTGTTAATAAACTAAAAATCCTCTAAGATATCCAAAGGTACTAACAGTTTACGAGCTATTTCAACATGAAAACAGTTAATGATCATATTTGGCCTCTATGTGGGGATCCGGGTTAGAATAGGTCCTCAGTACCCCTGACTTGTCGTCAGAGGTGACTAAATATGGCGGTCCTTCGGATGAGACCGCAAAAACCGAGGTCCCATGTCACAGCAGGTGTGGCATGTTAAAGATCCCTCCCTGCTCAAAGGCCGTAAGCGCCGAGCATAGGCCTAAATTTTGTAGCCCTTCACCGGAAATGGTGACGTCTCCATATGAGTGAAGGATTCTCAAGCGGGACGTTAAACAATAGACAATCAATCAATCTTCAGTTTTCAATATCATTTCACTTGCATAAATCTTTCTTTGGAAAAACAGTACAGAACACTTTGCATGAATAATAAGCAAATGATTTAATAAAACAAGAAACCATGTTTGATCTATTAATATATCTCAATTCTTACAACTAGAGGTAGATACAAGTGATTTTATTCGCTGATATATATTTCATTTACATATCGGTATGTACAGTGTTGTGTTTTGAGGTGAATATCGTGCAATATGTTTAAGTAGGTGTATATTTCAGACATCTAGATACGAAATTACTGATGTTCTATACACAGTTTGTTAGTTTCAATGTGGTTTTCTTCACTTATCTCCATGTACAATGAACATGTATTTTAAAAGATTACCTGCTGGTCTCGAAATAAGGTCTCTTCATGCCAGTGTCGTCAAAATTGTACCTCCCTCTGAATCTGTGAAAGAATGTATTCTTTAAATCAACAGAAGCCTAGTCGATATACATGAAGATGTTTTAAGACTAGCTTTAGTTTGTTAGGCCTAGATTCCTGTAAGCATTATTAAGAAGTATACAATATAATGTATTTATTGTCCAACAAAGAACGTTGTTTAAGAGATTGTTGTTTTGTTTTACGTGCCGTCGAGTATTTTCCACTCATATCGAGACGTCATCGGCTGTAGGTGAAGTACCACAAATTTAGACCTATGCTAAGAGCTCAGGACCGTAGCAGTGAGGGTTCTTTAATGTGCTAACGCTTGCCGTGACACGGGACTTCCGTGTTTATGGTCATATCCAAACGACCCGTTATTCCACTTCTAAATGCCGAGCGTTTGGCGAAGGAGCAATTACTACTCATGTTTATATCGTAGGTTCGACGCGCTAACTGGGCCCTAACCACTGAGCAACCGCGTTAGGTCTGATTAAGAGAAGATACAAAGTGCAAATTATTCAAGTTAATGTATAAGTGTATTGTCGTTATCATTGAGTCCATATCTTAAAAACGAAGATGACACTCTAAACGACGAAATGTTTCTCGTTACGCTTCATTACATATGAAAATTTCATACGAAAATATTTATCAATGTTTCATTTTGAATTTCTAGATAATCATGACGTACATTGAATATTCAGGGAATTTACTAATAGTTAACAAATTCCATCAGTTAAATTTTTAATTTTCGCTCTCTTCCTCAGAAAAAATATTTTCCATGCACAAAATGTAAATTGAAAATATAATGTCAACGAAGTGACAAAGGGTCCACCGAACCGGGTGTTAATATATTGATTTTAAGACTTAATTATATAATCTGTTGTATTTATTAGGCATAGTGTCACTATAACATATTTTAGTTACTTTCCATTTTTAGCCTTAGTACGTATGTTTTCGCTCTTCATACTTAATACGTCACCGCATTATCCAATCGGAACCCCTCGCCCTTTACTTCGTAAAAAGACTTCATAAAAAGTAAACGAAGTAAAGGGCGAGGGGTTCCGATTGTGCATTATCGTAACGTAGTGCAGTAGGCTGTGACGTCATAGCTAAGTGATTATTATTATTATACTATTTTTTTTAATTTATTTTATTTATTCAGCCTGTTTGCATCGTCTGAAAATGTCCTTGAGCAAAAGAAATAAGATCTAAAGATAAACACGCCAACGTGATAGCTAAATTGAAATTTCATTGAATCTTGAAATTTTAATTTTTAGCTATGTCATTATATAACAACAACAAATGAAACAAAAATAAATATGATAAGCTTGAAGAACGTTTGTAGAAAAAGTTTTGTATCTATGTCAGCACGCGCTGACTTCACATGACCCTACATATTTTACATTGTTATTAACCTGTGCTGCGAATTCATATCGTTTTTCCGAACCTGCGTTATAAACCCGAAAACAGTACTGTTGTGTGATAAAGGAATTTATGAGTTTGCTTAATACGATAATGTATTTGTATTTTCTCTCCAGATTAAGAAAACGCAGTGTGCAGTTTTGGCAAAAGCTGGGGACTGCCATCAAATATTGGTTATTGTCATATAATGAGCTGGGAAAAACAATACATGTCATTAAATTTAATGGGCCAGAGCTTCGTTCTATATGTAATACATTTGGTACTTAATAACATATTGTAACTTTGTGATAGAAGCTGGTATCAAATTTCAACTACCTGTATGTAAAAACAAAAATGCTTGCTATACGATAACAAACATTATTGCAAGGGAAACGAGTTTATAAATATGTTTTTAATCTTTGTAATCAAAGCACAAAATCACTGCAGAATAAGCATGCGCATTCGTATCCTTCTATTGTTATAATAACAATATATTGATCATGTTCTTCTGTAGTGTTTGAATTGCTAGTTTTGGGGTTGATAAAATTGGAATCTCATTAATTGCATGCTCAATATGACGTATATTCAGTTCAAATCTGTATGAAAAACGATAAACATATTTCCTTGCACATAAATGTCTGGAATAAACTTAGTCATATACATTTGCAGGTTTTGCATTGCAATATCTACACGTACATCATTTGAAGTCCTCCCAATGATGATTTGAAGAGATGTTGGGTTACTTTTGAAATCTTTTTAGGAGGATTTCAAATATATAATCCTCTTAAAGGGCATCATAAATTGGCATTATTCTATTTATTTTTTTCAAACGACACGGTAACATATTTGGACGTCCAGTCTTTGAAATCATTAAACAAGTACAGGAATATCATCATAGAGGGAGCATTCATCCGGCTCAGTTCATGATTTTCAAGTTCACATTCTTCACATTTGATAATGTTATCAAAATATTATTAAAAATGGGGGGAGGGGGGGGGGCACCCAAACCCAATATGTCTTTCTTCCGAAAATAATAGATAACAATCATTGTCAAAAAAGGGGCACCCTTCCCCCGATTCTACCTGCTTTGGTAAAATTTCAAAACAATATCAGATTTATATTTCCTGAATATTTGGAATTTGGAGTGAATGCTGAGATACAAAGACAGGCACGGCGGTTCCTTTTTTTCTTAAGATATAATTTGCTATCTAATAAAACATATGAATTACTGAATTATACATGAATGGCTTGACGTGTTTAATTGTAACCAGGGAAATGGTTTCCCAATCGTATAACGTTTGTATTGCTTAGTATCACCTGTTTAATGTTAAACATACAGTGAGGCACACATATTTCATCTTTGTACCGGAACACGTTTAGTTCATGCATTTATCATAGAATACATGCAAGCAAACCTTTTATGCATTCCTTGGAGTATAATTTTATTCGACTCCATCAATTTTATTAAAAGTTAAATATGCATAACGTAAAGAAACATTTAAAAATCATTTAGACATCAAACAGCGCCGCCAAAAACAGGATGGTGTTTTACTCAACATTATGGCAAATGCACGCATTGTTTTCCTCACTCCTGAAATTTAACACGAGATTCTTCTGCAATGTGTCTACAAACACGATAAATATTTTAGGAGAATCAAAGGACTGCGAATCTTATAACGATGGTGATGTCGTAACGAAAAGCGACCGTCGGAGGACGGTGTCGGAGTTAACAATGCCATATTGAAACGTTATTTTATTAAAACTAGCAAACGTAAATGATAAATGTTGTATATGAATGAAACAAGAAAATTGTCACCTTTCTACTTGCAAAATATGGTCTGCTTTTGAAATGCCACCGATTTTAGCCAGTAACGGTCTTTATTTTTTTACGTCAAATTGCTGTGTATCATGTAGCAGCCTAGCAATAATTACATTGTCATGGAATGCAAGTTTTACAAATTTGCCAAATTGGTCATTTGGTCAAGTGCGCTGCTACATGTAGGAGGTTTGGCTCCGCATGACGTAAGTTCAACCCGGAGCACCGAGCTGGGTTGATAGTGTGTATCCATCAATATTATTTCTCTCTCTCTCTCTCTCTCTCTCTCATATTTGAGACCTGTCAGCACAAGGAGGTACATGTACGTACTGTGGTCACAAGTAGTACTCTACCACATGTATTTTCACACACACACACACACACACACACACACACACACACACACACATATATATATATATATATATATATATATATATATATATATATATATATCAACAAATAAATAATAACCTTAATCATGTATCTGACTTCGCTATTACGTTGTTATGAAATGGGTAGTTCACTCTTTCAGTTCATCGCAAATACAAAAACAAATAAACTAACAAAGGACAAAAAAGAAAATAACAAAAAATGCAAAATGTCAAGTGTATGGTATGAAAGGGAGATCTCGGCCCGTTAAAATGACATCCAACAATCCTATTCGTATTGATTAGCAATTATCTGGGAAATGACACCAATGAAAGTAAGGACTTTAGTATTTATGCTTGAATGAAACCGTTATGAATTCAGCAATACACTCATTCAAGACTTGTAAGTTCAGACATGCATGTTTAAGAAACGTTCAGGCATTTTCCCCCGCAGATCGTGCTCTCTGCGTACTAAAGAATACGAACCTTTATCATTTGTGTATATCCATCGATTGATTGCTTGGACGTAAAGACCTTCCTAATTCCATCTTACTCTTCAGACCTGCTCATGCAAACGCATATTATTCATTAAATCGTAAAATCTTACTCGTTAAATATGATTATGTCGTCTAATTTATATTCCTACTAGCACCGGGTTATTACCACGACCGCTAAGCAGTTAAAGTTCGTTGAATGTTAGCGTCATTGGATGAGTCAAATACTACTGATGCAACCGTTGAAATTATCTCAAAAATCACGCATTTTGTACATTTCTTAACTAGTGTAACGTGCATGCTCGTCATGATCAAGAGAGGGTCTCTACCATGTCCCTAGCTCACTAGCGAGGCAGTACCCGTCCCCTATACTGTACGCTACATTAGTTTCTGCAAGATTGATTGTATATTGTTTAACGTCCCTCTCGAGAATTTTTTACGCATATGAAGACGTCATCATTGCCGGTGAAGGGCTGCAAAATTTAGGTCTGTATTCTTTGCTTACTGCCCTTGAGCAGGGAGGGATCTTTATCGTGTCATACCTGCTGTAACAGGGCCTCGATTGTTACAGTTTCATTCGAAGGATCGCCCCCTTTTAGTCGCGTCTTATGACAAGCAAGGGGTACTGAGGACCTATCCTGACCCGGATCCCCACGGGAACAGTGTAGTAAGTTTCTGAAAAAAGGTGACAATTGATAAATTATATTGATCAAAGGAATGGCAGTTATCGAATAAAATCCAAACAACCATGATTTCAAAACAACGTACTTAACACGTTTGCTTTATTGTAAAATCACATCCTCGTAATTACTAAATCGGAAAGTTTTACTTTGAAAATACTAATTACATATAATATTCAATGATTAAACATTGTGAGAATCTAACACTTCTGGAATTGGGTTTTTTCCCCAATGGAAGTCAATGAAAACTTTATTTTGAAATAACAGTGCTTTCACTTGGTCTATAAAGACTGAATTCATGCATATAAAATACCAGTCAGCAAATGCGAAGGAAATCTAATTCCCCAACTTGTTGTAATAGCATGATAACTGCCACTAAAGCCACGGTGTGTGCGTGTTCTCTATCGTGAAAGCGTACGTGCTTTCATAATGATATTCTGTTACAGTACTTAGATATACATTTAGTTTTATCCTAATGTATAAAAAAAAATTAAATCAACCTTACAGTTTCAAATTGAAAATTTATGTTTCCCAAATCCGGTAATATTTTACGCTTTTTACCAATATCCGTCGTTGCTGGTATGTATAATAAGTAATTTTTTTTCAAAAGCATTGGTCATGAAAAAGTGAAGATGATGAATAGTGATCAATCTCATATATTTTTAAAAAGAATACAAAATTAAGAATATGAAAAACACAGACTCAAGTACATAAGAGGAATAAGCATCCCCTGATGACTGGTCACACCCGCCATGAGCGTTGATCAGGTAAACGGAATACTGGATAATCCGTAGTCAAACTTAGCATGTAAAAATCGGCCCAACACATGGTGTGAAAGACGTCAGACAGTATTTGTCCTAATGACAGGTTGTATTTGTAAATAAGAATTACAACGATCGTCGAATTTGCGAAATGCCTTCTTTAAACGAGAATGTTGAAAACCCTGTATCAAATTAAACACGTCCATCTTACTCTAAGAAGCATGTGAAATATAGCTTCCTATTATTATCATGGCAAGAAAATACTTATTTTAGTTTCATCGTTATCTTTTGTTATTGATGACAATGCTCCCATATTTTTTATGATATCGTGATTCAACGTTTTTTTCTCCATAACCACTTAGTCAATGAATGGCTGAAGGGTATATTTAAGCTCTGTCATGCTAATTTATTGTGATAAAATCAATAGCATTGATGTTCTTTGGGTTCACTTACATATTTTCGGGGTACAACGCTGATTAATTCTGACTATGCTGATTAATGCTAACGATTCTGCACCTATGGGATGCATATGCCATTAAGATATCACTCTAATTGAATCAGATAAAAACAATAAATATCATAAAGAATGAAAATCTCCCCAGGGGAAATATGATATGAAGAAACTTTAAAAAAAAAATGAAAAAACAAGGTCATGATATATTTACTAAAGATTTGGAAATTCTTGTACAATATTTATAAACGTGTTTTCCAGTCAATAGTATAAAAATAAATGGTATAGACAAGCCTTGGTGAAAATACGACTGTGTCAAAACATTTATGAAAGACTCCACTTATTTATGATATTCTCTAATTGTTATTTTCTCTTAAATCAGCAGGGTGTTGCTTTTTACTACGAAGTCACATCTTTGTCAAAACAAGCTGACAAGAATAATATAAATGTAGCGTCTGAGAATCGTCAATTAACCACAAACGACAAGTACTAGCTCAGATCGTATTTACTGTGAAATGCAAGGAAACAAAGTCAAGAATATCTGAATTACGCTTTATTTAGGCAATAAAACTCGGCTGCTTTTTAAAGGAAAATACATAACAGTTACCGTGGAAATGGGCTGTTATTCAATTTACATTTATTTTGTTGACCACGTGACATACTGCATTGATGATGCATATTGACATGCCATTAGAAAGAAAGTTAAACTAAGATTTTCAATATTAATTCAAACGCGCTCCATTAAATATGCCGGGTTGAAGAGTCCCCAGATATGCCATCAGATTCATTGAAAACTTTCAGTGTTCCTTTCCCTTATTGTAAATAACAAATCTTTTCGTTTATCCAGCTCGTATAGCGTCTCACCTTTTGCTTGTTTACTTTTTAAAATAGAGGAGAGAGCATGTTTGCCATTGGTTTAATTTGTCGTCGTTAATCAATCAAAAATTGTTTTACTACCTTAACCTTTGATTTTTTAGTGGAAAATTTAAACCAGATGTAACATTTAAATCAAATAAAAAACAAAATGAAACAAAATACTGTAGAACAAATATATCAAAATATGATATAATTCCTCGATATAAATTTACCAAAGCATCCTAAATACAACAGCAGAACACACAGAATGGATAACTGAATCCTTTTGGAACACACAATGTCTCTCTGAAGGCGTGATGAACACAATCATCGCGTCTATATAACAGAATACAAATGCTTCAACGTCCTCCATACAGATGTGTGGGGTTTTTTTTTTTATACAAAATAAAAAATAAATAAATAAAATAAAATCTTGAATACTAAAACTTTTAATGATGTTTTATATAGTAAGAAAATCAATTATATACCTGAAGACGTGGATTGTAAAATAAATTGAAACCATATACTGTTTTTCCATGTCACTGGGTCTTTGGGACCGAGTAATGAATATGTTGAGTATAAATTGTATGGGAACATGTAATCAATGAATTACAGCAAGAACTTCCCGCGAATGATCAGCTTTGTGTAATAATATTTAGAGTGCCGGCAATAAGATTACTGGCCGTATGGACTTTTTATATGACGAACAGGTGTTCTAACAAGGATTATAGGGAACTTCGATTTAATTTCACATATTCTCTCCCAAATGAAAGCACGTGTCATCCCTTGCTTTGCTAGCACACGTATCTTGTTCAAAACAATATACATGAATATGTATCGTTAGTATAATAGTATAATGGAAATGGCAAGTCATCCATCGAAGTAATGTTGTGGTATTAACTAAAGCATTCGAAGTAAACACAATTTGTTTTTGTAAATCTTCACAGTGCGTATTCGACGATTGAAATCCATGAAAGATCGGCTGAATATTTCGAAAACTGAATCGACAAAAGCTCTCCATACCAGCAAAACGTTAGTAGTGACTGCAGTTTACAAATAAAACATAAGTCGATAAGGCAGCTTTATTGTCAAATGATCTTTTTTACCTACAATTTTCTGAACGTATCGTTTCAAGAGACAGTTCATTGGAGATTAAGCCTTGAAAGTTCAAGGTCCACATGTCCAAATAAATGTAGTTTGTATAGTGATCTTGTTAAACTTCCCTTTCTTTATTTACGTAAGAAAACTTGTTTGGGTAATTTTGTTTTTCAATGCTCGTTAATCAGAAATAGAGAGCACAAACCAAATTCTTATTATAGATAATTTTCGTATGACGTCCATTTACCAAAAGTTATTTCCCTTTGCCGCCATGTTGGAGGTCCAGGGGATGATATTTCTTCTTTGTGCAACCAAATTTAAACTTGCGAAACATAAAATGATATAAAGCATAAAATTACTTATAAAACCTGTGGATAAGTAAAAATTTAACTTAAGTTGTGTTTCTAGAAAACAATGATATACTTATACCCCTAATTGGTCAGTATAAATAATTGAATTTGGTAATGTAATGAAGGGATTTAAGCAAGTCAGCCTCCGACATGGTGCACAATTGAATTGTTTGCATGGTTGTCATCTTCGAATATATCTTTAAAACTTGAAGTTTACTGTTCAGGTTGAGAATTATCATTCCATTTTGTGCGTTGGTGTTATATATATATATATATATATATATATATATATATATATATATATATGTATATATATATATATATATATATATATATATATATATGTGTGTGTGTGTGTGTGTGTGTGTGTGTGTGTGTGTGTGTGTGTGTGTGGAAAACCGTCGCTGTTTTCCTTGACGTTACATGGTTTATATCACCACAGAGGTAAAAAGAAAAACCAGCAAAATAAATTATACATAATTCCGAAATACGAGATAATCCAGAGAAAACATATATATATATATATATATATATATATATATATATATATATATCATCTCAAGTCAAAGAACGTACACGAGAAATTATATATCATAACCCTGAGTAATAGATCGAATCACCTAAAATTATAACCAAGAGGGACGGGTAATACCATGACTGATTAAAGACAAGCATTGGTTTGCATAAACACGGAAACATGCAGACTACTGTGTGTAACACGTGTAACTATAGATAGCTGACCACGCCTTCTCTTTCTAATACTCTGCTGTATTACATGTACAGGCAAATCAGTGAGTAAATACGTAATGCACTTTATGTCTGATCTTGGTTTTTAAAAACTGAAACAGCAGTTTGTTCTACATGATTTTTAACAAGACAATCTGAATGAAAATGTGATTTACTATATTTAACAAATGACAAAAAAGAGAGTTCACAAATCAAAACCTATCAAGGAAGATCAGCATATATTACACATTGGCACCAGATTTAGATTTGAACACATCAGCACTGATTTCCTCCACTATAATACTGATCAATGTTACATAATACTGACTAGTTCATACAATTGGAGTGAAAGACCTATCAAGGGGAAATCAGCATACTATTACACATAGTCACAATTTTACACGCATCAGTCACTTGCTTATATTGAACCGGCAACATTTACACACAGCTAAAAGATACACTGTACTCAGATATTACTACGCTGCATAATTTTCCATTCATATGTATATATTTGCATGTCAACCTGCCCTACAACCTGTCATTGGGTTAAATGCTGGCTGACGTGTTTCATACCAATTGTTAGCCGGTTCTTTACTGATTTTGACTACGAATTGCTCCGTTTATCCGATCAAGATATAGGGTGGGTGTGACCGGTTGACAGGGTATACTTACTCCTCCTAGGCTTCTGATCCCACCTCTAGTATATCCAGGGGTTCGTGTTCGCACAACTTTTAATTTTGTATTCTTTATAGACGTTATAAAATTGATCACTGTTCGTTATCTTCTCCTTTTCAAAGTCTGTTAATCCTTTACATGGAATATATCAAAGAAAGCAATTTCATACTAAGATGTTGTTTATTCATTCAATTTTTCAGACAACTCTGTGTAGTCGTTATGGTAATTTTGAGAATTTTAAACATGTGAATATATATATATTTAATTGTATTATTTATTTTCTAAAACTGAAATAATATATTAAAGATTTTTCATATATGTTGATAGTTCTCTCTAACGTTTAACATTTCAATATTTCAGCCATAATTTTGAGCATGGAACCCGAGGATGCGGTGTCACTATTAGACACGATCGACAGTCTGGGGATTTCAACACATTTTGCCTACTTCCTTCCCGCAAGAACGCCTTTCTTCAACACAAGTATAATTAATGATGGTGCTGTGAATTCCGCATCTCGTGCTTACCAATCTCTTTTTGTTTTGTACCCAATGTTCACTTCGTCTCTGAGACCGTATAGCGCAACCACGCACGAACCGGAAACGTATGATTACGTCAGTAAATCTCTATACGATGCTGCCATCTGCATATTACAAGGGATGTACACCAGTTATTCAGATAGATCTCTCAGGAAACAAAAAAGTATAGTGGATTTGGCGGGAACACAGTTTACAAGAGGTAACGACACATTTGAATATTCATCGACAGGGGAACGGAATTTTCACTTCGGTTTACTTGATATTGAGGAGCACCTGGCCAGACTGACCGTGAGCAGAGTTATTTACAAGCAGAATATAGGCTGGACACAGGGTACTGTTAGTGACATTGACTGGCCAGACGACAAACCTATACTGCCAGATTCCTGCTTCAAGAGTGGAGATTGCACGCCAAGCGAAGGTATTTAGATGTAAATTATAACAAGAGCTCCGCAAAGCGGGATATCCCCTCGCAATTTTCTATGAAGTCCCGTATTGACCTTGACCTTTGGATCCCAAAATCTCTCTTGATGACAAAGCTACATGGTTTCAAATCATAATCAAAAGAATCGGCCTATATAGTGTCTATAAGGTCAATATTTCACACACACATACACACACACACGCAGAGAGTTCCGTTACTATATCTCCTCTCGCAATAACTAACCCATTTGTAAATCCCTTGATTTTACCGTTTATCCAAATTTCAAGTATTACTATACAGCGTATGTCAATAAACCCTAGTTTTGTTGGGATTTAAAGGGAAATCGGTGTCATTGGCCGTAAAATTGATTGCTTCCACAACAACAAATGAAAGAGAAATTTAACGATAGACCGACTCATCCAGCCCTCCCTAATCACTGTCAGCGTCATGTGTAAGCACTAGTGACATCTATATAATGATTGAATAACGCAGGATAGCGCGTTCTGAAGGTTATTTCTATAACCACCAAACAATACCATCTAACGCTTGTATTTTACATCATTTTTCAAGTACTGCTAGAAGTGTCCGTCCCGCATAATAGTAAGAACAAAGGAACTCCTTTCTTGAACGTTATTGATTAATATTGGCATTTTGATGTCCACGTTATAATAGTTCATTTGACTTTCTGGTATACACACTGATGTTATTATCCAGTAACTTCATGAAGATTTTTGGAAAAAAAAATCTACTCCTTTATTTTTGTTTTTGTTTATTTTGCTTTTTTTTGTTTGTTTTTGTTCTTTTTTGTTGTTTGGTTTTTTTTTGGGGGGGGGGTTGTCTTTTTTTTTTTTTGTCTTTTTTTTGGGGGGGGGGTTTAATTTTTTTTTTTTAAGTAGATTATTTGTTTGAAGTGGCAGGGGGCGTTTGCACTTTTGAAGATATGGAGAAGGGTATAGAGTGATTTTAAACGATTATATACACAAATTATCCTGAAATTCTCTCGTACATGTATGTACCAAATGGGCACAGAGTGTTCGAGATTTCTAAACCGTAACTTTAGGGTCGTTTTCGCTATTATAGAGGTCCAAAATGCGTATGAAAATTTGACTCTGCGTCTAAAAGTTAATCAAAAAAAAACCAAAAACAACAACAACAAACAAACAAAGGAAATTCTGATTAACTATTTTGGTTATTGCATAATGAAATATATGTACATGTATACACGCACCAGTTTTTCGCTCTTAGCTTTAGAAGTATGATGATTAATTTCATTCAACAACAGTTTTCATGTTTGACGTTATTTTTTAATAACATCTCTTGATTTCCAAAGACGTAAATAAGACACCATCAGTAAATGTAAACATTCTTTTTCAAGGATATGTATACACCACAAATACTGCTCTTTGTCAAGTAGAAACCGTGTTCTTGAAATTTTCTTGATAGTAAAATCAAGGATGATGGCAGAAAGGTGTAAAATTGATCATACATTTAGAGATTTTTGTGGAATTGGAGAATAAATCAAGTATTTCATCCGCCAGTAAAGGCGTGGTCACGCTGCCCAAAAGTCGCGTAAACGCATGAATCACGCACAAATCTCGTGTCTTACGCGATGCATCCGAGATTTGCGCATTTCATTAGTTTTTCTTACGTGGAACCTCCGTAGTTGTCCGCCAATGTTCGCCGGATCGGCGCTTTACGCGATTCCAGGTTTTGTGAACAGCTCAAAATTCGGCTTGTCGTAAGAGTTTACGCAGTATTGTGCTGTTTTACGTAATTTTTGCGTAGTTCTTACGCGGACAATGCGCGAAATATCCGTGGAATATCAGTGATCGCTATCGCGTTCATCGACGACTTTCCACTGATGATTAGCAGACATATGACACATGTTTCGCGCTTGTAACACTTACGTATCACTGAAAAAAAAATTTATTGGCGAATCATGCGCGATTTACACGCAGTTCATTAGTGAAAGTGCGCAGATTATGCGTGGTTTTCCGTGGAGCTTTCGTCGCGCACAACCAGGTATTCGCCCTGTTTTGGGCCTTTGCGTGCCTATGCACTGAAGTGCGTGGTTTGTTAGTGATTTGTGCGTGATCTTTCCGTAGTTCTTGCGCAATTCATCGGTGAATTTTCATCGCGTAAATCAGCGAAAATGAATGATCAAATTTTCGACGGACAAGCACGCACAACCAAAATGTGCGTTTACGTGCTAGTTGGGCTGTGTGACCAAGCCTTAAACAATAAAGCGGTAATTTGTAATCAGGTAAATGGTGATCCTGTAGAGCGATCCTGCGCTGAGTGACATCATCAGAACTCTCTACTCTCCATCAAATTACGGAAAGTTTTAGATACTTTTATGGAACGCTTAACGAATTATTTATAGTTTTACGCCTTTTTGAGTATCATGGCCACGTCAAACCTTAGACGTAAACATAGGTAGTAATTGCTCCCTCGCTAAACGCCCGGCGAGGTTTTTTTTCGGATATGAACTTGAAAAACAGAGGTCTCGTGTCGCGGCAGGAGTTGTCTTGTTAAAGAACCCTCACTGCAAGGGCTAGGAATGGGCCTAAATGTGGTAATTCACCTACAACTGGCGACGTCTAAATATGAGTGAAAAATTCTCGACGGGACGTAAAACAACCGAACAACCAACAACGTCCTTTTGAAAAAAAAATCATCTATTTAGAGATCATCAGCTGCACATGAATGTGAAATGTGACAAAATTACTTATACATCCTGAAAATGATTGACTACCTGCAATGAATATAACTTGCCGATAGTTTATCTTCTTTTTTCCAGCCCCATGGGTGTATTCAACAATAGTATCCCTTTCTACTTTACATCTTTAAAGAACTCAGATGAAAGGGCACAATATCTTTTCAAAAAGTTTAACTAATTCAAGTGAAAGTTTATTAGAGCAAATATCAAGTGATTTTTTTTCTGGACAATTGATGTCTTGATTATTGAAATTTTTCCTAACCAAGCAAATTTCTTTGATTTCAATGAAATAAATTGTTTTTAAATTTGATTAATGATATGCAGTAATTAATTGCTTCGATTTCACAAAGCTTTACAAGGAATATAAATTCAAAGTAAGTTGAATTTTGTTTGATTTCAATCAAATTTCCATCTAATATGGTAAAATATCTGACTTCGAAATGTCTTACTCTCGATGCAAATTAATTCGGTTAAACTTTACTAAACTTTAAGTTAAGCCTGGATGCATTATGGAATAGCAATCTCATAATGATTGTAAAGTGTTATCATTCCGTATCATCAGAATACCGTTATAATCTATAGTCATCATCATCTATCTATAACCTGTCATGATTTTATTGTATTTTCTTAATGTATACATTTCCAATGTTTTTGGTTATCGATATCTTTACATATTGTAATTGATTGATTGTATATTGTTTAACGTCCTGTCCGAGAACTTTTTTACTCATATGGAGACGTCACCATCGACGGTGAAGGGCTGTAAAATTTAGGCCTATGCTCGGCGCTTATGGCCTTGGAATAGGGAAGGATTTTTATCGTACCACACCTGATGTGACACGGAGCCTTGGTTTATGCGGTTGGTTGGTTGTGTATTGTTTAACGCCCCGCTTGAGAATTTTTCTCTCATACGGAAATGTCACAATTGCCGGTGCAGGACTGCAAAATTTAGGTCTATGAGCAGGGAGGGATCTTTACATGTGTTTCGTGCTACACCTGCTGTGAAACGGGCCTCGGTTTTTGCCGTCTCATCCGAAGGACCGACCCATTTATTCCAACAAAATATCTTAAGCATAATATGTATATCACTGCAAAATGTGGTCATTTCATTAACTTAACATTCACATTATAAGCCATTCTTATTATAAAGGATCGAACTAGATCGAACGACATGAATTGTTCATTTACAAGATATAAAATTGTTTCAGTCTTCTATTTCATAAAAAAACCGATATAATAAGGAAATACTAGTATGACATGCATTTATAATCGCTTAACAAAGTGTTCCAATATTTTATTCTTACAATTACTTGGGAACTGCAGTTCTCAGTACCTCTTGTTTGTCATAACGAGACGACTAAATGGGGCGGTTCTTCTGTAAAACATATTACGTGAACGAACATGGTAATGCTGTCCGCGAAGCAAGGCTCTGAAGGTAACGCTTTGTAAATGGGGGAAAACAATAAAAACGGCAAAGGGATAAAGGATAGAGATAATCTTTATAAACGTTCGATAAAATTTTTTGTGAGCTGTCTGGTCGGGGTTTTTTTTTTTTTTTCGTTAGTTACTTCAACAGTTATTTGAATTTTAAATTTGACTGCCAAACATACACGACTCTGAGCAAATCAATAAATAGGAAATCAGTTACACGACTAAATAGATGAAATAGTCTATGAGATTCTTTGAATAAAATTATCATTCTCTCACCAGAGGGCGCGTACGCAAGCTTCACTTGACGGTGTAGTGAGAGTAGCGCACGGAACTCTGGGTAGTGAATGTAAAACTATAAGATATATATTTTAACAATTTGAATTTGTTAATTAATTCAAATGTCTTTTGAACAGCATTGTTGTTATTTATGAGTTTGTTTGAAAGTCGAGGCTAAATGTGACGTCACAATATACTGTTTGCATTGGCTGACGTTATATTCTCCGCGTTAAAATATATTTTTTCAAATGAATGGGTATTTTATTTCTAATTTACTGTACTTAATTAACTGAATTATGATTATCACTAGAGACACGCCAATGACTATTTCGTTCTTCGATCGGTCCAAAAGTCACACCTTATATGCATATTATTGTCAAGTACCACTGTCCTCTGCCCGAAATGTGCTGAGTCGTTCCCTGCTGTCGATTGATATCAACTCTCGAAACCACTGTCATCTATTTACAAAAGTTGTTTTGATGACGTAGAAACGTCAAATACTGATAACATCATCAACGCTATCAAGGAAATTAGTGCGTTTAAGGTAACCATCAATATCTATAGTTTATAATAGAAAAACTATTGATTTCCAATTAATAGGTTGATTTAATCATTAACCAAAGAAATTACATTTGTTGCCAACTTTTTAAAGACGTCAGACGTACAAAATCAAAAGTTTATGTCGTCATCAGAAAATTGCACATTTTCATTAAAGAGTAAGTTAAAAATGCAAAAAATCTGAAAATTTTAATTTCAACAACTTCCAAAAAAAACCCTGCTTTATAAATGTACTCTAAACCATTAATTTTCATAAAACACGGGAGGGTGATGCTACTTTAATGCTGTGAAAGAAAAATCCCAGGGCCATACAACCTCAATTAATAATTAATTTTTCAGCAATGCCAACATTCTTGAAAGTATGCCAGTAGACTTGATGTAAAATCAAGGATGACTGAAAACAGTACAATTTAATCCTTACACCTTCGAAGATTATAGGTGTTGTGAATAAGATTCAGCTTCTACAATCCTTATTGATACATGACAATTTTCGACCAATAACATGTATTCCTGGCGCGGATTCAGAAATTTTTTCTAGGGGTATGGGTCGAAACTTTTCACAAAATCGAACCAGTGATATAATGTAACATTGTATTTTTTTTTATTTTTGCAAATTCCAGCCCCCCCCCCCCCCCCCCCCCTTGGTCATTCGGTATTGCAGATTTTTACTGAATTGGGGAAAGTTTATGGGTCAGATAAGGTATCTTATAAGACAGTTCGTAGGAGACGAAACAAATTTCTCTTAATTTTGTATCTTTTATGATTTTATGATTTATGAGATTGATCGCCGTTCGTTATTTTCACTTCATGTAAACTTTAATTTATATTCGGCATGACCATGATACCTATTTAATTGCTATTCGAACGGATTTCCTTTACTTGATTCTCTTTTCCGAGAAGGCAAGGTGATTATCATGAATGCATTATATTGTATTCGTCTTCACAACTATAAATCGAATATTGACCATGGAAAGGTACTATTTTTCAATGTCGCTTACCAGGTAAAACAAAGCAATCAAACTTCAATAGTTTTTTTTCCCTTTATTTTGATTCTTAAACGATTTTTATACCATGATAAACAAATGTATTGACACACTGCAAACCAGCGGAGCATCAATGTCAATTAATTATAGCAATGACGCAATACTGAGCAAATGTTCATTGCATTGTATTTTGACTTGATTGATTATCTGGAGTTTGTACCGAGTTGTCGTCATCTTAGTCGACTTCAAATTATGTAAACATTTTAAAAATGTAATAAAATTCATATTATTTAACACTTGATTAATGATCAGATAAATTACTCCCTAGAAAACATGGTGTGGTTAATTGTAATTATTATGGAGCTTGAATGTAATCAATGTACGATTTTGCCAAAACAAAAAAACAAAACAAAAAAACCCCCATTATTAGTACATGTATGTAATGTACTTGGACTGAATCGGCAATAGCAACAAGACGAATAGTTGTAAGAAAATAAGACCTGTACAATGACATTGCATTATCTTCAGGACACCAGCTTATTTGGTATCAACCATTAAAGCATATCTCTGTATCCAACGCGTAATTCGGAAGAAAAAACACCTTTCATTATCAGTCATGATTTCTTGTGAACATCACCTTAATCCAAATGAATTAGCTGCTTGCGTGAAAATTCATTTGACTGATTCTCGTTTACGTTCTGAATGCGTCAGTTATCCGAGTTCTCTCTTGGCTGTTCAAGGCATTCAGTCAGGCAATATCCGTCTTTATCGGCTGTAATATCACAGGAAATGACAGCTTAAATACTCATGATTTACACTTTTTCTTTGCAGCATTGAATCAAAGAATTTTTAAACCAGATTAAAGAAAATATTAAGAAGTGCGTTGGCTGCGTCTGCCTTACGTGACCATGATGAAATAGTTTTCTTTGTTGCAAAGTACTGCATGGCATGCACGCGATGTTCCGTAACCAAGACAAACGTATACGTAATCTTGATGTGTGTTTCTTCATCATGGTCTCTTTGACGCAATCATGAAAAAACAAAAAACAAAAAAAAACCAAACAAACAAACAAACGAAACAAAAACACAAAAAAACCAAACAAATTTTTAGGGCATTTTGATATGATCCAGCATTTAATCATTAACCTGTTAACTTCAAGTAAATAATCTCAGTTCAAGCTATACGTAATTTCAAAGAATTCCCTTTCATTGAATGTGAACCATTTTGTAACTTTAACCAATTTTTAGTCCCCTATCGGCTTTGCCGTGGAGAACTATTAGTACATCCTCGGCCTGTCCGTCCGTCTCTCTGTCATTCCGAATCAGTTTTCCGGACGTTTCTCCGTATTAGATGAAGATATTCAACTGAAAATTTATATATAGCTTTGTCGTTCATAGTTACAGATCAATTTTGAGTTTCGTTACGCTTAACTTACTTTTGACTGAATTTATATGCCTCAATGAATTGCAAGAATCAGTTTTCCCCATCTTTTCTCCGCATTGGATGACGATATTCAACTGCAATTTTATACCAGGTTTTGTCTTGGATAGTTACAGATCAAGTTGGAGTTTTGTTGTGCTTGACCTACTTTTGACTGAATTATCCTACCTGTAGGAGACTTTGTATTACCCCGATTCACTCAGAATGCTTGCTATTCATATGACGTTTTAGGCGTATTTTGAAAGTTTCAAAGAACGTTCATATTGGAAGGTACGAATTTATTACGTTTAGGACTAGAATATACAGATGTAATTCTTATAGTTGTTCGATTTTTTTGTTCAATGCTTGAAATTTGAAATTTGAAGCAAATGTAATTTGATGATACAGGGTTATAATTATATTTTTTTTTATACAGCGTATTCTTCAGAAAAGCGTTTTTCAAGGAATCTTTTGTTTTAAACTGTTTTATATCAACATTATCAGCATTACAGCAGCATAGCATTGATAATGATGCGAGGTAATATTTTCTTTGATCACTAATCTGAAAAGTAAATTTACATATATGCACATGAACAATGAAGTGTTCACTCAGCCTAATAATCTACTTTAATGCTATGAATCTCACTTTGTTTTACCGATTCTGAGAAATAACGTTTCAAACTTAAAAAGCTACCATATTGTTTAACAACACAGAATAAAACACTTCATGTGAAGAGAAAATTGCACAGTAAGCCCCAGGTACATTTCAAAATGCACTTCGAAACAGTATAAACGAACACACTTCAAAAGTCAGAAATGTACTACAGAATACGTCCCTGGCAGACTGAAACAAGTACGATGTACTAGAATTTGTGAACCTCGATGTCATTGAGCAATTACCTTTTACCTTGGCATTTAGCAGTCAAATGACAATGACATTAATGTTGTGAGCAAGGTTAATGTAAACAGAGACAAACAAACTATAAACCACCAATAGGCGATCTTAGGGGTTAAAACTTGCCCACAAAAATAGCCCCAGATATGCCAGTACTTCAAAACGATAGTTTCGTCCGTATTGTATAAATCAGTCCAAAGACATGAGGAAGAAATCAAATCAAAAATACGTTTGGCGTGGAATTACATCTTGTATTTCACCGCCTCCCTCTTTGGGAGACCATAATTATTTCTCTTCAGTTCTTCAAGTATTTTATTCTGTAAAGACATTTCTTTTGGCAAAATCAAAATTCAACACATCTGAAGTGATGTGCATTCTTGTAGATAGAAATATATGTTGATTACTGCATAGTCTATTGTTTGCGATAAACATAAAATCGTCAAACCACCGTGAAAATCGCTGATATAAAATAAACGCAACTTTAAGTGAAGTATATCATTTTGTTGTTTGCTTTAGAAAGTACAGAATGGGGCAATTTTCACACTAGTAGTGATATAGTATCAATTAGTCGTATCGTAAGAGCACTTCTCCAAACGACGTCTCTAGTGGAGATTCGGATTACAATAGGTCCTTAGTACCTCTTGCTTGTAAGACGCGACTAAATGGGGAGTCCTTTGTAAGAGACCGTAAAAAATAAGGTCCGTGTCACAGCAGGTGTGGCACAATAAAGATTCCTCCCTGCTCAAAGTTCTTAGGTTCGGAACACAGGGCCTAAATTTTTGCAGTCTTTCACAGGCAATGGACTGATGCATCCATATGAGTGAAAGATTCTCGAGCGGGACGTTAAACTATATGCAACCAACAACCAACCAAACGACAAATCTAACTGTACAAATGCATTTACATGTATAACCCAAAACTTTACATGATAATTATTGGTACCTCTGAACTTGGTACCTTCTGAATCCCGGGTTATTCTAAATTAAATACTTCCGGCTTTCTGTTTTCTGTTCAGTAAACTTGTTGAATAAGTATTGAGCTTGACTTTTTTTTTTAAAAGTGGCAATTCATTTTAATGAGGGAATAGATTGAAATACAGTATTGTTAATTCCAAGCATTTGAAACGAAATGTGAGATAAGATGAAATTCGAAAGACAAAAATAAAAATAAATCAAAAAGCAAAACATAGAAATAACATCGCCATATTTTTTAAAATCCATATAGAAATTAAACGTACCCTTCCACAAAGTTCTCAGCATACGTCTCTGGGATTTTATTGACGTGTTATCAGTGAATGTGCTAAGATGCTTTTATAGAACAAGAAATCGAAACATCTGTTGTGTGCAGGAAATACTATTACATCATCGTCGACAGATCTAGAATACATTATTCTCTTTTTCATCTAAAAATATTTTCTCGTTATTGTGAATATCTGAGACATTCAGAGCGTTATACAGAATTTATTGATAGTATCTTACCAAAATAATTATATTTCTAGTAAAAGTCCATGTTCTTTGTCTTTTACGTGACTAGGGTTATACAATGTATTGTTCGTTCTTTATTTTACTTCCTTATTCTGCCACTTACAGCCATCATAAAACTCTTGGTTCAATATCTAGGGTTCCAGGTGATTGCTACAACATAGTTCATTACTAGAACATATAAATGTTGTTGGTGTAATACATGTATATCTCAGCTACCAAGCTCAATATCAAGGAAAAGAAAATTTGTAGAGAACCAATACGTATTGTAGATGTAATATACCATTAGGTTCAATATTTATGTTATCGTATGGCCACTGGTGCAATTGTCAATACTTAGAACCCCAAAGTGGCGATGTGGAATTTCATAACCATTCTATATTTAGAATCTCTAAATGTCGTTGGTGTTGTATCTCCATTCTGATCACTAAGTTCAATATTTATGATCTCTAAACCATGTGATACCTCCCAATTATCAAAGTCTATATTTAGAACCTCTAATTGATGTTTGCCTGATATATCCCTCGTTAAATTCAACATTTACAATTTCTAAATGGCATTGGTCTGATACTCGTATCTCCCTACCATTATTAATTTCATTAGTTACGATCTCTAAGTAATGTCGGTATGATAGCTTCAATATTTAGAATCAGTGTCATATCTCCAAAAAAGTTCAAAACTGATTGATGTTGATGTGGCATCTGTCAACTATTAGAACCTCTGATTGATGTTGGTGTGGTATCTGTCAACTATTAGAACCTCTGATTGATGTTGATGTGATATCTGTCAACTATTAGAACCTCTGATTGATGTTGATGTGATATCTGTCAACTATTAGAACCTCTGATTGGTGTTGATGTGATATCTGTCAACTATTAGAACCTCTGATTGATGTTGGTGTGGTATCTGTCAACTATTAGAACCTCTGATTGATGTTGATGTGATATCTGTCAACTATTAGAACCTCTGATTGATGTTGATGTGGTATCTATCAACCATTAGAACCTCTGATTGATGTTGATGTGATATCTGTCAACTATTAGAACCTCTGATTGATGTTGATGTGGTATCTGTCAACTATTAGAACCTCTGATTGGTGTTGATGTGATATCTGTCAACTATTAGAACCTCTGATTGATGTTGATGTGGCATCTGTCAACCATTAGAACCTCTGATTGATGTTGATGTGATATCTGTCAACTATTAGAACCTCTGATTGGTGTTGATGTGATATCTGTCAACTATTAGAACCTCTGATTGATGTTGATGTGGTATCTATCAACCATTAGAACCTCTGATTGATGTTGATGTGATATCTGTCAACTATTAGAACCTCTGATTGATGTTGATGTGGTATCTATCAACCATTAGAACCTCTGATTGATGTTGATGTGATATCTGTCAACTATTAGAACCTCTGATTGATGTTGATGTGGTATCTGTCAACTATTAGAACCTCTGATTGATGTTGGTGTGGTATCTGTCAACTATTAGAACCTCTGATTGATGTTGGTGTGGTATCTGTCAACTATTAGAACCTCTGATTGATGTTGATGTGGTATCTGTCAACTATTAGAACCTCTGATTGATGTTGATGTGGTATCTATCAACCATTAGAACCTCTGATTGATGTTGATGTGATATCTGTCAACTATTAGAACCTCTGATTGATGTTGGTGTCACGTCTTACCATAGCCAACGCAAGGCTCAATGTCTGTTTGAAGAGGAGGGTTTTCTTGGTTAGAGCATCACGCTCAAAATCACAAGGCCTCTCACCTCTAGTCGGCGTGGGTTCGATTCTCGTTCGTGTTATATGTGAGAAAGTTTGTCAGCTTACTTTTGGGAAGTCGGTGGCGTCTTCCCGGGTACATTGTATCTGGGATCTCTCTTCCACCAATAAAACACTGGACGCCTCCAGATAACTGAAAAATATTTGAGTGTGGCGAAAAAAATCTATCTGAAAACGATGGGCATGTAAAAACGAGGTAGAATGCAAGTAAGTTGTGCGTGAAATGTCGCGAAAAAATTATATATTATTGAAAAACGTCGCGTAGTCCTCTAAAGTATTTAATGCTGATTGGAAAGATATCCCCCAATTACTAGGTTCTTCAATCAGAATATCTAAAAGCAATTGGTGCATCTCCCATTGGTCACCCATAAGGTTCATTTATTATTATTTAAAGCTGACTAGCTCCTTGCTAATTCAACACGGCACATCCGGTAATTTTCCTTGCCTCCTTTTATTGACAAAATCTGTAAGATCCACATGTACGACGCGTTTCTGATCTAGTGTCTAGGAGGACTAATCATCAAATGTTGACCGGTCAAACTCGCCGTGTACCTTATCTCTTGACCAGATAAACTGAGTAATCAGTAATGAAAATTATTATGTAAGAACTGTCTAACAGTTGGTATGAAACGCGTTAGATAGCATTCGACAGTTTGCTTTTGCAAATTAGATCGTTATAACGACCACAGAATTTGGGAAATGCTGAATTCAAACAAGACTTTTGAAACCTCTATAGCATTAGCTTATTTGTCAGTAGTCCGTCTCGATTTAAAAATTGATAATACGCAGAACATGCTCTTCAGTATTGAATCAGAAGAGTATGTGTTCTACCATACATCAAATATCATAATGATAATGTTTTCCGATTACCAATTGGCCATCCTTCCCACACATATTGCCACAAATATTTACCTTAATATGCTGCTCGAGACTCTAGCAGTGATTGTTCTCTGTTATTCGACGCGTATCATGACATGGGACCTCGGTGTTAAGGTCTCATCCGAAGAATCCGTCAGTTTTACTTCTAATGCCGGACATCTGGCGAAGAAACAGTAAACATCTGAAATTTGATGCAGCCGGGTGGGGGTGGGGTTGAACTTATAACCTCTTTCTTCCGGTGCGAGGGACCCTAACCACTAGACAATTACGACCAGTGTTCAACATATATATTGCATGCAGAAATTATTTTTTGGCACATATGCAATGGAATGCAATTTTGCCTTAGTGTTAAAGACATTTTTGCTACGCTTTGTAGTTATGAATTAATTTGAATTTGCCCAATTTAAATTCACTGATGAAGGATAAAGGTGAAAATATAACGGGGATGAAATTCCTCTTGTATACCGTATGGGGGGGGGGGGTGGCTTCATTATCTGTCTGTCATGACAAGTATGCCTTTAAACAAATTTTCCTTCAACTGAAGAAACGGAAAGTTTAGGAAATATAATTATGTAAAATAACAATTATATCTATATTCACGGTTAAGTTTCGATAGTTCACAATGGGAAGGGGTGTTTTAAAACCTGTTTCTTCAATATTCAGTCGACGACCGGAGATTTTGAAGAATGTTTCTCTGAAAGGGAGGAGGTAATTTTTTGAAAATATGAACCATTGTCTTATTACATATTCTACATCAAGGAAATTCTAAAGAATTACAGAATGAGCATCAGATTCAGCGCCCAAAGGCCACGGCGCAGGGTCACTGCGACAAAAATATGCGCGAAAGAATTTTTCTGCTTTGAGTATTGAGAGTGTAATTATTTTCACCTTCTCTCTCTCTCTCTCTCTCTCTCTCTCTCTCTCTCTCTTTTTCTCTCTCTCTCTCTCGGTTCCTTCTATTGAGAGTTCTCTCTTTCTTTTGACTGTGTGTGTGTGTGTGTGTGTGTGTGTGTGTCTATTTAGTGGAACCTAAACCGGACCGATTTGGAAGGATATGGAAGTCCGGAAAATTGCTTTCAGTCCCGAATTTAAGGACCTAAAAATTTAGACAGAATAAAAGCAGACCTTTTTAATCTTAAGAACTGATAGGATGCAATTTCCTTTGGGAACCATTCTAAATATATTATGATATCCTCTTCTGGACCAAGCGCAGGGGGTTTAAATTCTACAATTTACAAATATGTTGAAAATATATAAAGAATGATAATACCTTAACCAGCGTTAGAAAAACATGGTTTCAAAGGTAAAACACGATTTAAGTTATAATGGTGTATTCCTTTCAGAGATAAACCTTGGCGTGGCAGTGGCGCTGCCCATTACGATAGTGATTTTAATTGCAGTCGGCTCATTTATACTTATCCTGCTGTGGTAAGAAATTTTTTTAACGAATGATTAAAATATATGTATCTACAACATAGTACCTTATTTTGCATATGTAAATATCATTTCCACCTACATGTACTTGTAATTTACATCTATACTGGATTGGAAACAGATTTATTTGGAGATTCGAGGAGTGTACTGTAAACTAACCTATTTTGCAACCACATTACGTTCGTTGTTTTCACTGTAGACAACGCCATAAAGAATGCAGTGAATATAATTTATGCAGAATGGACATATATTCTAGTATCGTTAATTCAAACTGCGTGAAAATGGATTTAGGCAGAAACCAGGAAAATACCCCAAAACTAGAAAGCGAATTCAAAGTAGTACACTACTATTATTACAAGGCTTGAACTGAATGTTTTGGTTCATCTATCACCTCTTATTCTCATGGTGTCGAAAAATTCCACAAGATTTTCAAGCTTAATATTCCTTATAGACTAAACCAGTGTAGTTCAAATTAAACACAAGTCAATACATATTAGCATTACATTTGTGTTTTTCTATTTTAGGAAAAAGCAAAGAAAGATTAATATGACAAAAGGACCGAACAAGATTCTCTTGGAAACGGATGATTTAACATATCTACATAAAAAAGAGGCTAAATCTGCCAAAGTATGTATTTAGTTATATCGTCATAAACGATAATCATTATTTCTTTATATTCTGGGTCAGTGTTAGGGTCCTGGGAATGACATTGAGAAATCGCCTGTGATTTTCGCCAAGCTGTCAATACGACAGACGGTGTCTCTAGCCAGTCATACATGCAACATATTTACCAGAAAAACGAATGAGAGACGCTTTGAGTTGATTAATAAGACCTTAACTATTGTAAATTACCCAGGAACAAATGACCAAAGAGAAATTGCATTTGCGATTTGTTTCCAGAATTCAAGAGTAAATTTCTAACTGATACACCTCTGAAATATCATATTATTTATGCCTTATTTGCATTCTTTGATTGTTTAACCGGAATTCGACGTATTGTCATTTTTCTAAAAGTTGAAACTTTTTAAGATACTGTTTGTCTTCTATTTCAGATTAACAACGGTCCATTCCTCGACAAACCAGATTTGGTCAAGGCTTCAGAGAAATCCAATCGCTCATTAGCTAGTCTTCACGAATTCGCCGAATTTTCTGAAATAGCACGGTACAAGGTGATTATCTTACTTCAGCTTTAGATGAGTAGCAATTGCACATTAGCATTGAATGTTGCTTTTCTGGACGAAACGATGCATTAAAGGGATATTAACAGTCAACTAAGGTGAAAACTTTTGGTAGATCATGGTTTGTTTAAAATATAGAAAAATAGATCACTGTCGAAGAAAGTGAAACCTTTGATCGAAATTTGTGAAAACTGTGTAAATTTTCCCCGCAATGAATCAATACTGTTGCGGCCATTGAATCCATTCATTATGACAACATCACTTGAAAAGGCCGTGGGATTTATAAAAAAAATAATTTCAATTGTACTTTTTTTTACGTAACGCAAGCCTGTAGGTGTTGTAGTCACATTGGTAATAATTGGCAAACTTGAAGACTTTTACAGCTAATGTTCCTTTAAACTATCGTAAAACTTATGTTGTAAAACTATCGTGAAACTATTGTAAAATTCTCTTAAAACTCTTGTAAAACTATCGTAAAACTATTGTATCGTAAAACTCTTGTTTTAAAACTATCTTAAAACTATTGTAAAACTATCGTTAAATTTTTGTTTTAAAACTATCGTTCAACTTTTTATTGTTTGTTTGACGCATCGTCGAGAATTTTTCACGCATATCGAGACGTCACCAGTTATAGGTGAAGTACCACAAATTTAGACTTAAGCTTAGCGTTCAGAGTCGTAGAAGTGAGGGTTCTTTAACATGCCAATGCCTGCCGCGACACGGTCCTCGTTTTTAATGTCACATCCGAAAGACCCATGACTCTCACTTCTGAATGCCGAGCGAATCTTTTGTTGTAAAACTATCGTTAAACTTTTGTTGTAAAACTATCGTAAAATTTTGCTGTAAAAGTATTGTAAAACTTTTGTTGTAAAACTATCGTAAGACTGTTGTAAAAGCTCGATTTATCGTCTGAAGGATAGTTACCCTGATTGAATGTTTATAATTACAAGTACTCTCAGGTCCCGTGGGGATCGGAATAGGTCCTCAGTACCCCGTGCTTGTCGTACGAGGCGACTAAACGGGGCGGTCCTTCGGATGAAACCACAAAACAATCACATTAGGTGTGGCACGATAAAGATCCCTCACTGCTCAAAGGCCGTAAGCGCAGAGCATAGGCCTAAATTTTGCAGCCCTTCATCGGCAATGGCGACGTCTCCACATGAGTGAAAAATTTCCGAGCGGGACGTTAAACAATATACAACCAACCAACTCAATAGATTGTTTTAGGGATCTCCTAGTAGAAGCTCACTCACGAGTTGCACTTCATTAAAGAATCATAATTAGCCGTATTTATCGGATCCAGACCATGCTCTTTTTGACATGCAAATTAATAGTAACTGAAACACAGAAGCCAAATAAAACGTGGTGCATGGCCATAATTGTGTCGTTTACATTCATTGCAATTGATCAGCTTTTTCATTATCGATCATTTACAACGGTTTATAGGGATACATTGTAGTGAACTGACATTGTCATATTAATCAAAATGCGACACGTGCGATTTACTATGTCGTTTATGTACAGCTAGTGAATTTGACTAATGCTCGAGATGTGATGATTTACTTTTTAGACCACCGAGATGAGGTTGTTGAACTTTGGAAACTAATATTATATAACAGTACTCCCACATATTTACTTTTTAGACCATAAGATGAGGTTGATGAACTTTGAAGATTGAGTCGTATAACAGAGTCCGCTCCTACAGAATATCATTTAGCTTTCGTTCATGTACTTCGTATAGAGATATTATGGTATTTGTTAGTTATTACAACTTATATAACACTATGTGAATCAATTTTTCTTTTACAGTAAAATGAAATCTTTTAGACTAGTATTTAGTTGTTGAATTCGAAATATATTTATAATTATTCAAAATCGATTATACTTAAAAGTTTCAAGATTTTAGATGACGTATGGATTATGCTCAATCGATAGTGAAAACCAATGATGAAAAGGTGAAGATAACGAACAGTGATCAATCTCGTAACTCCTATAAGAAATACAGAATTAAAAGTTGGGCAAACACGGACCCCTGGACATGAGGTGGGATCAGGTGCCCAGGAGGATTAAGCATCCCCTTATGACCTGTCACACCCACCATGAGTCCTTTATCTTGATAATATAAACGGAGTAATCCGTAGTTAAAATCAGTTTGTAAAGAACGGTCTAACAATTGGTATGAAACTCGTCTAACAGCATTTGACCCAATAACAGGTTGTATTGGCACACTAGATCGTTATAACAACCATTGAATGATAAGTAAAAAGATTAACTAAAGGGATGATCTGATAATACTTATTTCTTACTGCTCTTACTGCTTTCGTTATTGTGCACATTCAACAGTTTCGTTTAAAAGGGTCAGTATCGTTTGGTTTTTGTTTTTTGTTTTGTTTTTTGTTTGTTTTTTGTTTTGTTTTGATTTTACTTTTATTTATTTATTTATTTATTTGGGGTTTTTTTGGGGGGTGGGGGGGTTGTTTTTGTTTTTTGGGTTTTTTTGGGTTTTTTTTTTAATGAAAGCAAAGTATGTCATTTAATTAGTCATGTCAGTCTTTTGTTCTTTGTTCACCTATTTTAGAGCATATAATTTCTGGCTTTTCAATATTTGTCTGTTATGAGTAAGAAAATTTCGACTGAATTTGAAAAGTATTAAGCGTCAGCTATATACTTGTACCTTTGCAACAAATTTACAAAATATTAGATTGAAATTAAATATAGGTATGCAAGTGATTATTGTGAAATTTCGATACCAGACATTATCAGGAGATGGACGACCTACTTGTTCTTAAGTTTTTGTGGTAAATTTCCATGTCATTTACTCTAGAGACATGCCAAATATTGACAAATTTATCATGTTGTACTTGGTCATCTATAACAGATATTGCTGTACCACTGGATGGTAAAGTACATTCCTCAGAATAGACCTCTCAGATCTAGTGAGCTGACTTTTCTGTACCGAAAACATCATCAATGTATTGATATAGGTCAATGCCATCTGTTTCCGAATTCAAACATATTGAAACCAAAGAATGCATGACTATTTGCAATACAAGTCTGAAATAAGAAAAATAGAAATGCTAAAAAATATAACCGAATGTCTAAAGTATTCAAAAGTATTCAAGAAACAAGTGCATGTGGGAACCTTAATTACTAATCAAAACATCGCTGACCTCTTTAACGCTCAATCAGAAAATATTGGACATTTTATTTTGCATCTATAGAACCCCCCAATTCAGAGAGAGAGGCATATCGCAGTTCCATCCTCTTGTTTAATTCGTATAACTAGGAATTTGACCTCCAGTTATGACCAATGTTTTATATCGCCTCCGCAACTACTGTTACGGAGAGGTTGCCAATTTCTATTTCGTATTTAAAAGTTTTCAAATTTAATGCCTTCAGAACAGCAGTGGAAGTTAATGATTAAAATGAAATGAAATTGCAATACAGACATGTGCTTATATTGCATGTAGCTTCTCTTAGAAGTGTTTAAGCGGCTTCACAAAGCTTGAAAAATAAGAGATTTTTTTTAAAGTGCGTCTTCACTCCTTCATGGCACCTGATCCTATTTTCGCTTTGTCGGAGGTCTGTGTTGCCCTACACTCGAACTTGTATATGTCCTTGGAATTTATGATTACGATTAACACATTGTTAACTTCACCATTCGATATTTTCCAGGGTTTATTAGTTTTTGATAAGCAAAGTTTTTTTTTTCAATGAAAGCATATCTCCAAAGTTTGCAAAGCATAATGTATAAATGACAATTTTTCAAGTTTGGAAATCGCTGTAGATTTCTAATATCATTAAGGAGAAATCTCTGTTGGAATGCCAATTAGTGTGAACGTAATATTGTGAATGTTCTACTAGCAATGCCATAAAACAATAGAAAGGAATTTGATTTCGCTAGAAAGACTTCTCGCGACTTTACACGAATATCAATTACTCGTGTATAATACGCGATGCGCAGGAAAAGTTCATTTTGTATTCCATAATTTTTTCCCCTTTTTTAGGGTGACATGGTTTATGTGAAGGAGATCAAAGTAAAGGGATTTGAAATGAAAGGCAAATTGCTGTCCTACATGCGAACGGTAAGCAAAAATCTTAGTCATTACACTGCCTGTAAATCATATCATTTACATAAAATACATATGAAAGCAGCAAAAGTTATAGAATAATTCCAGGATCACCGTAATGTTTTGATCAATTGACTCACTCAATTTGACGGCTGTTGAAATGCAAGCTCCGGCCAGCTCAGTATTTCCGTTACGTCACAACTCCAATATCATTATTCGGAGGGGAAAGTAGTCCCGGATAATTGACACTGTACGGAGTTTGGTTGAGATGTGCCCTTTCACAACTGCTGACAATATTTTAACATTCCCTTGACATTGGAAGTAGAGGGTATTTATAGGCTACGTTGTATACCTGTTGTCTAATCCTATTCAATTATTTATTGAATAAAATACTGTTTAAACTAACTGCTGACACCACAGCAATGTATTGTAGAGAGAAGGCCGTACAATCCACCCCTGCTTGCAGCAGTTGACTGAACTGAATGACGTACTCGCTAACGTGACGTATTTAGTCCGGTATCATCATGTACATGTTTCTGGTAGCCCAAAGCGAAACAATGTACCTTGATGATGCCAGTCTGTTACAAAATGTTAGAGACAGAAAGGGTTCAACACACCAAACGAAGATCACTAAAAATAATTATGCCTTTAAAACACACACACACACACACACACACACACACACACACACACACACACACCGGTATTCCAATCATTTATAATAAGTAGAAAACCTTTCATACTCAAAAGTTGCAGTGAACTTTGCCTCAAATCAGGACTGATAGTTTTTACAGTGCTTTTACCTCTACAGATAGTTATATTTGTTTTGCAAGACAACATAGTCTCAGCATTTAATATTTCATACTGTGGCGTTTTATTTGTTTTTACATCATCATGAGACATCACCAGCTGTAAGTGAAGTGCCACAAATTTAGACCTATGAGACCTATGCATGTATTCCCAGGTACGTTGAAGTGAGAGTTCGTTATCGACTCAATGTCTGCCACGACAAGGGACCTTCATTTTTAAGGTCATATCTGGAAAACACGCGACTCGCGCTTTAAAATTCTGAGCGTTTAGTGAAAACACTCATTACCTGTTTTTCATATCCAACGTAGGACGCGGTCAAGGCTCAAGCGGATCTCGAACACACGTTCTACCATTCACGAACGATTATTTTGAAAAAAAAAAATGAGAATGGCACATGAACACTTTCCTACCAGTGTTGTAAAGAACGTGATCCTTCTGTATTGGGGTTGCGAAACATATAAGAATTAAATCTGTGAATATGCTCAGTTCTCCTTTACTGGTGTAGAATAGAAAATTCCATTTTTTTCAGGACAGAATAAAGTGTTTCGTAACGTCATATAACCGGAATGCTGTTATATAAATGACCTTATGACCTAAGTCTGACCTGATTTAGAAATTCCATTGGGGGTACTGAGGTACGGATCTGCATCTTTAAGCTAAATGTAGTAAACTGCAGATAATGACAATTTTCTGTTACATGTCAATCAATGAAACATAAATGTAACCAATGTATGTAACCAATAAATGTAGTTCGATCGCTTTAATTACATGTAATATACTGAACACTGTCAGTGAATAAATTTGCGTTGTCACAATTAAGATCTTTCAGAAATGTTTGTAACTTAATTTCTGACATTAGTTTCTTTATCGTTAATGTGATAACATAGATGATTTCACTCATTCATACCGCCGTATCTATAATTCCTTGATATAGGAATTCCTGAGGGAAATGGGGAAAATTATTTCTGTAAATACACGAGTTTAGGAAGCTCAATGAATGTTTGCGTCGTAGAAAGGTTATAAACCAGTCTGGACAATTCTCACCAGAAATTGCAGCTTTCTAAATGCTATTGAGTGACCGTTATTTGATGTTCGAAAGCAATTTACGTAAATAAATCATGAAATGTGTCTTTTCCATCGATGTCCATTTATGAAGCTCATCAAAGTATAGTAGACGGAAAGGTCATTGGGGGGTTGCTGATGACCATTGCATTTTGTATGTCTATACATGCACTGAAACAATGTGCAGAAACACTTCTGTCATTAATAAAGTTCTTCTAGAATGCCTGTTTTTAATAACTTTTTAGTTAATGTGATTTTGTCATTTGATTAATGAGTAACACGATTTTGTGTTCATTTGTTTATCATCTCGTTGTCACATTTCATAACCCATAGGTGACTTGGTTCTTTGCCATTTTCTCCGGAACGGAAATTGGACGTGCTATCTTTTATAAAACTATGCTGATTAATTAGCACATCGATTGCTTTTATCGCGAGATTCCATTAAGTCATTCGACATAACAAGTAAAGCATCAATTATATTATGAAAACAGACTTCAGAGTACTTATAGCGATCTTTCTTCATTTATTATATTTATATTGCCTGTATGTTTTTAAGGAAATTCGTCAATGCTTCCAAGAGCAATATTTTAGTATACAAATAGGCATAGTTATGTTATTTTACCGTAATATTTAGTTCACTTTGCATGTAAGAGTCCTTTGGTACGCGTTGGACGTCTCATATTCGATTAAATAAAAGTGAAACTGGACATATATTGTATCATTCTCGATCACAGAAAGTTTTTTAATCAACATCTCTCTTCTCTCTCAGAAAAATGCATGAAACATAATTCACACAATCGATCCGTGAAATTACTTTCAATGTACCTCAGCTATCATGGGTTGGCTTCATTCTCTTCCAAGTTCATCAAAAGTCGTGGCGTGCGGCGACTTTTAATTATATTGTTCATTCTTTAGATATCCTTCATTTGCAGTTGCGAGACATACGCCACGAAAACGTGAATCCTTTGTATGGCTTCCTCATTGATCCTCTGAGGCCTGCACTAGTCTCCGAGTACTGCAGTCGAGGCAGCCTCTGGGTAAGTGCTTTCTCGTAGGACTGGAAAATGAGAAGGCTACCATGCTCATATTAACCATCTATACAGAATGGGGATTGTGGAAAAATTTGTTAATGTGTTTCGTCCATTGTACGAAATGAAAAGAAAGCCCTGAAGAAATCTATTTTGTAATGACAGTTCTTTTTGAAATATGTAGATAACCTTCATATGAGATTATAAAATGGTTTTGTTTTTTTTTGGAGAAAATACGTTTCGTTTTGTTAAAATCAGACATCATAGCTAACAATGTTTATAATCTTTCAAATGAACTCTCTCATTAACTCAGAATAACGTTTCGTGTTCCCAAGATCAGTTTGGCTAATTCATCTTTGACTTTGGTCATAACCTTCGACCTATTTAATTCGTAATTCGTTTCAGTTCAGCTATATTGTAGGTCAATTGAAGATGGACTCTCGTCATTCTCATTACTCTTTCTTACAGCTGTAACATTACGCTACAACGGGATCTAGGGAGCTTTAAGGGACTATATTTTCAATGGAATCAACGGCGCAGTAAAATAACACTTCATTTCCTCATTTGGAAAATAGAGAGTACTTTCCCTTTAAGTAGTACATGTACCTTCAGCAGAAAAAAGTACAGGAAGAAAATATTTTTTTCTTCAAAACCATAAGTCGTATCTGACATATGTAACAAGAGTATTCGGCAAATTTGCATGATATTCACTAGAACAAAATTACATTAACTTTAGGAAATATTTCACCAACACAATGTAAACAAAAGCAACAGAGCATCTGTAAATTTACATGCAATTGTAATTCAGTAGATTTATATAGCGCTCTATGGACCTGCGTCTTCTAAAGCGCTTTACAGATAATATCATAAAATATATGTGAACATACGTAATACATGTGAATAGAATAAAATTTAGCGCCTTACGTAATGAAATAATTACCATGCATAATAACATATAAAACAATTTAAAACAACCTTAGAAATAATTAAATACATATAAAGAATATAATCATAATACTAAACTACAGTTTTCTTTTTGTTTGTTTGGGTTGTTTTTTTTTTTTAGTTTTTTTTTTTTTGTTTTTTTTTTCTTTTTAAATAAAGTAATTCATTTGAGTAAAACAATCACAGATTAAAGGCTAATCTAAAAAGATACGTTTTGAGATCAACTTTAAAACTTGGCAGTGATGTACACTGTCTGAGCTTAAAAGGCAAAGAGTTCCACAGGTAAAAGAAAAACATTTAGATTGTTGCCTATGACATCACAGAAGGTGATAGAGGACAGCTATTATAGCTATTGGTTCTTCTCTTACACGGGACATCACGTGAAGCTAGATCCTATATAGTTTCCACACTGCGCATCATTTATATATTAGAATGGTTTTCGTGTGCTGATAAACAAACGTTAATGATATAAAGGTTTCGTAAATGAGGTTTTATCGCTAAATATGGAAAATCTGTCTATAACAAAGGGGGGAAAATGATGAATTATCTTTTGTATTCACTCATTAGTTTAAAGCTTTGAGAACGGTATATATAGTTGAAGTATTTTACAGTCTTCGGACATTCTTTGTGATTTGTAGAAAATACATGGTGTGATTATTCTAATTTATTTCATTGGTTGCAATGCTATTCAACGTAAGGGAGATGATTTGCTGGTGATCTATTTACGTCGACATAACAATTTGATTGATTGATTATTGTTTTACGTCCCGTTGAGAATTTTTCAGTCATGCTGAGACGTCACCAGTGAAGTACCACAAATTTAGACATATGCTAAGCACGCAGGGCCGTAGCTGTGAGGGTTCTTTAAAGTGCCAACGCCTGCCGCTACACGGGACCTCCGTTTTTAATGTCATATCCGAAAGATCCACGATTCTTACTTCTAAATGCTGAGAGTTTGGCGAAGTATTAATCACTACCTATTTTTGCGTCTTAGGTTTAATGCGGTCGTGGCACGAGCGGAGCTCGAATTCAAGACCTCCCGTTTACGACGCGAACAATTTTCACAAGATTTTCAATCTTAAAGAAAAAGAGAGAAGAAAAGAAAACTGCAATGTAATGAAATTGACACTTTCATATATTGATAGCAATTATCAAAACATTTCTATAATTCAATAAATAATGGAAAAGGTCTTTTTCGCATGCAAATCCTAAAATTCTTTTCCAGAAAATTTGGGCAATTCAAAGCTGAATTTAGTATATTTTGTTTCTTGCTGTGTGAAAAAAAATATAATCTTATTAAACACACTCAATAGCTGCTTTTCGCTCTTTTCTGGAAGTTAAGAAGAAATAAATTATGCTTTCTATTTTTTTTTTTCATACAAATACCATGTCTACGTCAAGGTCATACTACTGACATAAAGTATTACACAAATAACAGGTGGTATTAAAAACTCATCTTTATAGGAAATTTACTATTTTAGAAAAGTTTGATTATGTGGTCATTTGAAAAAAGATATAAATACTTTAAGGATATGATACATTTATATCAGTTTACTGTATAAGGTTGTTCCTTAAGCTATACTTATTATTGGTATGATATGAGTTACCATTATTTTGTAACGTTCTCAGTATGTTATGACTTTTGGTAACTTGGCCAATCAGGTCTGTGGGAGCTAGACAATTTCAAAGTGGAGCGGTGAGTGAAAGGGAAAGGGATACTACGCCCATTGAAAGTCACCTGTTAATTGATTGATTGATTGACGTCCCATTGAAAATAAATCATTTGTATCGAGGCGCACTGGAGGACCTATGCTGTGCCTGCAGTCGGGCAAGTTCTCGATTCGAAGGTCTCATGAAAATGATGCAGATACTTTTCTTTTAAAACCGATAATTTTCAAGTACAGTGCAATATGCAGTTACCTCAGAGCTTATATTTTCATTAATTAAAAACGTATTCTAATTTTGATTAGACACCCGTGGGAATCCGGGTCAGAACGGGTCCTCTTTACCCCTTGTTTGTCGTAATGGGGCGATTAAATGGGGGGGGGGGGGCGGGGCGGCTCTTCGGATGAGACCACAAAAAGATCTCTCCCTGCTCAAAGGTCGTAAGCGTCGAACATAAGAGTGCAAAATTCTCCAGTATACAACAACAATTTTGATTAGATATCATATTTTAACTTTCACAGGATGTTTTAAAGAACGAAAACATCAAGCTGGATTGGGACTTCAAAGTTTCCTTGTTGACAGACACAGTAAGAGTGAGTATATGCATATATGTCACTGTCATTATAAATTAGATTATACGTCAAGTTTGATGGAACATTATTGTTTTGTCTGATTAGTCTCTTCGGTGGTCTGTACGGAGTTAATATATAAAACCGGATGTAACTAGACTGAAACAATATGACTTAACGTGACTTATTGCAAATGACAAGCAAAGGATTTCAGTAGAAATTAATCATAGTATACAAAGTGAATGTAAATATTTGTCAATGAAAAAATATGCTAATTAAAGTATCTAAATCAATGTATTTGAAACGTGTTAGTCTATGTTTTCCTCATTTATATCCAGGTTAAATTTTTGATAGACATATACACAACATCTGTAGTCTCTACGTTCCTAGCAAACTATATCTATGCAAAATAATTATCTGGCCATCTGTCAAGACTCTCTCTCTCTCTCTCTCTCTCTCTCTCTCCAATATTTCTATGTCATTTTTACATTTTCCTTTCATGAATAAAACTGGGCTACCAATCACCTGTCACAAGAACAAAATTGTGAACTGAAAAATGAACTACTGTCTTCAAATAACAGAAACAAAAGTATTCTTTGAAATTTCAATGAAACTCTGTCTTTGAATCAGTGAAGACCTTACGTTGCACGAATAATTACTAGTAACCAGACATTCTTGGAAGACTTAATACTAGTGATTCGACCATACTATTGTGCATTCTTTATTGTATTTATGAGATTGATCACGTTCTTGTTTTACCATTTCATACCTCCCCTTCCTCATTCCCTGTAGAGGTTTGATAACCCAGACAATGTGCATAATTCAGAAGAACATGACAGCATCATGTACCTAGTATTATAGTCAATCATCTGCCATCCATTTTCTTTTTCAGTCTATTCCATCTTCTACTGTACACTATCTAAATTTATCCTTACAGCTAGCAATGAGTTTCGTATTCTGACCTTCGAGCACTCTATTACGGGGATTTGTATACCGATATTGTAATGCATATCCTCTGTAACATGAAATCACCCTCTGATAAATTATCATTATTAAAAATTATTTCAGTGATTTTCAAAACACACGCAGGCCTTCAAACACACTAAATCTAATTTTAAATGAAATACAAATACTTGATTCGATTCCCTTACTACCTAATACCAGTTATTTGACATTTAAGTTTTTCTAAGTGCAATTTCATACTATTTCAATTTTATTGCTTGTAAATGCAGTAGTTATGAAATTCATTTTTTGGAAATGATGTATTTGAAATGTATGCCCTACTTTTCTTCCTGCAGCATTTGGAGCATTTATAAAGCCCGGTTTACATACACCCATTTAATTTACACATAATCATGCAAATTTTACTCCAGGTGTATATTTTTTTCCAAGTGTTCACGTGCACTAGCATATTGTACTTTAATCAGAATCTAGCTGGTTATTTGATGCAAAGTGTTTTGTAAAAGAATTATGCATTTTTAAAGACATTTTCAATATTTAACACATACATGTGTAAATTTTGCTACGCGACCCCGTAGCTGAAAACAAACCAGAAGTTAAACGCTAACGTGCGCCTAGTCTTACTAGATGTAAATTGTGCACTTGACGAAAAAATACTCGCGTGTAAATCTTGCTTATTCTCCCTTCACATGTGCAAAAATACACACAAGTACAAAATTTGTGTATTTGTGTGTGCGAAATTTGCCCACCTTGTATAAAAAGGCGCACACCTTACATAAAATTTTCTAATGATTAATGTTTATGGTGGATATGCGCAAGTGCACGAGGAAAGTCACGGAGGAAGAAATTTGTTTACAATATGGAGATGTATTAAAATGATTTTATGCTAAACATGAATTTTACCTATTACCTGTCAGGCTCTTATCGCTGAACGTGTTCCGCCAACAGCGTACAGTAACCATAACTTCTATAAAGAATACAAAATTAATAGTTGGGCAAACACGGACCCCAGGACATACCAGAGGTGGGATCAGGTGTCTAAGAGGAGTAAACATCCCCTGATGACTGGTTACCCCGAGCGGTGAGCCCCACGTCTCGACAGGGTAATCCGTAGTCAAAATCAGTGTGCAAAAAGAACGGCCTCATGCCAAACAATATTTTGCCCCATGACAGTTTGAATTAGTAAATTAGATCGTTATAGAGATAATAAAAATTAGAAATGCTGACTTTAAACGAGACTGCTGAAATTCCTGTAATATCAACTTGTTTACCAGTCGATTTAAAAACTGACCATACACAGAACAAGCTCTTGCATATCAAATCAGTTGAGAGACATAAACGCCATATCCAGGTGATTTGGATTATTGCTACATGAATATGGGAAGTTGACGGTGGAGAAGTTGAAGTCATCCCGTTTGCCATAAAGTTGAGTTGTTGGTTTTCCGTTTACATCTATACACAATAAAATATCTAAATATGAAGCAGGTGTGGAAGACTGTAGTGTCTTATTTCGACTTTACTGGGATGTATTGAATCGACATATGAATGGAATAAATAATTATTCTCAATAGATAAAACGTCGATAATTATTTAAATGCCGAGTTGAAGGCTACAACAAGAGATTCTTTTCTCATGTAAAAGACTTTGAATTAATTATACCTCGTAAGAATATAAAAACAGGTCAATTAATGAAGTAGCACAATTCGTGCTTGTGACGTCACGTGATCATAATTATTTATGGGGCGAAAAAAATAAATGAATAGGAAATTAGCTTGATTACTTTTTAATCCGATCGAGTTAAATTGTATAATTTGCATAAAGTGTAATACATAGCTTAATGAAAAAATAAACCCACATACTTTTAGTCTAATCCATACAGCATATTTAACTCTAGATGATTATTAGTATGTAGAAATTATTACAATTGATTTCTTTACATCTGTTCTAATGTTACACGAAATGTTTTTTAGACACAAGTGTAATAGCTGTTCGCAGCCTACCCGAACAATGGATTTACTGGAAAGATAGGGGATAGGCACTATCGCACGTCATTTAATTTATTTCTCTTGCTGACAAGCATCCTCCTCCTCAATAACGACAACACGTTTATATTTACATCTACATCAAATGAACTGACAGAGGAAAGCGTATTTAGATTTATAATATTCGTACGAACAAGCATATCACATAAAGAAAGAACAGTGAGTAGAAGAGGATATACAAGTGCTCACTTCTTTCTTTTTTTTTTTCTTTTTTTTTTTTTGATCGGCTGAAACGTTCAGTTTCTTTCTGTTGGGTTCGTGCAATAGTTCACTGTAAACTATTTAAGAAAAGGTTGCTGATATTTTATTTTCTAACAAACAAATACTAGTATTTTAGAACAAGAAAAATTGACACCTATCTATTTCAATATTTTGGCAGACCGCACAAATATTGGGGACTGGCATCATGCCAAATACTGCCAATTGCTTTACGTATCATTGAAATATAAATTTGAAATTCTATGATAGAGTTCATAAGGAGAAAAAACTATTGAATGCAAACATACGATCAAAATCTCTTACACAATAGCATTCATAAGCCTTTCAGCATATTAATCATATTCAAATTAAGGATCCTGCAAACTTAATATAAGAGAGAGAGTAAACACTCATTAGAAACATCCAATATAGCAATAAACAAATGTATTCAAATTTGACTGCGTTTTTGTGTAGTGTTGATTCAGGTCCGTTAAATCATGGTTCATTTTACCTAATTAAAACAACGATAGGTTCTAATATAGCTGTTCTGAATAAGTAGGCGTTGAGGAAGTGACCGTACGTGGAAACGACTTGCTAATTGAGCATATTCATTTTGCAAAGAGAATTTAATGGCATTATCAATCTAAAGCGATATGGCCCAAGTACTTGTTGTGGTACACATTTCTCTTGTATCTTATGCAACAACCATGACATGAAAAATTGTACAAATTATATTTGATAAAATCTATTAACAGTGCGACATTTAATCCTGGACACGACAAAATCCAAACGTTTTCCTACCTTTTATGATAAAGATTTTGTGAAAACTTTAAGTGCATGTGGTGGGATTTTTAGCAGTATGTCATTGTCCTAGGCTGGACTCACATTTTTGTCATATTTGACCATTAATATCTAATTCTTGTCTTTTATATTTGAATGATTTACAGTTACTATATTTTTTAAAACTTATTCGTCTTTTTTTTTTATAGGGACTTAGATTTATCCATGGTTCTGCTATTCACTGCCATGGCAATCTGAAATCCCGGAACTGTATCATAGATAGTCGCTGGGTTCTAAAACTAACGGATTTCGGAATGCCCGGATTTAGAGAATGTGCCAAAATGACAGCTAACTACGACCCAGAACGTCAGTATAATGAGCTTGTCAGTCATCTTTTAATCAGTCAAAATTATAAATAAAAACTACAATAGGTATCAATTGTTTGCTTTAGCAGCTATAGAAAAACAGAGGTAGACTGTATTTGTTATAAATGTGTATTGCAAAGCTCTTCCATTCCAATGGTACTAAAGTGGGCGTTCATTTGATTTCAGAATTGCTCTGGACAGCTCCGGAACATTTGCGAGATCCCTTTCCAGGAATGAAAGGTTCCGAAAAGGGTGATATATACAGCCTATCCATTATTATGCAGGAGGTTATATTAAGACAAGAACCATATGCAATGCACGAGTATAAGGCGAAAGGTATTACGATAAAACATATTCAAAAATGTGCAACACGAACGGTTTCATAAATCTGTCAATTGATGATAAGGGTACATAGATTGATATTTTTGGTGCGTGTTTGTAGAGCTTATACAGAGATTAAGAAATCCTCCCCCACTTACCCGTCCAAAGGTCTCCCCTCAAGCAGCACAACCACAGTACATCGTATTGATGAAACAGTGTTGGACAGAAAACCCGGATCACAGACCCACAATTGAAGAAATTTACCAACAGTACAAATCCATCTCCGGTGGAAAGTATGATACTAGTTCAGCTAAAGTACAAAAGTATTTGAATTATACGCAACATGAAAGATCGTTTGTCAGATTGAAATAATTACATGCATGTTGTTTCCTTTCTCTTCAGGAAAGCAAACATTGTGGACTCTATGTTTCGGATGCTAGAAAAGTACTCCAATGATTTGGAGGATATAGTCAAAGAACGGACAGTTCAGTTAGAAGAGGAGAAGAAAAAAACAGACCTTCTCCTCTTTCGAATGCTACCTCCGTAAGAAAATCACTCACTTGATATATTAGAAAATACTGAAATTTTCGACTTGTAGAAATTTTTGTCATATGAAGTCATCTTTCCCATATTTCCTTTCCTTAGATCTGTGGCTGAAAAGCTAAAGCTAGGGCGACCTATAGAAGCAGAAGAATATTCAGAGGTGACGATTTATTTCAGTGACATTGTTGGTTTTACAACGATATCGGCAAGAAGTGACCCGATGCAAGTTGTTGACCTTCTAAATGACCTCTATACAATGTTTGATGGTACCATCGATAATTATGACGTCTACAAGGTATAAAAACATTTTCTCGAGAATAAAATTTAAAATGATGTTGCTTTCGTTAAGATACACGTACCATTCGGAACTTTTGGTTTTGTATATATCTTGATTGATCCATTATCTAACTATACTTTAAGATTAGATTAACTGATGTAATTAATATAATTGATTTAAATATCATTACAGGTGGAAACCATTGGAGACGCTTACATGGTTGTTAGTGGTCTTCCGATGGCAAATGGAAATCGCCATGCTGGTGAAATCGGTACAATGGCCCTCGATCTACTTAGTCAGTGCGGGACTTTCACCATACGTCACATGCCGGAAGTTCCTTTACGACTACGTATTGGTCTACACTCTGGTAATAATTTTTGCGTTTATGTAAAAGATAAAAATCTTCAACATTGATATCATTTGATTAAACAAAATCTATATAAATTCCCATGTACAATATAAATTTGTTGACCTCTTTTTTGTTAAGGTCCATGTGTGGCAGGTGTTGTTGGTCTCACAATGCCGAGGTATTGCCTTTTTGGCGACACTGTTAATACAGCCTCCAGAATGGAATCTACTGGCGCAGGTGAGCTGTTGTGGCATTTATGTTGATCAGTTACCAATCTTTTTTTTCACACATACACACCCTAAGAAAACTGCACATTGGTTCTTATTTATGAAGGGTCCCATTGGAAATAAGTCATTTGGCTTTCGAGGATAATCCTTAGTTTAGGAACAGCTATTATACACACATCCACTTTACTTCTAATGTCAAATAGCTGAAACAGTTTTCCTTTTACCTTATTTATAACTCAAAGTGTATCATGCAGTTATTTTTTACAAGATCTCTTGCTTTAAATGTATGACCCTCTGTGATATTTTCTGTATGTTTGCCTATTCCTGAATAGATAAACATAGTCGTTGAATTTCTAAAAGAGTCGGCATTTCTATGTTAATAGCATTTAGAGTACACATCAGTCAGCTGACGAAGGACGTTCTGGATGGTTTAGGTGGATATGTCATAGAATACAGAGGCGAGGTGGAATTAAAGGTACGATTTCTGAAACTGAAACTAATTTATTTGATTAAAACGCCTAATTTTACATACATGTATTCACTGGCGTTGTACAATAAAATAGTAAAAGAGAAATGCATAAAAGGTAATAGTAGAAGCATAAGATAGGTAAGTAAATAAGTAAATAAAACATACAAGTACATACATTCTACAAAACTGAATAAATGTCTAGTACGATACTAAAATGTTGTTGTTATTGTTGGTTTTTTGTTTTTTGTTTGTTTGTTTTTTAGTTTGTTTGTTTGTTTGTTTTTTGCTTTTTTTTTGGTTTGTTTTTGGGGTTTTTTTTAATTGTATATCAAAAGTTTCAAAATAAATGAGTTTCGCCTTAAAACTGTTCAGTGATTTCGACTGTTTTATCTCTAGAGGTAGATCGTTCCAAAGTCGAGGACCAACGGTTCCGAAGCATATAGTTATGATGATATTTGTACATTAAATAGACTCATATTCTAGAAAATTTATAGAGACTGATTATTTTGATATAGTTATTTCGTTTGTACCGACAATTAAGAATCATGTTTCAAAATACGTACACACTCTAATAGCACGTTGCCAGTTACAAGCTACCGGTTAATTTCTAATTTCATTATGAATTACGCTTATATTAACAAGATATGAATGACAACGCTATTTCACACAAACACAAGTCTTCTAGAATATTCATTTGTGCATTGTATTGACAGGGTAAAGGCATGGCCAAAACTTACTGGTTGACTGGGAAAGACGGGTTTACAAAGCCCCTTCCTGAGCCACCTCCGCTTAATGAGTAAGTTCTCGATTACCGCAATTTAAAAACAAAAATCTCACTCAGAAAATGTTCATCATTCTTCCAGTTTATGAATGTGTCTGTTCAAATCATCTTGGATCAGAAATGGGATAAAGTTTTAACGTAGGAATGTACATGTATGGTAAACGTATGAATATCTCTTTAAAAGGTGTTTGTTTTCAAACGGGAACAACCGAACTACAATTTGTCAAATTGGTATCATTACCTATGTTCCTATATTATATAGTTCCTAAAACCAGGGTCCGGTGGTTATAGTATAATGCATGCATGTTTGTAGGTTTAAGAAGGTTGATGAAACAGACATCATAATTAAGTTAGATCATTAGATATTAAACACTCGTATATCTCTTATTAGTTCATATTATAAATACACACGTTGGTGGTTCTATTTTCTTTATAATTATGATATCCATATAAGCGTTTTAAAAATAATATAACGAAAAATCCTGAAAATAACTCGAAAATTTATGTACGTGTAATTATGTATCATTTGTACATTATTCAAGCTTTGTGTGCTTTTTTACACGCCACCAGTGGATGCAATCATGGGTAAGTAAAGATACTCAATTCTATTACTAGAAATATAATAATACTGTACAGTTTCTGTACTTATTTACATATTCATAGAGATGGCTCGTATTCATGATTGATATCGCATTCACCCTTCAGCGTTGATGATTTGTTAATTAGCTCACATGTGATTTTTCATAAGGCGCCATTTAGAAAATGAATATCATTAACGTAAGTCGGTACATGCATGTTTTCATCACTGGTAGGTTGGACTCGGTCCTCAGTTCCAATACAGCTTCCAATGCGGAACTGAAAGAAAACAGTGCTTCCGGCGAGAATGGTGGTGCACGAAATTTATCTCCCTCTAAAGACCATAAATCGGCCCCAAAAGGGAGCAATGGAGCTGCAACGAAAGACAAAACTGGCAAAGGAAAGGGGGCCTCTCAGAAAGGAAAGAATCCAAATACCGATAACTTCTCAAACATCAACGAAGTCACTAAAATTAAGGATGAAGGTCATTCCGGAGCATCCCAGTCGCCTGATATTGCACAAGTAGAAGACATAGCAAATCACTGCAATTCTGTTCCTCCCAGCAGAAAAGAGAATGCGCATGATCACAAGAAAAGCAATAATTATCGGATGAATAAGTATTCTAATGCGTCGATAGACAGTACGGGAACAGATTCCAGCGTAGTATCTACATCAGAACTTCACATGACAGTTCTGTCAAAACATGATGAGAATTTATCCCCAGTAGCAGAAGTTTAATGGCTGAGCTTTTTTTAATATGAAATATCAGGTGTTTCACACGGTTTGTAATGAAATTTATTGATCTCAATTACCAGGGTTATCAATTATGAAATATATCATGATGAATATAACTTGTCTTCCCTAAATAATATATAAAGCTCCCTTAATATTTAGAAACTGTACCTTTTTATAAGCTTGATGTGTTTGCATAGTCCACGAAAGTATATTGTTGCACAGACTGACATAAACTTGAGAGGTAGGTAGCGACTACTTAAAGTATCACAACCCTAAGTTTTCATGGTTTTATGCTTTTGCAAATGTATATCCTTCATTTGATTAAGACAGTTCTTAAAATCAAAAGAGACGGTCAGTGTGCTTACTGGTAAGCTATAAGTCACATTTATTACACACACACACACACACACACACACACACACACACACACATGTCGTATGCATTACTATTTAATCAAATATAATCAACTTCCACTAATATGATGTAATGAATATTTAGATAGAATGCTGTCAAATTTGGTCACTTTTTATGTGTATGAAAATGGAAGGGTAAATGAAAATATTTTCATGAACGAATATATGCATATTTTAAGGTTTTGTCCTTTAAATAACCGTCCGTCAAGTTATGTAGTTGCATACAAAACTGAAATAATATCGGATTTCAATTTTACTTTTGCTTGACATGGTACAAGTATAATCCCTGAATATATCTACTATCAAATAAAACTGTGATTTCGTATCTTAAAGGTTAGAAAGTATATCGAAAATATTTCAAATGGCTGAGGAGTGAAATACCTTAAATAAATGTGTATGAAGAAAACATGGAAGGGAAATACATTATTCCTATAACATTCTAAGGTTTGTATGAATTCTAACCTCTGTAGTTACTCCAGGTATTGTGTATCAAGTGTGATTCAGTGTACAGAGTCAAAGTCACGAGGGAGTATCACTTGCAAATAGTTTTGTCGCTAACCATTTAATGAGGCTTGGTGGAAAGAAAAAAATGTTGGGCTTTCTCTCCATTCCAGTCTTGTAGTGAGGAACTGAGGTTATAGTGCTCCTTGAATTTACGTCAGGAAGTTTGCTATTTAAGCGTAATGGTAAGTCGTTCATAAAAGTAGTCGAATATCAATTCTTATACTTTGAATGTTTTACTAATGATTTTAAAATAACTAAAACATCACTTGAAGAAGGAGCTCTTTTCCTTTGAAAGCCCCTCAACAATGAAAGCTTAAAAGTTATTTTCCCGTGATCTGAGCTTTCCCATATTGAGTGAAGTTGAGTCAATTGACGTACGATTCTTTTCCGTCAATATATACTACAATGTAAACCCTATTTTTATATTGATATAGTGAGTACTATTGTATGAGAACAATGTAGCCCAGTCTTTCACACTTCTTTTAATTAAAATGTTGTGCACAAATTGTTTATTATACTGTGATTGTTATTTTCCAAATGTTATTCAAATAAAATGTTAAACCCCACAAGAGCTTTGTTATCATGAGGCGTGTATACGTGAAGTGCATTAACACACTCTACATGTTTGTTCTGTCGGATATCAAGGAAAAGAGAGAGAGAGAGAAAATGATATCCTAGTGGGACATGATGCATTCAACATACATGTGTAATTTTAACTACCGACCTAACCCACTGGACAAAGGGTGTACAATATGTAACATATTTTTGGGTCATTTATCTTGCCCAAAATGGAGGAGGTCCTGTATGGTGGCAGGCGTTAAAGAACCCTCACTGTCACACTCCTGAGCGCTAAACATAGGTCTTAATTCGTGGTACTTCACCTACAGCTGGTGACGTCTCAATATGAGTGACAAATTCTCGACGGGACGTAAAACAAACAATTCTACACTAAACCATTTATACAGAAAATTCTATGTGCTCTACTGCTAATACAGCCAATTATATGTGCTCTACTACCGAAGATCACATGTCCTCTACTAATAATACAGAAAATATCATGCGATCTAGACTGCTACTAATACAGAAAATATCATGTGATCTACTACTAATACAGACAATATCATGTGATCTACTACTAATAAAGAAAATATCATGTGATCTACTACTAATAAAGAAAATACCATGTGATCTACTACTAATACAGAAAATATTATGTGATCTACTAATGCAGAAAATATCACGTGATCTACTACTAATACAGAAAAATCCTGTGATCTACTACTAATACAGAAAATACCATGTGATCTACTACTAATACAGAAAATATCATGATCTACTACTAATACAGAAAATATCATGATCTACTACTAATACAGAAAATATCACGTGATCTACTACTAAAACCGAAAATATGTGCTCAACTACTAATAGAATAAATACCATATGCTCGAAAAGTAGCACAGAAAATGCCCTACTACTAATACATAAAATCGTGTGTTTTACTACTAGTACAAGTAAGATGTGTTTGTGAAAAACTGATGGCCCTGGATTACAACAAAGGGAAACTGTAAGATTTGTAAATGTCACAGGTCAATTATCGTGGTGTCAATAGAAGGGTTGTGCTAGAAGGAATATATATACCAAAGATGAAAGGTCTACCTCTTACGGTGTAAAAAAAAAATATGACAAAGGTTAAGGTTTTTATAAAAATTTCCAGTAACTAGGTCAAGATCAATGTCAAGGTCACAAGATCAACAAAACTAGTATCGTTGGAAAGGTCTCACAAGTAATGCACATGCTAATTATAAAAGCAGTATCTCTTACGATTCGAAAGATATTACTTATATTCAAATTTTCTAAAAGTTCGTCAGAGATTAATTGTCAATGGGAAGATCTTGCCACAAGGATTACACATACCAACTATGAAAGGTCTACCTCTTGTGATGTAGAACATATATTTAGCAACGTTAAAGGTTTTATTTTGAAAATTTCGAAAACTAGGTCAAAGATCAATATCAAGGTCACAAGATCGACAAACCTGGTACCGTTGGAAAGGTCATCTTACAAGAAATGCACATACTGAATATAAAAGCACTACCTTTTACCCTTTTAAAGATATGGCATAAGCCAAACGTCAATGTTAAAGTCACCAGGTAAAATAAAAATGGTGTCTTTGGAAAGGTTTTGCCACATGGAATACGCATATCAAATATGAAAGCTCTATCTCTTATGTTGTAAAATATATGAGCAAGGTAAAGTTTTTAAATATCATGTGCTTTATTGGTAATACAGAAAAGAAAAGATAACCGTAACTCACGGGTAGAGCGTTCACTTCGTGACCGGGAGGTCGTGAGTTCGTTAAATACGTCGTGATTGCTCCTTCGTCAAACGCTCGGCATACAGAAGTGAGAATCACGGGTCTTCAGATATGACCTTAAAAACTGAGATCCCATGACGCGGCAGGCGTTGACACGTTAAAGAACCCTCACTGCTACGGTCCTGAGTACTAAGCATAGGTCTAAAATTGTGGTTCTTCACTTACAACTGGTGACGTCTCAATATGAGTAAAATATTATCGACAGGACGTAAAAAAAAAAACAAACAAACAAACTCAATTTGAGCGGCCTGTATCTTCTGATCCTGCTATTAAATTTGCTATAATATTTTTCTTCTTGTGTCAACGTCTTCCGTGAGTTTGATACGGGATGCAAAAGATTGATTGATTGTTTGTTTGTTGTCCGCCACACTCAACAATTTTTCAGTTATCTGGTGGCGTCCAATTTTTGTACGTGGAGGAGAGAACCCAGATACAATGCATCCGGGAAGAGACCACCGACCTTCCGAAAGTAAACTAGCAAACTTTCTCACATGTATCGGCTCGAGCGGGATTCGAACCCGCGCCGACTAGGGGTGAGAGGCCTTGTGATTTTGAGCGCAATGCTTTAACCACTCGTCCACGGAGGCCCCCGGATGCAAAAGGCCTAACTAAAGTGACATTCACCTCTAACGCCCAGAGTAAAGCGTCTTAGGTTCGATCCCGGAGCCGCGTCAAACTTAATCCTCTAATGCCCAGAGTAAAGCGTCTTAGGTTCGATCCCGGAGCCGCGTCAAACTTAATCCATTTAATTAACACACTATAAGTCAGCGGCTGTTCTTTCGCTAGGCTCCCGGCATCAAAAGTAAAAATAACTGGTCTTTCAGATATAACCTTAACACAGAGGTCCCGTGACGTATCACGGTAGGTGATGACATGATAAAGACCACTCACTAGTGTCTCGAGCGCCATGCATGTGTCAAAATTCGTAGTGTTTCTCTGTTTCTCGATTCATCTAATTGGTAGAGCGTCATCACCCGAGTTTGCTTGTATGGCGCATGTCTGTCCCTATTTCCGCGACGCTAGGTACCTTAATGTAATGTGGCGGAAGTTTGATCAGGCATGCGTCCGACTACCGAGTCTGCTTATAATAACAATACAGAGAAAGCTTATGTAGGCGCTGCCTCCTGTCTAATCCTTAATATGTTATACATAACAAAATACTGTTTAAAAAACACAGCATTTCCTTTAAGACTGATATAAAGGTCAAGGTCTCTGCATGAAAGGAAAACTTTGAAAATTGTCGTGTAGAAGAGTAATAAATCGGCGTGGAGTTATTATTATTGTTTCAATAACAGCATGACACGTCACTTGATTGAAAGGGCAAACGTTTCAACGAGGCTTCTCATAGATTTCAATGCGGGTTTTACTTTTGTTCTCAGTGACCAATCACATGGAAGGAATATGGCATAGTGTGGTGATCCAAATTCACATTTAGTGAAACCATAAATTCAAGCGGTGAGTGAAATTTGCACAGTTGATCAAGCGAAGTGACACGCTGTTATTGGAACAACAGTAGCTTGATACACTCAATGAAGTTCCCACAGTTTTATAATATGAAACAAGCAATGAGAAAAACACGCCGTGTTACATCGAGCACGAACAAATTCTGTATCATTTACTATTAGAGTTGTCTTTTCTTGCTCGCGCTGTGAGAGCAAAGAACGACAACTCTGGTAGAGATCGAGTGCGATAGTAATTCTGTTTCTGTTATCATTTCATGTATCATTGCCCAGATTCTGCTGTATTAGCCTAGACGCTTTATCATTATATTCCATTACAATAATCGCCAAATCTTGTGTCTTCAGCAGGTTCAACGCACTGTGTTGCTAAACAACTATACCCATCTGTATAACATTTTTGACATACAAACCAATTTTATTCAACAGGAATAGATTATAATGGCGTGAATTTCCAAATCAATGGAGAATGATGGACGAATTCCGTTTCTGTTTACAAAGCAAACCATGATAAATGATGGTAAATTCTGAATGACTGCATCGTCTTCCAATAACATTGATCATCAATTAAGACAAATGGACCGATATTCCGTTGAAAAATACAATAAATCATTTCTAGACTAGCCAACAAAGCCACACTAACTCGTTGAAAACGAGATGTTGTGTGCACAGAAGGCGCGGTTCTCACAGAAAGTTGGTATTAATATATGAAAATGAAACTTTGTTATGGTGTGGTTTAAAACGACAAAAAGTGGACTTCTTCATATAGATACTACAATAAAGGACTTTCAATTTCATGCATGTCTAGAAAAATTCCTTTTTGATGAAAATTCGGATTATATAAACGTATATCAAAGTTTTCTTGAACTGGCATCAAGAAAAAAAGTTAACGCGAGTGGATTCACCAAGTGCGGCATCATCTCTCAATATGGTATACACCCATCACCTTGTTCTTCATTGTTTGTACGATAACACCCCTCTACATGAATCGTTGATCGGATGATACCAAGTATACTTTAAAATCTTACAAGTTCAAAATAAAAGTTTTTCGGTATCATCGAACTTTAACGTTTAACATTGAAAACCATTTGGAATCAGCAACTATGCTATCAAAAATATCGTTGGACTATATAAGATTGTGTCTGAAGGAAAAAAGAAATAGTCTTGTTATTGGTAGCGTTTAAAACTCCTTGTTAAATACATTTTTTATCTTTACTTTAGAATGGCTCCAATCCTGTTTTCGCCAAAAATTCATTAAAAATAAAAATAACTTGAGATGTCTGTTGGACATGGAAGAGTCATTGCAAAAGCGCACTGTCACAGAACACATTGTCTTTAAATAACCCAGACCTTATCAGTCGTGGTAGCTCAGTGGTTAGAGCTTTCGCTTAGTGATCGGAATGTCGTGGGTCTGAGCCCCGCTCGTGTCTTTGTCGCGTCAAACTTAAAATTAGGAAGTGACTACTTCTTCACTAATCGCTTTGCAATTAAAAGAAAGTGTCCTTTGGGTGAGACCTTAAAATCTGAGGTCCCGTGTCGCAACAGGGGTTAGCAAAAATAAAGATCCTTAGATGCTACGGCACTGAGCCTCCTGCATAGATTTAAAATTTGTTGTACTTCACCTATAACTTGTGATGTCTCAACATGAGTGAAAAATTCTCAATGGGACGTGTATGTAACACAAGCAAAATAATAAGATAAGATAAAATAAAAAAATGATAATACTTATACAAAATGGAATTAAATTTCTCATAATTAAAAAAAAAAACCCAAAAAAAACCAACCCAAAGATTCACGGTTTCTTTTAATCAAGGAATACTTCTAAGTAAATATGTCGTTGACTATAGGGATAGTATTGGTTATTGGTTTCAGTCTTTACAAAAAACCTATTGATTTCCGTTCCGGTCGATGACTTTAGGCCACATGCGTGTAGTTATTTCTTTCTCATGCATCGCTTTAGTTCTAGTCAATACATGTTACTTGTAGAGATAGAAGTAACCATTTCACAATCGTTATCTGAGCAGCATGAATTGTGGACGCATTTTTAATTCCTTATCTTGAAATTTCATTTCGTATTTCTCAGTTTACTTTTAACAATTTAATTACTTCATATGCGTTTACTTACAACTCATTTCTTTGGAAATAATATTTTAAAAAGCCATTGGTGTAAGAAATACAAATTATGAAAATGAAATTCAAGAAATTAACTGTCGTTACTGAAATGTAGCCATAAAGCTTAAAAACCTGATCAGGGTATAGAGTATTGTCTTCAAGATATACAATTTTTAAATGCAAATTTAATATATTGAGCATCAATTGTGTATTCATCTGACCCCCCCCCCCCAGTATTTACAGATACGTCCTTTGTATGAGGGTCCTTACCTGATGCCTAGATAGATAATGGCAATGGACATAAAACCTTAACTGACCCAACCCCACTCTTTTATAATTTGTAAACCTTCCTCCTGGATTTTTGGCATAAAATATCTCCAAAGCACACAATTCCCCCCGGAATGAACTACATATACTCTGCAGTATCTCTCGCACAACAGTACTATTTCCCAGTGATGTCCTTGAAAGGCAAACGCAGCAATTTTAGCTCGGCATGATTTTTTCCGTGATACTTGTATCGAGTAACACAGAGTGAATGATTCTTGTCCTCGAACAAAGTGTGCTTACACTGAGGTATAGTTCCTGTTGATTGTTTTTAGTTACAAAGAATTTATAATCTGCAATCTCATAAATGTCTTTTATATCAAAAGCAAACATGCATTTAAGGAAAACAAATTGAAGTAAAATACACAAGCCTGTATACAAAAAATTAAAATGGTGTTTATACAGGCGAAAATTTTAAAACAGTAAAAGTGTACCAACTGGACTCGAACCATGACACTAAAAATGTTTATTGTGATTGATTGATGTATTATTTATTATTTAACATGCCGCTCTAGAATTTTTCACTCATATGGAGACGTCACCATTGCCGGTGAAGGGATGCAAAATTTAGGCCTATGCTCGGCGCTTATGGCCTATGAGCAGGGAGGGATCTTTAACGTGCCACACCTGATGTGACAAGGGGCCTCGGTTTTTGCTGTATCATCCGAAGGACTGCCCCCATTTAGTCCCCTCCTACGACACGCAAGGGGTACTGAGGATCTATTCCAACCCGGATCCCAACGGGTTAATTGTGAGTGTCTGTGATCTAAACATCTGACCTATACTAACTAATAAATATAAACGGTATCAATAACCGCGATGATGAAAATAGGCAAAATTCATGCAAAAATAGGCATTTTTATTGAGAAAATGCTGTTTTAGCCAACTTTGAAGATTAATTTAAAAATTACTAATACGAAATTTTAGGTTTGAAATACAAATTTGAAAAATTTAGAAATATATACGGTAAAAAATAACAAGTGAACATTTTTTTTTTCAAAATTGAATTTTTCCGGGAAATCGTTCTTAACCTATAGGTCAATTCTTTTGATATTCCGACTACATCTTTTCTGCATGCAGTATTAAACCAGGTTTAAATAGTCCTCTGTTTGGGGGGTATTTCGACCTACAAGTAACTTATATCCTGTGAATATCAACAAGAAAATCACCGACTGCAATGCTGTGTTTACTAGATATGTCTGATACCATATTACAGATTTTTAACGACGTTGTCAATACTTTCGTTAGAATAAATCATGTCCATCAATGCTATGATAAAGATCCCTCCCTGCTCAAAAGCCGTAAGCGCCGAGTATAAGCCTAAATTTTGCAACCTTTCACCGGCAATGGTGACGTCTCCATGAATGAAAATTTATGTAGAGGGACGTTAAACAATGTACCCCTGTTTTGTTAAAACCTCCAATAGCTATGTCTTCTCCAGTAGAACTAATGTTATTGTACGTCTGTGCTTCATACCTTTAGGCATACAAAGAATTGACTGTCAGCGTTGGGAATATGATTGATTGTTTGTTTGTTTTACGTCCCGTCGAAAATTTTTCTCCCATATTGAGACGTCACCAGCTGTAGGTGAAGTACCACAAATTTAGACCTATGTTTAGCACTCAGGGCCGTAGCAGTGAGGGTTCTTTAACGTCCCAACGCCTACCGTGACACGGGACCTCTGTTTGTAAGGTCATATCCGAAAGACCATGATTCCCACTTCTAAATGACGAACGTTTGGCGAAGGAGCAATCACTACCTATTTTTCGTCTTAGGTTTGACGCGGCCATGGCACGAGCGGGGCTCGAACTCACGACCTCCCGGTTACGAAGCGAACGCTCTAACCACTGAGCTACCTCGACCGGTTGGGAATAGAGCAGGGTGTCAAGTAGTTTTAAAAAACAGAAAAAAGAGTCTGGCGCTGTATCATCTCAAGATGACTTAGCTGAATCACCGACCTAAGGATTTACAGCGGTGTTTTATACACGTATTGTTAATACGGTGAGCTTTTCCAAATCATCCCAACCCCCACCCACCCCCAACCCCACCCACCCCCCAAAAAAGTATTGGCAAATTTTAAAACTAATACAGGTTCAAATCAGCCAGAATCGTCTCTGGTACGTTTCTTCCATACTTTAAATACGTTGCAAAAGACTCTTACTTCGACTTTCTGTTGTAGTGCTCAAAGGCACAAGATAAAGTACACGTATTGGATCAATGAAGAATATGGATATAGTGTCTAAAATGACCCCCAGAAGGTCAGGTCATAAAAGATACTTAACAACTATATGTTACTCTTGTCAACTGAAACCTATTCCAAAAAATTTCAGAACCTTCTCGGCTCATATTTCTTTTCTCCAAATTATGCAGATTGTTAGTTTATGGAAATGGTGCATGCACCCAGTGAGTGACTGATAATGATATTCAAATATATTGAAATCAATATTACACAATTCATAATTGGCTGTTGCAATTCAAATAAGGAACATTGCCATAAGCTATCCGGCCGAGCAGTAACGAAATGCCAACTCAGGATTGTTGACTTACCGAGACAGGCGCCATGCATCACGCCTTGCATTCAATTTGACTTTTAACAAAGATGGAGCGTGTCGACTTCTGATACCTATTTCGGCAAAAGTTGAAATAAAAAGAGGTAAACATGTTATATGTTCATCGAAATTAAAAGAATGGGTGCAACTCACTATTTAGTTTTGGACATCGGTAAATTGCAAAACAAAAAACATAAATTCTAAAAAAAAAAGATAATTTTCTTTTACTTCCCATATCTTAACTGCAAATTACAAAAATAGTACTTAAAGCTACACCATCAGGCGCTTGCACGAAATTGAATGCATTTAGTTACAGTATAACAGTGTTTTAGTTACAGTATAACTGTCTTAGTTACAATATGATACTGTTTTAGTTACAGTATAACAGTGTTTCATTTACAGTATAACAGTGTTTTAGGTACAATATGATAGTAATTTAGTTACAGTATAACAGTGTTTCAGTTACAGTATAACAGTGTTTTAGTTACAGTGTAATAGTGTTTTAGTTACAGAATAACAGTGTTTTAGTTACAGTATAACAGTGTTTTAGTTACAGTAATCAGTGTTTTAATTACAGTGTGATACTGTTTTAATTTCAGTATAACAGTGTTTCAGTTAAAGTATAACAGTGTTTTAGTTACAGAGTAATAATGTTTTAGTTACAGAATAAGTGTTTTAGTTACAGTATAACAGTGTTTTAGGTACAATATGATAGTAATTTAGTTACAGTATAACAGTGTTTCAGTTACAGTATAACAGTGTTTTAGTTACAGTGTAATAGTGTTTTAGTTACAGAATAACAGTGTTTTAGTTACAGTATAACAGTGTTTTAGTTACAGTAATCAGTGTTTTAATTACAGTGTGATACTGTTTTAATTTCAGTATAACAGTGTTTCAGTTAAAGTATAACAGTGTTTTAGTTACAGAGTAATAATGTTTTAGTTACAGAATAAGTGTTTTAGTTACAGTATAACAGTGTTTTAGTTACAGTATAACAGTGTTTTAGTTACAGTATAATAGTGTTTTAGTTGCAGTATAACAGTGTTTAGTTACAGTAAACAGTGTTTTAATTACAGTGAGATAGTGTTTTAATTTCAGTATAACAGTGTTTTAGTATAACAGTGTTTTAGTTACGTTACAATAGTGTTTTTAATTACAGTATAACAGTGTTTTAGTTACAGTATAACAGTGTTTTAGTTACAGTATAACAGTGTTTAGTTACTTCACCGACAACTGGTGACGTCTCAATATGAGTGAAAAATTCCTGAATGGACGTAAACAAACAAAACCAATCAACTGTCGATTCGATATATCCCAGTGAACTTGAGATAAAAGACACTACGGAGTCTTTCACATACGTTTCATATTTGGATGTTTACTAAATATAGACATTAACGTCAAACTTTAAACTCTGCTTTATGAAAAAGGATTTACTTCAGCTTTTCAATCATCAACTTTCCATATTTATTTAGCAATATCCCATCATCACCTGCCTATCGTATTTATGTCTCCCAACTGATTTGATAGCATGTTCTACGTAAGATTTTCAAATTATCGAATTTTTTAAACCGGATCAGGCTAGTGACAAAAAAGATAATGACACAGTCTCGTTTAAAGTCAATATTTCGCAAATTCTTTGGTCGTTATGAAGATCTTATTTGAAAATACAGCCTGCCATTAGGTCGAATGCTGTCTTTCATACTAATTGTTAGGCCGTTCTCTTTACAAATTTACAACAAATTACTCCATTTACAAGACTAAGATATAGGGTTAACGGCGGGTGTGGGCGGTCAGTAGGGGATACTTACTCCTTAATATCTGATCTCACCTCTGGTGTTTCCAACGGTCCTTGTTTGATCTGCTCACAATTTTGTATTCTTTGTAGGATTTATGAGATTGATCACTGTTCGTTATCTTCACATTTTTCATGTTCACATTTCAGAATGCCTAAATTCTGTGATATCTCGGAGGGGGTCAACCCTGCATTTATTGAAACAAACAACGAAGGAATCAACTGTTTTAATTAATAAGGCCACACCTTGAATTTTCAGTTCTTATTTCGCATGGGTTTTTTTTTTTAAATTATTTTAGCTTTTACGAAATTTGTGACCTTTGTTTACGTGTAAATTATGTCGCCTAGTAATTTCTAGACTGTTTGTATAAATTCCAAACCGTACCAAAAGTCCGGAACCATTAATCAACGACGTTAATTAAGAAAGAGAACTCAAAGGGATATAACGTACAATGGATAACCAAGACAATGTGATTTAAGGGTACACCTAAAAAAATCTCATATAATCGACAGTTAAGCATAATGTGTCTTTGTAGTGCACATGTCTAAATTTTTGCTTTCGGAAGGGACGGTCCCAATTTATGTATTAGATTTCTTTTGTGTTTCGTTAACATGGAACGGCACGAACGATGATTTTACTAAATCAATATGATCCTTAAAGCCTAGGCTAACGACACGTCGCATGGTTTCTCAAGAAAGCCTTGTCATTCAAGCTTTCCAATATGTTGCTGATGAAATCCGGGGACCGGGAAGTGACATGACGAGGATGAGAAAATTTAATTATGTGGATTTGATTAATATAACGAATTTGTATATAAGATTAAAAAATGATAGAGATGAAAACCATAATAGCTTAAGTCTCTTGGAAGAGCATGTTTCAAAGGGCCGAAGGGCATATAACCTTGAGTACTTTTGCAATTCATCCAAACGCGGCGTTAATTTTGAACTGCAAATTCATCACTTTAGAGAAATGAAGGTGATATATATATATATATATATATATATATATATATATATATATATATATATTGTTTACAGAACGTGATATTATATATATATATATATATTATATATATATATATATATATATATTATATATATATATAGAACGTGATATTATATATATATATATATATATATATTATATATATATATATATATATATATATATATATATATATATATTGTTTACAGAACGTGAGAAACTGTACAAAGTGATCATTTGAACTCCAGCCCCCTGGTCCCTGGGGGGTCATGATTTAAACAAACTTGAATTTGCACTATACAAGGAAGTTTTCAGGTAAAATTTTGCTTTTCTTCTTCATTGCTTTCTTAAAAAGAAGGAGTTCTTTTAAAACTTTACACAACGTTTACTATTCCCCAATCATCTTCCTTTCAAAACGGACAGAAATGTCAATCCCTTCACTCGAGGATAATTGAATGATAATTTCGGTAGGATTCGTCAAAGACGTTCTGGAGTAGTAGATGATATGAAAAGTTGACAACAACGACGACAGACACATTCGGAGCAGCAAAGTCCTGTGTGCTTATGGCTCAGGTGCGATATTACGCAATAACCTAACAAAGGAGTTATCTGAGTTTTCAAAGTGCATTACAATCTGTAAAACACCTTTAAATATGTTTTGAAACTTCAGTGCATATCATAGTAGCGTGGTGCTTCATAACACGACTAAACAGAAGCACATCTACATATGTATAGGTATATACTGATCAAAAACAAGTAACGCATAGAGGTAATTTTTTATTGAACCATATTAATATTCAACATTATTTATTAATATTCATTTATCTAGGTTTAATCAAGGGTATATATCTAAATTACAAACAGATATTTCGATTTTTATCAGCCAGAAAAGGTGGCAAATTAATGCCGCACCACTTATCAAAATTCTAATGATTAAATTTAGTCAGGATTTCCAGAACATACACGACAAAATGCATGAATGTAGAGATGAAATCCATCGTTGTATAATTAATGAAAAAGAACTATTTTACACGTATATGGCATGTCTTTTATAGGTCATAAGTACTATTATTAGGTAGAATTATGAGGTCTCTATTACAGATCGTGATCTTATCCATCACTCCCTTCTTCGAGTATCGTAAGAGCGACCCACCTCAGGAAAATCATTCAGAGTATTTCTCTGAAAATTGCTTCTCATCACCATAATTCCCAACAGAGGCCTTAAAAATGAAAATTTATCGTCGGATGACACATTCAAAGATTATTTAAAAGATAATGGAAAGGCGTGGCTAACACGTTCCCGGTCAGAAATGAATGGACTTTTCCCAATTATCAAATAATTTTTCTCGTCTTATATGTACATCTCAACTGAAATGAATTAAGTGTCGATTGGCGTGAAGATTCCGACTTCTGACCTCGATCTGAACCGGAATCTCGCTTTAATTTGGAAGCTTTTAGTATTTTCCATTTGCTGATTACTTATAATAGAACATAATAGGTTTCTGAATGGAGGAAACCGCGCTCCCTATGTCTCCGCTCAATTTCTAACATTATTTAATGAGACCAATAAACCTGTAAACGTCATTTTCGGTAAACGTTTAATTGTTTCCAGTGAACATATCCAGGAAGAATAATCATCAAAAAACATAGTCCTAATTTGGATCCATTCAAGTACTATTGTACTTTCTTAAAATGGGATTTATCCAAATGGATTCTAATTTTATTTTTTAAAAGAAAAACGATATCCAAGAATATGTGGCAGTGAGGAAAAAACATGCTCAGAAATTGTAAACTCGGAACCTATGCGATATATCTTGGGAAAAGAAAACCATTTGGCCACTTGTAAACAATCTTGAAATATGGTGAGGGGTTGTCCTCCAGAAATCAGGGCATGTTCACAGGTCGAGCTGGGAGAACTTGAAAATGAGATTTATTTCCTCTTTGAGTGTTCTAAATTTCAATGTAAAAAAAAAAATGCAGATCCAATCATGTACTTCTCATGTTAAACTCCAAAAGATAAGTAAACAAAATAACACACGTTATACAATATGTCTGCATCCCGTTGTGTATTAGCCAAACACGTTATGGGTCAGAATAACCCGAAGAGCCAGTAAAAATCAATAACACAATTCACATATTTCTTAATTTGTTTACAATTATTAATTATTTACAAATATATATATATAAAATAAATTATTGGGGGGGGGGGGGGGGGGGGGGGGCTCTAACAGTCCAACATTAATCAAAGTTCAATGGGTATGAGGGAAATGGAAAATATGGCCCCTCTGAGGCAAAAACGCAGATTCCCGAGGCATGGGGGGGGGGGGGGGGGTCGAAAGACCACAGATCTGCGATTTCCCACAATTCCCATACTATAACTGTTTTATTATACCGAAACATCATTATGTAAACCCTAGCTTCAGCCATCACCGCAGTTGGTCTTGAGACATTTGCTGAAAACTTTATGTCACATTACCCATTACTGGAACTCGATCTATTGAACATTTGAATTACTTAAAAATATTGATGAATATTAATGTGCAACTAATCGCTTCATAAACCACCTGTTGATATAGCGCTGTCGAAATTGGGCTAAAGTCAAGTCCCATGGACATGATCATACCCCCCCCCCCAATTTAGTTACAGAATATCCTTTGCATCCTGACCATTTTCATTTAATAACGTATGCACCAATAAATTTAAAAACCTGTCATTATTTTGCACCTTCATTATATTTCAAAAATCGACTTCAGGCTAGGCACAAGGTTGGTAATTTCAAAAATGAAACTTAAGTAGATACCCCCTCGGGAAACTCGGTATATATACTAATAAAGACGAGGATTATGTGATGTTATTTGCTCACTAAAACTTACGATATTTTTTCTTCAATCTATGCTCCATAAAACTGACCAACATTCACGAGATTTAATAGATCAACATCGATTTTAGTCGGGTCTCCTTCCAACAATTCCTGTGTGCTTTCTACTTCAATGTAGTGATTACGCGAACGGAACGGGATAAACATTCATTGAATAATAGATTTGGTATACATGTATTGGGCAATTTACAATATTGACCTGATTATTGTTCACGAGAGAGGGATTATCAAATTACATAAATAAGTACAGTCACTCAAAGCTACAGGACCTGATGAAATTCCAGATTTCATCTTGAATCAGGCCGTATCATCAGTTACCTCTTACTTTACCTGATTGTAGCAACTTTCTTTAGACCATGGGAAGATACCAACCTTCTTTAGACCATGGGAAGATACCAACTTTCTTTAGACCATGGGAAGATACCAACTTTCTTTAGACCATGGGAAGATACCAACTTTCTTTAGACCATGGGAAGATACCAACTTTCTTTAGACCATGGTAAGATACCAATTTTCTTTAGACCATGGGAAGATACCAACTTTCTTTAGACCATGGTAAGATACCAACTTTCTTTAGACCATGGGAAGATACCAACTTTCTTTAGACCATGGGAAGATACCAACTTTCTTTAGACCATGGTAAGATACCAACTTTCTTTAGACCATGGGAAGATACCAACTTTCTTTAGACCATGGGAAGATACCAACTTTCTTTAGACCATGGGAAGATACCAACTTTCTTTAGACCATGGTAAGATACCAACTTTCTTTAGACCATGGGAAGATACCAACTTTCTTTAGACCATGGTAAGATACCAACTTTCTTTAGACCATGGGAAGATACCAACTTTCTTTAGACCATGGTAAGATACCAATTTTCTTTAGACCATGGGAAGATACCAACCTTCTTTAGACCATGGGAAGATACCAACTTTCTTTAGACCATGGTAAGATACCAACTTTCTTTAGACCATGGGAAGATACCAACTTTCTTTAGACCATGGTAAGATACCAACTTTCTTTAGACCATGGGAAGATACCAACTTTCTTTAGACCATGGTAAGATACCAATTTTCTTTAGAGCATGGGAAGATACCAACCTTCTTTAGACCATGGGAAGATACCAACTTTCTTTAGACCATGGTAAGATACCAACTTTCTTTAGACCATGGGAAGATACCAACTTTCTTTAGACCATGGGAAGATACCAACTTTCTTTAGACCATGATAAGATACCAGACGAATGAAGGAAGACAGACATTGTTCCTATTCATGAGAAAGGGGAGACACACCAAACCTTCAGACTTCCGGGCAGTATTTCTCACACCCATTGCCTGCAAACTCTTGGAACCGAAACATACGATTTTTCTTCAACATTTTACACCACCATTCCTCACGATAAATCAAATACTAGGTTTTTTGACATCATAGACAACAACTTCTTCAATAAAAAGATATTTAAAAAATTTCTTAGTAAAACACAACTACGCACAAGTACTCTGAATTTGAGATTTAAAAGACCCTCATTGGAGTTCCTCATTGACAATATGTACATGTACGTGGTCTTTTGATGATCAGGTCTTCCAACATTCTGTTGGAATTTCCATGGGCACGAATTGTGCTCCTTTATTTGCTGACTTGTTTTTGTATTCTTAGGCAGAATGTATTCGAAAGCTTCCACATGACAAGGTAAACTCTCTTACAGAAGTGTATTTTCCAGCTATAGATCAAACAGAAATTTTCGTCACCATCCATATCCATTGAAAATTTTTATGTTTTCCTTAATTATAAACTTTGAAAACAATCTCCTTTTCTTACTGTTACGGGTATTATTTTCCTACCTTTTCGTGATGTTGATATTTGTAGGTGACTGATATAATGTGTTGCAGAAAAAAAACCAATATACATCGTGACTGTTGTAAAATATAGGGAATACTTGGGCTTAGGTGGAAGATGTGAGGAGTTCTCCTCAAGCTTCGCCCTCTTTCGCGTTTTCTTCATAATGATTATTTTTTATTCTTGAAAGTACTTTGCCCGAATAGGCCAAAATCGAATCAAATTGACTCGAGTTAATTGTATCCAAAGAGAGATAACTCTGAATTTGTAATGGACACGTATGGTTGACAAATGACGAGAAAAAGCGTATTAAGTGTGTCTGTTTTTGCTGTTTGTATTTTAACAGGTAAGTGAAAAAAAATGTGATAATGTTGGAAGTGAAAAAAATATACGATGTTGCATACTATTTTGATACCACCGTAAAATGTATAGTTTAGAATATTAGACATGGACACTTTTTAAACCGGTTTTTTTCTTTTTGAAAATATTCTCTTTTTAAAGTTAGTCATATCAAATGATTTTTCTTTGAGTCGATTAGATTCGACGTGGTTGTGGTGTTTAATATGACATAGCAGGCCTGTGGTTGATACTACATACCGGTGCAGGCAAAACCACACTCGAATCTCGTCTAGATGAAATTTTCCATGGACAAGAAAACCCTATACAAGATCCAAATTAAAATTTAGCTATGGGAAAGTACTAGAAATAATACCCCATAGATGGTAGTTTAACCAACTTAAACAGTTAAACCAAGATTAATGTTATGCTTTTTAACAAGCAGTATTGCCTATGATTCATCACTTCAAAGTCATTCAACTGTGTTAGATGTAGTGAAATAAATAGGTCTCAAATAAAAACAGTATGTATACACTTATAGCATGCCTTCTTGGAGTCAGACTCCCCGGGGTAAGAGAGAAGACCATGGAAACTGTTGCCCAGTCTTCTTCTCTACCTGACTGGACAGCAGTTAAATGGCATCCCAGAAGCCATGTTGATGCAATAAGTTATTATTACTTTAGCTAATATACAATTATTTAATTCAGTATTTGACAAAAACTAGCAAATACTCAGTATTTCTTTTTATCTAATTTTTATCAATATCAACAGCATTTTGTTATTTGTTATTATTATTTTTGGGGTTTTTTTTTCTTTTCTTTTTTTTCCCTAAAACTTCCATCAAAACATCCTCAGTGATGTTACTAATTTAAAACCTAGCTTTATTGAAAGCGAAATCTCATTTTCTCAGTCAGATCACACTTGTCCTTTACATTACCAGAAGGAAGACTCAGATGTGAATCGGCACAAGGATTGACTCTGATGGTGTTTCTCTACATACAGTGTTTATTTGCAGTTACGGAAAGAACTGAGTGGTTACAATTGTTGTTTTCTAAACAACAATCTTGATCATTTGAATGCTGGAGCTAAAACCATGATATATATGTTTTAAATTGACATTTGATATTAGAAATATACCAAGATATTTATACTTATATTATTGATCTTGTCTTCATAAACAATGACAAGAATTGTTGAAATAAAATCCATTAATACATAATTTTGTATAAAGCACTTTCTTAAAAGAAGATCAAGCTACTCTTGTCCAACTAGCATATTTTAGTATCATCAATAACATCCAGAAAGGTGAGGAAAATAATGTGTTGATAGAATGTTCGATCAGGTAATAGAACATTATCCACATTTGTGAGGACCTTCCCACCCCACCCCAACCGAAAAAAAAAACAACAACAAAAAACTGAAGAAGGTAATGCTACCTTTAATTATAAACCCAGATTATATCCGTTCAGTTCATCATCTGGGATAGATAGGGAGTCATCACCATTGGATAGTGAAGCTGGCAGATGCAATAGGTCTGGTGTCAGAAAAACTTAAAATATTATATACAAGCCTTACTCACACTTTTCAGATCTGTTCATGTTTTTTAGCATGTCTACAGAAAGGTACTGAGGTGTACAGGTATTAATCTTCTAATAAAGCCTCTGAATACCTTGCCTTGTATTTGTGTTTTGCAGCATATGGTTCGGATATCAGACTAGCCACCGCTCCAGATGTGAACGTGTTGTACACGGCGGACAATCTTTTCATGCAGATTGTAGAACCAGAAGACATTAGCTACATCTACAAAGTCAGACCAGCTAGAAACTTTGGTGGAGAGTTTGTAAGTGTAAAGCTTGAAAGTTCATGCACCTTATTTCTCCTTTTGAGTTTCACTGGTTAGAACTGTACTGTTAGGGATTAAGTCTCAGGGAGTGCAGTGTTTGGCAGATTGGTTGACACAGCTGTTAACAGGAATTTGGACATCTCATGTACACTTTCTTTCATACACACACACACACATATATATATATATATACATTTTTTTCCTTTGTATGTTATATTTTTAGACATTTTTTTGTAATTATTCAAACACATTTTTTTTTATTACTTATTTAGTTGTCATTAAAGCCCCTGCATATGTAAAATAATGCCATGTATGATAATAATCAAAATTGAAAGTACATACCAGTATAACGACTGGTGGAGATATTTTTCTCACACATTATCAACTTTGTTTCATCACTCCAGTACAGTTGTTCTTTTAGTTTACTAACATTTTATGAAAGACCTAGGGATATTCTAATTGGTTATTTTTAATTTCAATTCAAATTCATTTTGCTCTGATTAATTGAATTAATGTGTGCATCAGTTGAATTGATGAAACAATAATTTGATTGATGTGTGCATCAAATCAATTATCACCCTCATCAATTCAATTGATGCACACATTAATTCAATGAATAAGAGTAATAACTGATTTGATGCTTGCATTAATTCAGTTGATAAGAGGAAAGATTGAATTGATGATATCTTAAAATGAATAAAGATATCTTTAATTATTTGAGTTGATGTTAATTTGGCATCCATAACCATGATAACTTTCATTTCTGTTGAAATTCCCAGCTGTTAAAATATATGTATTTTATTTGTCAAGATTCATATGCAAATTGTTCACAACTACATCACATTCATGAGGAAATATGTATCATTACAAATTTGTAAAGATACCAAAGGCAAACACATTGGTAATGTAGATATTTAAAAATTCATACGTTTCATAAATTCATAAATCTAGGTACCATTTAAACTTTTGATTGAAGGAAAAAATTTACCATCACATACCACTTATTGTTGCAAATCCCTATGACGGCTGTAGTAAACTGGTTAATGAAGAGAGAGCTGACGGAACAGTGGTGTTAGTACAGAGAGGGTAAGGATAACATGATGTAGGCTTGATATTTAAACTTGACAAATCCTCTACTTTTACAAAAGCATTTGACAAATAAATATTATTAGATTTTTATTTTTTTTTTAGCAAGTCCAAAAATTTGAAAATTTGTAAATACTTTTACTTTAGGCTTCATAATTGGTGTGTATATCCCTTGTGACAATGCTTTTCAACCAATACCATTTAAATCGATAACCCCCCACCCCTCCAAACACACATCACATACATACACACATTAATAAAAGTCTGAAGCAAAGGACCATAACTCTGCAAATCTGTGTGAATATAATCAGTCATAATATCTGTCTGAAATGATTTTAGGGACTGTTCCTTTGTAACCAAGACAATCAATGCAGAAAATGCTGGAGCTGTGGCTGTGCTGATAACAGACAGTGATGCCCAGAATGATGAGGCACAAATCCAGATGATTCAGGATGGCACAGAGAGAGAAGTCCACATTCCCAGCCTCTTCCTACTGGGCAAGGATGGGTAAGTGATATCAATGCAAAGTGAGCATCCCAACTGCAAACATTTCCAGTTTTGCAGTATGTGGGTAAATAAGATGAGCACTCACAGATTTGCACTCAAAAGCATACAATAGTACACTTTTATTAACATGTATTTTATTCAAGTGAGCTTTTCTGATCACCTTTTGTTTGGCATCCATCTGTAAACTTTAACATTTTCAACTTTTCCTCCCAAACCATATGGCTTATTCTAACCAAACTTGCCACAAAACGTGCTTAGGTAAAGAGGATTCAAGTTTGTTCACATGACATGTCACACCTTTCTGAAGTGGGAAAAATTAAGAATTACATATATAGCAGACTAGTGAACATTTTGTAACCTTTTTTAAAATTCTTGTTCTCAAGAACCAGTGTCAATCAAATCAAGAAAAAGCAAAAATACATGTACCATTAAAATAGACATGAAAACTTTAAATTTGTTTTAAAAGCTTCCTGACATAAAGTAGATTCAAGTTGGTTGAAATCATGGCTCCCAGCGCTAGGTGGAGCTCAAAGTTTTATGTACATATAAGAATGATATTCAGAAATAATCTTCTTAAGAACAGCAGCGGGGCCATGATTAGTCATATTGATATACAAGCATCCCCAGGTAGTGCAGAGTCAAGTGTGTTCAAATTGATACAATGGCAAGGAGGATAGGGCCACAACAGGGGATCAGAGTTTTACAAGGGAATATTTAAATAAAAATCTTAATAGCAGCCAGGCCACAAGTAGTTATTTTAATATAGAAATATCCTTAGGTAGTGCAGATTTAAGTTTGTTCAAATTGTGACTCACTGAAGATGGGTGGGACTAATATAGAGAATCAAAGCTTTACATGGGAAACGTCTTTAAAAATTTCATCTCAATAATGACAGGGCTATGATTGGTCATGAATATGAAAGCATTCCCAAGTAGTGCAGATTCACGTTTATTCAAATCATGACCTCCAGGGATAGGTTGGGGCCAGTATAGGGGATCAATGTTTATAGGGAAATGCCTTTAAAATTTTCTTCTCAACAACAGCAGGGCTGTGATTAGTCATATTGGTATGCAAGCATCTGAAGGTAGTTCAAATTCAAGTTTATTCACATTAGGGGCCCCAGGGGTAGAGTGGGGCCACAACAAGAGATCAAAGTTTTATTTGGGAGTATATAGGAAATTAATTAAAACAAATTCTTTTCAATAGTAGCAAGGCCACATTTAATCAAATCCAAATGTTCCCAAGTTAAAGTTTAATGGATTTAAGGGTTTCTTATGCCCCTGCAAGTATAGGGTTCTCATATTTCATGTTTGCATTCCTTGTGACAGGACCTTTTTTTGTGTCAACCTTGACTTTGGAGTTTGACCTACTTTTAGGAATCTCTAACATAGGCAGTAGCACCTCAACTACTAGTATTTATGGTAGGGCTTTCATATTTTGTAAATAGATACTTATGGCAAAGAATTTCATTTGATAACATAATGTTTAACCTTCTCCAGATAAGCATGATCGGTAGAACAATGTCTGCTCAATGTCTTGAGAACCCTTTGCTTTATAAACATCATACTTGGTGTACTGCTAGCCTCTAAAAAGTAGATGACCCTGATGATTTTGAAGTCACAAGGTCAAAGGTAAAATTACCCTGAATATAAGAAAATATTGTGTGTTAAATATCTTGAGAACCCGTGATAGACATCAAATGATACACTGGTGCCCCATAAGGAATAGATACATCCTTTTGATTTTGAGGTCAAAGGTCAAGGTGAAACTACTGACATAAGAAAATACTAGTATTGTTTTCTAATTATTTTCAGAACCCTTGATTTTGCAAATTGCATTTTGCATGCATGTATATGATATGTTAAATATTTCGTAATGCACTACTTATTTTGGTTTTCAGCCAAAATGTCAGATGTTTTGACTCCTTTTGTTTTCGACTGTGACAAGTCAAATGTAAGGGGAAATCTATACTCAGTATCACTTTTAGCTGCAACGATTGGAAGACTGACGCGAACTATTGGTTGTGTGTCATCATTGTTATTCATTATCATAAACTAGTGTTTAATGTTTTGCCATCAAGTGGTTGCTCATGCCTAATAGATGACTCTTAATTACACTATCTCTATATAGACATTCTAAAGTGAAGGATAATCCTTTTCAATATTGCCACACAGTGGAAAATCATTTCTTGTTTTATGTTGTAGTTTGTCCTATTTTTCAATCAAAGAAAACCATGAACTTTTTGATAGTTAAGGCACAGTGTATCTTAGTACATGTAATAAATACATATATTGTATTTTGATACTATAATATGTTGATGTATTATCAATCATTATACATATTTATTTAAAGTAGAATTGTTTTTGATACGAGTTCCCTTTTAAAATTTCTGCATTATGCCTCTTAAAATAGCTCACATCGGCTTTGTTATAAAGACTTGCTTTCTTATTGTTTTTGTTTGTGGTAACTATGCTTGCAGATGAAGGTGCATACTAATAATGAGTTGTCTGTTTGAAGGTACATGATTAAGGCTACGTTGGAAAAGTACAGGATGGACAGTGCTATTGTCAACATTCCATTTAACATGACAGGAATGCCAATGATGATCAATAATCAGCCTCCATGGACACTGTGGTGATTTCAGTCCCACCTCTTGCTCAGAGTCACTTCCTCAATGACAATATCCTCCACCACCATGTCTTCAATTACCACTGCTGAAAGCACCTCATCCGAAATCACTACACCTTCTTACTGACTTCAGTCATCTTTTTCCACGACTATCGTAGTTTACTGTCATTATTTATATTTAAATTTGTATGCAGATAGAATTGTATACTATCAATGTCAATCAATGGCACTCATCTTGTGGCTAAAACCTGCAATGTATATATACAGATATTCTTTACACACACACAGACACACACACACACATATATATATAGGTTGGAAATTGAGATTTTATTATAAGGATGAATATGGACAAGTTTCCCTACGACACATGTTCATAGATTTCTTGTTGTATAAAAGTATGCAGTGTATTTTAAAGAACTTATTGTTGAAAGTATGAATCTTCTTTCAAGTTTGAAGGATGTATGTATATTTTTTAGAATCTTCATATTTTTCTTCAGTTACATATACTTATATTTACATTAATCACTATGTGTATTACAATTCAGGGGCTCTCACCACTGTTCAACTGATATTCATTTATTTCTCTTTTCAACATGTCTAGTCTGTGCAAAACATTTTAAAAGTGGTTTAATTTGAGATCAATGAAATCCTGTTGTGTTGCTCTTATGAACTAAACATATATCGTTTGTTGCAGTCAGAATGAAACTTGTATAACACTAGATCTACATACAGGTAATATTAGATATGTCTCATGTGATATATTACAAGCACATGTCCCTTATATTGGGTAATTTGACATGTTGATAATATTAGCTTTTTTGGAGAAGGATGGAAATTTACCTAAAATGAAAGCACCAAAGTTTCCATTCATATGAAAAGAAAAATTTCATAAAATCCCCCAAAAGAATGAAATGGCCAATGCTTCAGACTAATGTAGCTCACCTGAGCCAATGGCTCAAGCAAGTTCTTCCGATCAAAATTTGTTGACTGTCTATTGTCTGTAAACATTTCACATTTTCTGCTTTTTAAAACCACTAGTCCAATTCCAACCCAATTTGTCAAAAGCATCCTTGGATGAAAGGGTTTCAAATTTGTTCAGATGAAAGATCATGTCCTATTCCAAGGGGATATAATTCAGAAAAATAGTGAATAGTTATAATTTCAGGTAATGTGGGCATTTTCACTCCATGCTTCTTGGTGCTCAGGCAAGAAATGTAGCCCATAGAGAAAAATCTTCCAGATACTCCTGATACATGGTATATGCTCCCAAAATGAAAATTTACATGTATGTATGAATTAGAAAACTGAAATTTTCTGCATGTGTACTTAATTTAGTGAGGTTTAGTGCATTGGCACCGACATATAGAGAGTGAATTTATTTTTGCACTAATATTATGAAATCCTCTATTGATCCATATTGTATCACATAGTATACTCCGAATAGTGCAATAGATTAAATTGTGCAAAATTTTAAATATGCTAAAATAAGTACACATACAGTAAAGAGTTGTGTATGATTTTATTATTGAAACTGGATAGAAAAAACTACGTGTTAATGAAAGGGATTTTATAATATTCTTTACATGTATAGATCATTATTCTGGGGGGTTTTTCTGCAGTCCATTGAATGGGCAAATACAAAATGTCATTTCGCATGGACTATGGACCTCTTTGCTATATAAAAACTTCAGATTATGGATTCAGGTGAATTTATACTGTGTTTTTTGTTTTGTTTTTTTTTTTGTTATTTTGGCAAGTCAACTGTGATTAAACTTGGATGAAAGATCACTTGTATACTGTAGCGTTTTAATAGATTATTATCAGTAACCAATTGTCTTTCATGTTTTTAAGATATGGTACGTGTTATACTAGTATTGTTATTCTATGCAAGATACATGTACCTTTTACATACATAGTATATATGTACCTAGCTACTTCTTGTCAAATTTGATTAAATTTTGTCATATAATTCAGACTTCTTTTGAATACAGTACTACTATTGTACTAGCTGCTGCTGTTTTCAAGTTTGTATTGGAATTTGGACAGATACCTTTTGATTTTCAGTTCAGCTTTAAATCTAGGGTCTTGGAACTAATGTAACTTTGTTGGAGTCTACCATTACAAATTTACTTTTTGGTGTTAGTACTTGTACATGCAATACACATATCTTTTAGAAGTGTGTGCCTCCTAGACACCAGTATTTTTAGCATGCTGTCCAAATCCTAGCCATTGTTCTTTTTATTTACCATCCATGGAGTGGTCTTCATATTTTTTCCATTCTGTTGTTAGATACATCATAATAAATACTCTAAAACCTACTCTGCCTTAAAATTTTCATTTTTCACTGGATTGCAAAAGAAATCTTGTGTATGAATGGGTGGGTTTTTGGTATTGTTTTATAAATGTGTCTGATATCAACCATTTCAGCTTTGATAGTGTACTTTGTTAGAAAGTATTGTAATTTTATCAAAGTACTTTTTGCTACTTTCACCTTCTAGAGAAAAGTTTTAGCTTTAGAATTTTTGTTTTACCCAGTTGGTCAAATGGGGTAAAAAATAATGGTTTGTTTTTTTTTAGGAACAAGAGGCCCATAGACCTAAATCATATGAGTTTTACTTAAAGCATCACTAGCCCCAAGGACTAAAAAAAAATTCCTGTTCTGAATATCATGCTGAATTCTAATATTCTGGAAAAGTATAAAACATGATGTATCTTAAAACTAAAGTGCCTATACTAATGGAAGGCTTCACATACTATACTATACATAACATTAACACAATATGACTAATTTGGACCAACCCTAAAGTCAGAACCCTGGGGTAGTGAAATTCACAATTTTGATACATCCTTTTCTGCTTTCCTAAATATGCATTTAGTTTTTATACTGTATTGGCAAACTTCATGAAGTCTTTCAAATGTTGAAAGACAATAATCAATGTAATAATTTTGGCCTCACCCTGGAAACAAAATCTTGAACCCCTAGGATCATGAAATCTATAGTATTGGTAGAGGACTACCTACTTCTAAATATTTATTTAGTTTCAGTTTGGTATCAATAGCATTAAAGAAGATATTATTCAAATGTTTTACACATATACACTATATATACCAAGTTTGGCCCTACCCTGGAGTCGGAACACCTACCTTGGGGATATTGAAATTTACAATTTTGATCGAGGCCTTCCTGCTCTTCATCTATGCATTCAGTTTTTCTTAAATGTGTGGTTGTAGAGAAAAAGATTTCTGAAAAATTGATCAATTTTTGGCAGTTTTTGCCCTGCCTCAGGGGTGCAAGAGTCCTGAAATTTACAATTTATGTCCCCTGTCACAGATACTTCATACCAAGTCTGAAAAGAAATGGAAGGATGGTTATCAAGAAGTTAAAAATGTTCAATTGTTAACAAGTAAAATCACTTATTTTTGGCTCCACCCCAATACCAAAATCCCTACCCCTGGGATCATGAAATTTATAATTTCAACTAAGGGCTATCTGACCATTCTAAATATCAAATTTAGTTTTAATTTAGCATCAACAGCTATCATGAAGTTCAGAATGTTCCATTGCAAATGCACGATGGACATGAACCAGTTGCAATAGATCAATTTACTCAGGTGACCTAAAAATAAATTAACTGGTTTCCAGAACTCGCACATTTTATGCAACTGCAAAAATCAGCTTTTGGAAAATGATTGATGTCCTATACACTGCAATAAAGTTTCAGAATTTTCTTTTGCACCCCATAGGTCAAAAATGTTTTTCTACAAATATTCTGGTTCCCAGAACTCATCTTGCACTGTAAACAGTACCCAAATAATCTTTTGGATGGTCATTGGTGGTGTCCTGAAAATGTACATCACGGCTTCAGAATTTTCATTTTCACCCTGGTTGAAAAACAATGGTTTTTCTGTAGACATACACAACCAATAAAAGAAGTTGTTACAGTAAAATTATACTTACTTCTATTCTCAAAGTGAGTTATTTGGCAAGTGTGCTATTAAATAATAAAAGGGACTTAAATTTCATTGTTGGAGAGTCCTTTTTGCAATTCAGATTTCATCTTTCATGGAGGATTTAAAATCATGGACAACTCCCTACCATGAACAATGAAACTTAAATCTCCATGAAAATTAATAATTCTACAATATGCACTGCTAAGAAGTCAAATAATTTCGGACACCTGAGTCATGATTTTGATACAGATGATCAATTTTGTTTCGTTGTCCTTTTACATCCCACTGAAGAATTTTTCACTCATGTTGGGACATCACCAGTTTTAAATGAAGTGCCACAAAGAATGAACCCATTGCACAGCATTTTCAGCCATAGCAGTAAGGATTCTTTATCATACCTTACCATGACATGGTACCTCAATTTTTATAGTCATATACACAAGACCCATGACCTTCAGTTCTTATGCTGAGCACTTGGCAAAGGAACTGTTACTCTGTGCTGGTATCAATAATCAAACCCAGGACTTCGGACTGCGAAGCCAGCACCACCACCATTTGGATACCACGACTGGTGGGAATACATGTATTCTATTTTTGTTCTATAAAATGAAACCCCACAAATCATTAATATATGATTATTAATCTAATAAATTTTGGATCCTTTATTAGTGATCTTGAGAAAATTACAGAGCTCCATCTTTGCTCAGTGTTTATGCATAATGTAAATTAACTGCTAATCAACTTTAAATACAGATTGGATTCTTTAGTAAAACTCTTTGTTTCATGTGGTGACCCAAATACATAGCTAGATACTGACTGCAAATTGCTATGCCCATCTAAGCAGTGTCAATATATCGTTTGCTTGTAACCCCCATGTACATAAATGCTGTATTTCAAGATTTATACCTATTCCCACCTATGGAAATGTCCAGAATTAAGATTCCCTTTTGTAGCACTGAAAAAAATTGAACACACACATCATAATTTTACATTAGGAATTTATTCCATTTCAAATGAACTTCTCACTCACTTACTTACATAACGGACTATTGACCCAGACACAAGATTTGTGCTCAATGTAACCATACTATTCCCCAATGCAAGACAACATGCAATCATTCTACAGTACAAAAACAGAACAGATTCCTGATGGCCAATTTTCATTAAAAAAGATCTGTGCTCTGGAGATCCTCCTAGTTGGATAGGAACAAACATTTTAGAATTATTTTGATAATGATCACACCAGTTTCTGAAGCTAGGGTTTTCACCAATTATTAAACTTCCATTGATGTCACTGCATATCACACTGCTTGATTTCAATGTCTGATTTACTTTTCCCTTTTCCTTGGAGTATGTATTACATACACTTGTTACATTTCCCTATTCATCAGTGTATGTATTACATACAATTATACCTTTTTCACACTATTACATACATTAGTTACTTTGCTGCATTCTCTGGTATGCATGTTACGTAAACTTGCTACGTTTCCCCTATTCCTTGGTTTATGTATTCTTGTTACGTTTCCCAATTCCTTGGTGTACGCATTACATACACTTGGTTGTCAACAAAGCGTGTCAATGTGAGAAAACTAAGCAACAACATGGGTTATAGGTACAATAACTGTTCTCCATTTTGTATGATGACCATACAAATATAGCCAGTAAGATTATAGATCACAGGCAATAATGACCTACACATACACATGCATATTGTGTATGCTGAAATCAAACTCTTACAGATGATTATTTTGATCCCCCCCCCCCCCCCCCCCCCGATAAATTATATAAACTTGCAACATTTCTGGGGTTTTCATAGAATATCAAAACGACATTTGACAGATCATCTTCTCTGCTTATACATATTGTACAAGTGGTTGATATCAGACACATGTACTTGTATGTAAAATGGATAAAATAGAGAAAGTCATCATTCAAAGCATGAAACTGTGCAAGTAGCACACATATAAACAACAGTTTTGTAGCTATAGGCTATTTTGCCACCATGCCTAATATCAGGAAATCAATTACCTACGAAAATCTTTTTCTTATAAAAAAAATATGCATATTCCAATATATTACTGGTTTGTCAGTTATTTTCTTACTTGCATTCAATTCCCTTTTTAACCCCCACCCCTTAATTCTTACATAATAAATTCAAACTACAATATTCAAACTGTATGTGTACTTGCATGAACTACGCTTTGAAAAGAGGAAAGACAAATTCATTATGAAATCTACAACTTCGTAGAACACATAGCAGGTACAATTATTACAGTTTCATGTCAAAATCAAGAAAATAAAATATTGAAAACAAAGTTCCTCTGCAGAGCACAAATGTACTGTTGGTTAGGGTTTACAAATCTCATACTTGTCTCTTTCTTGCTACTTGAAAAACAAACAAAAGTTTGGAATGGCCTTGTAGTACTGGATTCCTACATGTAGCATTAAATGGATAGCACATATTATATATCACAGCGGATAGGCAACTCCAATATCGGGGAACAAGATAAATTCTCATGATGTAAGAAATTGTACACATTTAAGAAAAAAAACAAAAAACCACTGTAGCAAAGGAAACATCACTTGCTACTATAAACAGTTCCATACACAACTTAGCGTATAATATTTGTCGAATTAATAGCGACAATTAACACTAAAAAATTTTCCATGAATTAATAGGTCAATGAAACAAGAAAAACCTTAGTTACAAGCAATAAATATTATTTATACTAACACATATCCATTGTCTTTTGGATAAAGTTATTCTGAATAATGTTCAGCCTCCACTGCTTGCTTCAGTGAGGAGGCGGTTCACGATCTGACATTTGAGATGTTGGCATTGGCTTAAACATCGTTTTCTTGACAGCAGCTGGATTCAATCTATTGTCTCTCTCTCGACCACCCGACATGGGCCGCCCAGGCAGGGGTACAGGGTTACCTGACCCCATGCTGGCTCCTGCTAATGCAGACATTGGGTTACCCCCTGGGTGTGAATTATACATTGATACTCCTCCATGTGAACTGTGACCTTGCCGTACTGGGGTTGCTCCTTGAGATGACCCCCCACGAGAGCTTGACATCGGTGATCCGTGACCACCCCCACCACCTCCTCCGCCCACAGGCTGTGTCTTGGCCACTGTTGTAGAACTACTTTTCTCTGATGGAGATGGCTTTGTAGTGGAAACTTTGTTCTGTGTGGTAAAATTTGATGGTGACATGCTCTCTCTTGCCTCACTACTTGGGGGAGATAATCGGGGAGCCTCATCCTCTAAACAGATTGATGCTTCCTCTAACACGTGTAGTTGCTCTGTCAGTGTCGACAACAAAAGTTCTTGCACAAATATGCTCCTATCATAGGTCTCCTGACCTACACTTTTACCACTGTTTTCATCATTTTCCATGCACCTGAAGATTTTAATAGGTTAATAAGTTTTAGAAAATATCATAGATACACTATTTATGGTACTTTGCATCAAATACATGTACATATATTCCATTCTGGATAAATGCATTATCCATTCAATAATAATTTAATGAAGATATCAAAATCTACACTGTATTTCTCATAAGATATGTCCTACTGTTTTACCTGACTAACAAATAAGGAGAGTTCGACTTGGTGGCACTGCTACCACTAGCCTGGGCTTGTCCATTCTGGATATCTGTCGAGCTCCCTGAATTCGCTGAATTTGTAACATTACTTTTATTGGACTCCACCTGGCGACGATTTGGCAGTCTCTCTAATTGTTGTCTGTAGGGTAGAGAAGAGTGTTGTGAGCTCTCCAAACTACAGTCAGAATTGAAAGTCATGTAGGATTTTACTCCCTTCACGTGTGGCCCCAATAATGTATACTTTACACTTAAAACTCATTTCTATGATAACAATACACACTCACGTCATAAACATCTAAATTCCACAACATCCACAATTTTTATTATTTGCAAAAATCTGTCTTTTGATGTTTTGATTCTGAAGCACAATATATATTTTGTTGAAAACTTCGAAAAAAGACATATTTTCACAGAATACATATGTATATATCATGGGTTTTTAATAGTCAAGAAACTCATGTAGCCCTAATCGAGAGCAAAATATGAGAAAAATTTCCTGATCCTATGAATTACATACATATACATCAGATATGGCAGGCAACATTGCCAATAATTAAATATGTAGGATAATTTTCCCCAGTAAAACATAATTTTTACTAAGCTATTACACTACCAATGAAATTGAGTATCCATACATTTGCAACAGTCAGATTCTATGATGTTACTCTCGAGCATAATGTTGACTTTGTGTCAACAAAGCATAGTAGCAAGCCGGCAGAATTTGTTACTTTCAAGAAGCAAACAAATTTCACTCTTAGTCATCTGAAGAAGTCATTTCCACTAGACATGTACATGCAAGCACAATCTTGAGACAAATTTAATTCAAACAATAGGTATGTCTTTCCCGTACACCTACGTGAGTATGTGATTGAAATATTTCATTTCTTCAAAGGTGTCCAAGGTGTAATTTACATTTTCTGACAGAAAAAATGGTCACACAAACTAGCATCTCAACTACTGTGGAATCATTATTGTTCGTGGGGGCTCAATGTTAGTGGACACCCTTTACCAACCAATTTACATCCTCACGAACCAGTTATTCTTTGCAATAGCTTCTACAGTATAATGTTGTATATTTTCAGAATGACATCAACCGTCGAAATTCCATCCCTACAAACTAGTTAACATTTGGCTACCCATGAACATTGGCCCCCACGAACATTAACTATTCCACAGTACTCTGAGTAAAAATAGATGCTACGTACTCCAAATGACTGTCAATATCAGACAAATTACGTGAAACTGTATTGGACAGTCTCTCTTATAAAAAATAAAGGACTTTACTCTTCCTTTAAAGGTTTAAAATTTCTCACTGAAAGTTTACTGATGCTTACAATAAGGGAACTATGATGGCCATAGCAAAAATGTCTGCACACATGTACCCCCGTTCTGACGCATTTGCATATTTTTCAATATTTTCTGAAGATATTCATTCAGTGTATTATGCTGATTGTCAGGACAATCTCATGTAGAAACAAAAATAGAAATCATATGATGGCATGATACTTGATTAAAGAAATACATTTGTGCCTCAAAGTCCATCATGGTAACCATGATGTCAGTGGTTTTGAAATATGTTTCTTGTCTTGCCTATCCATCATTTTGATAAATTTACCAGTATAAAATGTACTTTTTCATTCTACCAGACATTAAGAATTTTCAGATGCTAAACTCTTCACACTGGTAGATCCCATTAATTATGACCTATCTACATAAATGTGATGTTTTATATTATATCAACAATTTCTTGACATTTGCCATATATTTCAATGTAAAATTTGGAACTGCTACTCAGAGGATCATAAATTCAAAATCTGAATAACAGTGTCAGACAGTCTGACAAATCATGATATTCTTAATGAAAATCAGAGATATCTTTTCAATAGATATATCACTATAGAAACATTAAATTCATATTCTGGTCTAGTCCAAGGGCAATGATTTTGACAATCTGCATATGCAATTTCAAAAAAAAAAAAAAAAGAAAGGCATTTTTTTAAATCGATGCAAGGGAACAGAAATGGATACATTCACATCAGAAAAGCTCACGCACATCCTCCGTTGAGCTAAAGTGATGTTTTGCTACCACTGACTATACACATACATATACGATGATATGGTATACATAGCTAATAGTAATGCATTTGCTTTTATTAGTTACATAACATATTTGCTCCAATTAGCAACATAACTACCTAGTGGATTGCAGCTGCATCTCCAGCTGTTGTAACTGTGATGACACATTCTGTGCTGCTGCAGCCCGACTTCGAACACTAGATAGCTGAGACAATAACTCTGCAATTGGATCCATGGTATCGCGTGTTCCTGGCGACAAGCCAGATAGTGCAGACCCTCCCGATGAGAAATGCATGTTAGCTCTCCTCGTTCTCGTGCCACTGACACCTCGTCCTGGGTGTGGGATTCTACGAACATGTCTAATACCTGCTGGTTCATCGTAAATTAGTTAAGGACAAATTTTCACAAAAACAATGTTGTAAAACATTATTGAAATACATGTGTATAAGAAACAGCTTTTATTCAGGTTTCTTGTAGCCATGATAAATGTTGGTCTCTAAAGTTTGATGACTATTAGGTTAATAATTGAACTACAAGTAGTTATTGGATAGAACAACAATGCACTGATATGTGCCTAGCCTTGTGATCTAAGACTTTTTGATCTGAAAATCAATAAGCATTATCTAACTACTCCTGATCAACTTGCCTATGAAGTCTGACAACAATCAGATCAGTCAAAATCAGATAAAGGGCTCTGTAGTTACCAATCAAAAGCAACTGGTGGATGTTTAGTAGAAAGCCCCATGTTATTCTGACTTAACAATCAATCGGGGTCATTTATTAGGCTTGACCAACCTGTTTACAGTACATGTATGCATATTAATGTTCTCTAGTTATTAGCTGGGCAGTAGTAGTAATCAATAGACTTACCAAAAGACTAAAATTTACTATTACACTCTTCCCTGTGTGGAGGTGGCATTAAAGAGATATATTTTCATGTATAAACATCAATTTGCAACTCATCTAGTTCCCAATACGAGGACCTTATAAAAATGCACTAAGTGACACATGTGGTGAACCAAGGCAATGAATAAATATGTAACAGGACAGCTAACTTTATAAGTTGGAGAATATTAAATTCTATGTTGACTTTTTGTTTGCACATTCAGCTCATTTGCAAAATAATATGATTTTTCATGTTGTTGTTGCATTAATCTTCTGTTACTTTTTGTATTATGTAGTAAGTGCCTTGCATGCATGTGTAGAAGCTACAGGTATTGTAGAACAAAATTTTTGAAGCAAGAAATCATATGTTCATAATTTTCAACAACTGTCACAGCACACTCTAATTTTTTTTCATCTCTGTACCAATATTCTTGCAAGAACATATATAACACATAAAACCTTCTGACGTTAAAAAATTGTCAAATGTTGACCTAACTGGCCAATAAAGATCCAGGGGTAGACAAATAGCATTGCCCGGCGCAACCCTATTTTACTGTTGGGCAGGTCAAATTACAAGAACCTATCCTTGGACAAGTGAATTTTTAAAGTGAAATAAAAACATGATATTAATATCAAATGTAAATGCCTTGACAACGTCGATTGCCAATAAACTAAAAGTATGTCAGCATTCTTCCGGTGATTTAAAAGAAATACATAGATCCCTCTAGTGAGAAATAACATGGTCATTAAAACGCTTATAAGTATAGAAAAGTTAAAATTGATTGCAAAGTTTGGAATCTACTTAGATGCAATTTCAAGGTGAACGAGCAATGCTGTAAATGAATTGAAACATGGACAAGTTTGTGACATTTAGCGGGTGTACATATAAACATCCAGAATAAAGCAATAGCCGTCTGTATCTACAAAGCATACAAAGTATGGCAAAGGAAGAGAATCCAAGGATATCTCAAATTATGGCAAGAATTTGGTCAATGCTTTGTTATGATGTGCAAATAGAAATAAATAAATTGATTTAATAAAATACAACAAGATAACAATTTCAAATATTTTTTATTTATGTACTTTTTAATTTAAGGTGGGGCAAGTAAATTTTGTGGTAGGGTAAGTGAATTTGGCATTTCTACCTGTTCTTGGGCAAGTACTTCAAAAATCTATTTGTCTACCCCTGAGATCATAACCTTGGACCACCAAAACACAATTGTCATTACTGTTTCAAAAGATCCTTGTGTAAAAAAATAAAAAAATAAAAATAAAATAAAAACCTGTTAGTGAATCAATGGATCCCTCTGATTTTAATAAGTCTGGGCATAATGCAAACATATTATTTGAAAATTTATGCACACAAGTTATTTCTAAATACACACACTATATATTTTTTTTTCTCCAAAAAATGCTTTATTGTTATTTTTTTTAATATCATGTTGTCATGGATTTCAATCTGTTATATATCTCAATGAAATATAATTGCATTTGGATTTCCTAATGTAAAGGATGTAGTGTGCATACTCCTATAAACAGTAACATCAGAAGACAGGTAGCAGGTGTATGCTAGTAGTATTTTACTCGAACAATAGTAGTACTTTACTCATACACTAGTAGTATTTTACTCGTACACTAGTAGTATTTTACTCAAACAATAGTAGTACTTTACTCATACACTAGTAGTATTTTACTCGTACACTAGTAGTATTTTACTCGTACACTAGTAGTACTTTACTCGTACACTAGTAGTATTTTACTCGTACACTAGTAGTACTTTACTCGTACACTAGTAGTATTTTACTCGTACACTAGTAGTATTTTACTCGTACACTAGTAGTATTTTACTCGAACAATAGTAGTACTTTACTCAAACACTAGTAGTACTTTACTCGTACACTAGTAGTATTTTACTCATACACTAGTAGTATTTTACTCGTACACTAGTAGTATTTTACTCAAACACTAGTAGTATTTTACTCGTACACTAGTAGTATTTTACTCAAACACTAGTAGTACTTTACTCAAACACTAGTAGTACTTTACTCGTACACTAGTAGTACTTTACTCAAACACTAGTAGTATTTTACTCAAACACTAGTAGTATTTTACTCGTACACTAGTAGTATTTTACTCGTACACTAGTAGTATTTTACTCGTACACTAGTAGTATTTTACTTGTTGCTTTGAAGTGTTATTCACATTACTGGGTGACATTTTTATTGACATTTGAACAATTTTTCACATTTTTCTGAAGACTATGAATACTTTTGTTTTTCATTTTGATGCACCTGTGAAAATCTGTGGTGCATGTGGTGTGAAGTGAGGAGAGTTGACACATAACAAAAACAAGTTAGCTAAAAATATTAATAAAGGAAAGAGGAACAGGATCAATTGCTAGCAAAGAGAGGTAACTCATTGTGATTAAAAAAAATATTTTTGAAAATGTTAATTAAATTGGTTCTAATTCAAACATAATCAAACAGCAATAATTTAATATCTCTCAAAAGGTTATGAATTTTAGCTTCTAAAAACAAAGAGTTTATATGAATATCATTATTATCCCTGTCCTCTCTCATCATGTATGATGTCCAATACATTATATTGTAGCAACAACTCCATTAGCAATTTGAAATTTGCCATATTGAAATGGTAAAAATGTCATTTTCTGCAAGAATTATATAAACTCCTAAATGTGAAGAATAATGTACATCTCCTATATGTGATTACGTTCAAAGGATATGAATTCTCTTGGTGTTCTGTGTTGTATTGAGAGATGTTCTGCGAAATCGTCTGTAACACAATTAGGATCTCCACCTGGGTGTGATGCACAGATGGGACACACCTGCAATTAATATAAACTTTAACTGCTCTACAAGGATATTTTCAACTCATAATAGAACATTCAAGAACACTGCAAATTGTGTCAAATTTACTGTTCATATTCATGTAAATACTTCTCCAATTTAATTTTGACCCGACTGTGATACCACCACTTCTGTGGTTAATTTTGAACTTGATACCACCACTTCTGTGGTTAATTTTGACTGTGACACCACCACTTCTGTGGTTAATTTTGACTGTGACACCACCACTTCTGTGGTTAATTCTGACTAATACCTACCACTTTTGTGGTTAATTTTGACTGATACCTACCACTTTTGTGGTTAATTTTGACTTCTGTGGTTGATTTTGATACATACCACTTCTGTGGAAGATTCTCCGTGTTCTGCGGTGACGTGGTCATGTAATGTGGCATCTGTGTAGCCCATCTTCCCACAGTACGGACAAGTGAAAGACTGAGGTTGTTCTGCAGTTAGAGCTTCTCCTCCATAGTATAAATCTAAGTGGTAGAACAGTTTAATGCTTGTATTGTACATACTGATCAATTCTAAATCTGTGTGCTAGTTCTCTTGACAGCTACAAAACCACATCATTAAACTTTCTTCTACACTAAGAGTAATGTAAAAGCATTCAAATAGTTTTGACCATCTTACAATGCCTTAGCCATACTAAACTATAACCAACAAGCATTCTAAGTTTATTGCAATTCACAGTTCCCTACTGGTTGGATAATTCAGTCAAAAGTAAGTCAAGCATAACGAAACTCAAACTTGATCTGTAACTATCCAAGACAAATCCATGTATAAAATTTCAGTTGAATACCTTCATCCAATGCAGAGAAAAGTCTGTTAAACCTGAAGCAGACTGACAGATAGGCAGACAGATCAAGGATGAATTAATAATCCCCTTTGGCAAAAGTGGTAGGGGACTAATAAAAATCATTTCAAATAAATGTATTACCATGATTAATATTCAATATATGTATTAAAATTCCTTGTGTAGACATTAAAGTAATTATTGATGCATCTAGGCATGTTTAGTAATCACCCCAGAGGAACTAGAAAACCACATAGATGTAGATAGGAAAATTTCTGACAACAAACATGATAAATTAAAAAACTGCATCATGTCCTCACTGCATCAGAGAGACAGTGACATATTCTGCTCGAATGATGTGTCAGTCTCCCTCCTGTACCAGAGCCTTGGTTTACCCTTACCCTAAGCCAATCCTCTAGGACTTACATCATTATTCTGACCAGCTTTTTCTGATGTTGTACATTTATACTAGTAATACGCTACACTGGATTTAATTCCCCACTGAAAAGGTTAAATCAAACAACAATTTTATTTCAAAGCAGATGACTGTTATTTAGTCAAAGAAAATAAGTAATCAAATGCAATGGAATTTATATTATTCCACTCAAGTACTAAGAACTCCATCTCTGACACTGATGTAGCAGCTTTCCAACTTGTGAAAATGTCATCGTAGTTTGTTTTTGTCTGTTAAGTTTAGATTGCGGTGACAGTTTAAACATGTATATAAATTTGAGGCTATTCCAGGAATCGCAGTGAATGCTGATCAGAGCATACAAGCAGCATTTTTACTTCATTTGCTACTTGAAATATTCCATACACTTTTTCTTAGTAGCCATGATATCACATAATTTTAATTACATTTAATGCACTTTGACCTTGACTTACGGTAATTGTTTATTATCAAACCCAACTGCGTCATGCACCCACTGTATCAGATATTGCTGTACAGCTAAATATCAGTATGTATTGATATATACTGCTATACATCCTACGATCCTATGGATCAGCCCTTGCAATATATAAAAAGACAAGGAAAATCATGACATAATTTGCCAAGTAATTATAATTGCTCAACCTTGTGACCTAATCAAAATCATGGTTTCTTTAATGGGGAGATTACTGAAATTTACAACCCAAAAATGCCTTTTCCTAGTGTCCATTTTATGTGAGCCAGATGGTTACCAACACAAACAACCAACAGTTGTTTGGCTTATATTTTCTATCTACTGAACATGTCAATTTTCAAATCCAATATGACTTAAGAGGTTCGTTGAAGGTAAAAACAAAATGAGACTCTGGTATGAGAGAATGCATGTATGTACAGTTTGGAAACATGGTTTAACAGCATGTTCGCAGGAAACATTGTGGTTTCATGCAAACGCACAGATGCCTAGAATAATGTTGATGACACAAGTGAGTGTTTTTAACTATTGCAAAAGACAACCTTTCTAGAACATTATAAAGTTCAATGACCATTCAAAAAGTTTGCAGAAATGTTCTACTGATATCAAATACACACCCGAAGCCAATAAAACTTTATATACTTAAAACTGGGTAGATTCCAATAAATATGCAAATATTCCATGCTTTCCAACGAATTTCAAAAATTCTACAGCCAATCAAAAATGCGCACTTGAATATTAGTTTCACAGAGCATAATGTTTAAGACACATTTTCAAAAAAAAAAAAAAAAAGCTTTGTGTGATTTGATTCATAGCACCTTTATCAGCTCTTTTTTAAAAAACAACTCATATTTCAAGACTCAAAATTACCAAAATCATTCCTAGTGAGGATACATTGCATTGGGTGGTCAGCTGTGTGTCTGGTTGTTGTAGCTCCAGCCTCATAACAGGTTGAGCACAGGTCATAGTCGTAGCACACTAGACATTTGTAGCGACGTCCTCGAAAATTTCCTTTTAAACAAGAATCACAGCTGACCCCTAAAAACAGAACAAATTCAAGTTATGCATATGTACATGATATCACACTACAGTCATTAACTTATATATTCAAATAAGGTATACTGCAATACAGTTTCGTAAAATGACTTGCAACTTTCAATCTTATAATCTCTTGGTGAATGGTATTGCTTTATAAACATGTACATTACATTTTTCGGAAGCATGTCAAATTTCGCTGTGTAGAAAATCTCCATCTTGTGCAATGCAAAACCCACACTCAACAGAAGGGGTTATCTCAAAGTGACAAGTCATTATCTAGTGTTTTGATATGCAAGTCATATACAAAATAAACTAACAATGTTTCTATAGCTCTGACTTTTAGCCAAATGTTACATGAACTTGCTGCCTTTCTGATATCTGTTTCCCGTGTAGTGTTTAGAACCATTTCTCTACTTTTAATATTTAAGAACTGTGCTATTTGTATTTTTTCCTTAAACATTAAAAGCATGAAATATATATTCTCTCCACTGGCTGGAGATTGACTAATCTGAGAAAATTCACACATCACAGTAAGGCTGTCACGTTTACAAAATTTTGTAAACGTTTAAACGAAGCATTGTAAACGAAACGTTACCGTTTAAACGAAGTGTTGTATAATTTAATAAAATAAAATACGCACAGAATTTTAAGACCCATTAATGACCATTATGTTTGTGTTTTAGTTTTCATCGTTCTATGAATGATGCAGAGATTGTCACCGGACGTTCCGGAGTATAAATATAAGACAGAATAAAATACACGAACATAAATATCCGGATAGCATTTAAATTGAATTCAATTCTATTCACACTGTACAACATTTGCACAATACAGATCACAAATTCACAATAAACTTCATTTTTCAAATTTTCATTTCAGTGATTTCACATTAGATTGTCCAGAGAGGGCAGAGCTGGTGCCGCGGCTTCTTCCGTCGGTTCGGTTTTAACATGGACTTCACGTGCAGCTGGTGCAGCGCAATTCACTTTATGTTTTAATCTTTTGTTCAAAAAGATCAGTTTGTCCACGTTCTCAGCGTCAAGGGAGGAGCGCAGTTTTGTAACAGTTCCACCCGCTGTGGAAAAGACGCGCTCAGAGGCAACGGACGTTGCCGGTGTGCATAGCAAATCCTTTGCGAGACTTGCTAATTTTGGAAAATTAATACGACTGGTTTTCCACCAAGTGAATGGGTTGGTATTTGTCAGCACACTTTTTTCAGATAGATATAATTCGATCTCTTCATCTGAAGTGGAAGGGGTAATTATTTTGCAATCTCCGGTGTCAAAATATGATCCTAACAGGAAGGATATATCATCCTGAGAAAGTTTACTTCTCTTGCATTCGGGCTCATTCTCGCCTTCCTTGATGTCTGCTTCTTGTGTTTTGTTTTCGTTATTAACACTACATGCATCAATTTTCTGTCCATCGTCTTTCTGTTTCAAGATTTTATTTAACGTATCTCGAACAACATTGCGTTGCTCGTCATTGAGGAACGGAAGCGAGCGGTAACGCGGATCCAAGTATGTGCAGAGCATTGGAATACTCTGACACATTTCTGGTTTGTCCATATTGAACCTTTTGTGCAAATCGGTTTGCACCTTCTGTTTGAATGTTGCGACTGCCTGTTTGAAAGCAATCGACAATTTTATGACACATTGAATCTCATCCATTCACTTAATTTCATTCAGCAACTTTCTTCAATGAAAAAAAAAAAATGACACATGCCAAAGATGCCATGCAAGTGACACGTAAATATTCATACAGATTTTAAATTTGAACGTTTTTCCAGATTTGTATCCATACATTTAGATATCTTATTAGGAATTTTCTGGAAGGGGGGGGGGGGGGGGGGGCTAAAATTGCCGTCAAAACCGTTAATAAATGTTTATTAAAAACAATAAAGCACATTTTGCAAGATGTTCAAAGAGCAGCACAGTAATGCAATACAAGCCAGAAACATATGGTAAGAGATTCTGAGACCCTTTCAGTTTACTAATCAAATATGACGCGACGTTACCGGTTACACGTGTACACGTGACAGTTAGGATTTTCTAACCCTGAATTCAAGGGACGGAGTTATTCACAGTAGGAACTAGATATTGTCATATTCCTAAAGATGATTTGGCTACTGCGTAAAATGTCAGATGAAACCAAGTTTTTGTAAAGAACCAAAAAAAAAAACCAACAAACAAACCCCCCCCCCCCCCCAAAAAAAACCCAACAACAACAACATTGCTTTTGGTTCCTCATTTTGCTCCCAACAGTATAATTGAATTCCCAAACCCTTACTGCACATTTACAGGACACAACCTATCATATATTCCCTAATTTAAACTTATTGATTACTACTTAAAATAAAAGAGGAGCTTCAGGAAGAAAAAAGTATGATGGACAGATGGACAGACCAGGGTAACAATACACCCGTTTTTAATTCTAAAATAAATTAAAAAGCAAAACTAATTGATTTGTCTATCGATTTAAGCAAACTTAAATTTTCTGTTTTTCATGGTAAAGAAAGATGGAAACATTCCATTAAACCCATGACCTAGGCAAAGTCTAAGTTAGAGGGCATTATCATTGGTCTCCAGTTTAAGTGGAGACTGAGTCATCAGAAATTTTAAAAATCATCATCATTTTCAATACTTTTGTCTTCTTTATCACTTTCTGAAATTAAAGGAAAACCCTTGAATTTTTTTTTACTGAAAGACTTTTTTCATTGTTGGTGTCATGCTTATGTTCAACCTTGGACCCATTCTCTTGATGATTTTCCATTTTTTCACTTGTCAGAATAGTCAGAGGACATGTATTCTCTCTTGAAGCTCTACCTAACAGTTTTTAATGAAAATCAAACAAAAACTTCTGATTTGTGATCTTTTTTTTTTTTTTATCATTCTTTGGGAATTTTTAGGAGTCATTTTTTGGGAAAAGCACCTGCTTTTCAGCATTGGGAATGGGGCCAAATTTCAGCCCTCTACAGAATGTAAAAAAAAAAAATCCCTGCACAGATTTGGGATGAATCAAGGAACTGCATTCAAGGAAACACACACCATTTATCACTTAGTAATCTTGATATGAGTTGATTAATTAGAACATTATTTAATGAGCATATTTTCCCCTACCATATAAGAATGATACTTATACCCATTCAATTGAGAAAAAATAAGTGTCAAAATAGAACAGATTGGAAATTTTCTTTCACAGTATTATATGGCATTTGTTTTAAAAAGAACTGAATAAACCGCATTTTAAAAAAAAAGAAACAACAATTCATCGTTCATAGTTTCCAAATGAGCACCATTTTGGGCGACTTTGATTCATACAGGTACCGACTCAAATTGTGTGAGTTTCAGATGTTATAGGACACATTGTAACAGCTGAACTTTCCCCAATTAACCCTACATTCTACAAAGGTTAGTGCAATAGCAATATGATGATCTTGTAATTACACTGCACATGTGTCAGTTTTCAAAAGATGGATATGATTGGTTGGAGTATTATACATGGGAATAAGAAAGAACATTGGAGTAATACCTTACTAACTTTGGTATGAACTGAAGTCAGGGCTCGACATTAACATTTGTCCAGTATCAGTGGGGGGAAAAAAAATGGACAAGTGAATATTATTGGGCACTTGTCCAACTGGACAAGTGTTTTTTATGTAAAAAAAAAAAAAAAAAAAGTCTCCAAATAATAAAAAGAATGATTGGTGAAAAGGTTATCGGTAGTTCAAAGTCAGAAGCAATGCATGAAACATGAACTTCAGTCCCAATATCTATCGTTATGTAAACTAATTGAGTCACACTTGATTGGAATTGGTATTCAATTATTGCACACTACTTTCAATTTTGTAAAGAGGTATGGAGCTTATGAACTTTGGATTCTCTATATCATCATCAAGCACACTTGGTCATTAATTCAAGACAGAAAGTCTAGATAAAATTTTGTTTTGTGTGTTGGTTGTTTTTATCAATTGAATAAGATAAAAAAAAAAAAAAAAAGCAATCAAGGAAGCATAAAATGGACTATATTTTACACTTTTCAAGTTGTTGACATTATTGCCAATATTATTGGATGTTCTTTGAAAACTTTTCAGACTAGTAGATATCTTTGTCCCTTGTCCGAATGGACAAGTAGGAAAAAAGTTAATGTAGAGCCCTGGAAGTCACCTTTTATTGACCTCTACTTTCTATATAAGAGGAAGTGAAGAAATTACACCATTCCAAGGGTTTTTTTTATGTCTAGCACCCACCCTAGAATTAAAAACCTATCTTTCTATCAGGGATAAAAACACACATCTGTAGAAAAAAACCCACATTTTCAGTGTAATAATTAAATTATTAAATAATTTCTCCATAAGCAACTTTTGATCATGATCAATCAATGCTCATTTTTCCAGTTGAAGTTGAAATATCTTATTGTTGTATTCTGTTCTGTCATTGTAGTGTTGCTCCAAGCTCTCTCTGTTATATAACACAGACAAATAGACTTTGCCTGAGATAAGGGAATATGCATAACAATTTTCATTTGTAATTGTTCGGCCACTAGTGCTTTTCCCCATTCAAAAACTTATGCTTGCAAGAGGCAACTACATGGTGTGGTCCTTCAAATGAGACTGAAAAAGAGAGGCACATGTCACAGAAAGTGCGGCACAATAAAGATCCTCCCTGCTGAAAGGCCATAAGCAGAGCCTAAATTTTGCAGCCTTTCACCAGCAAAAGATGACATCCCATATGAATGAAAAGGTCTAGAGTGGGACAACCAACCAAATACATGAACTATTGGTCGTGGTAACTCAGTGGTTGAGCGTACGCTTTGTAACCAAGATGCCGTGAGTTTGAACCCAGCTCGTGCTAAGACGTAAACATAGGTAGCAATTGTTTGTACTCCAAAAGCCTGGCCTTTAGAGTTGAGAATCACAGTTCTTTCGGGTATGACATTAAAAACAGAGGTTCCAGGTGTTGGCATGTTAAAGATCCCTCATTGCTATAGCTCTGAGCAAAAGCATAGATCCAAATTTATTGTACTTCATTTACAGCTGGTGACATCCCAACTTGAGTGAAAAATTATCAAAAGGATGAAAAACAAACAAATAATCTATCAATCATATATTGCACATATTTTACCACTGAATGCAGTTTTCATACTATTGCTCCATACAAATACTTCCAATATATCTATTTAAAAGATTCCTATATTTATTACAAAGACAAATTTCATCATAAAAGTATATGAATACATGAACCCCATTGAAAAAGTTAATAACATGGTCATCATGTGTATTCTAGTATTTTCGGAATTTCAATCCTAATCAAAATTAGACACGGAATGAAATTGAATAGCATTTTGATATAATATGCAAATATTTTTTTGGGGGGTGAATGTGTGTGTGTGGTTTGTTTGGTTTTTTTTAAATTTTTAAACCTTTGAACCAATCCATCCCCAGACGCTAAATAGAAAAATCTTGGAATGGCTTTATATAACTCATACATTTCACACACACACACACACACACACACACACACACACATATGCTGTTAATGCATTACACAAACAGATTAATATTATTCTTGTAAATTTTATCTGTCTGATGTGACTACGACTTTTGTGGTTCAACTTAAGATCAGTCTTCTTTGCCATCTGATACTGGACAAGAACATGTGCAGGTGAATTCAGAGTTAGGTATTCTTCATACAATGATATGTTCATGATAAATGACTTACATGCAATATGAAGTATGTATGTCAAAGATCCCACTAAATACCCAGGTGTTTTCCTACCATTTTCCCACTGGGTCCAGGGTTCACAGAATGGGAAAATTAATGTGCAAAATGTTCATTGTACTATTACCAAATTTCACATCAGAAAAAAACCTTGTTAAAAGATATGTACTTCTCCCACTTAGAGCAAGGTGGTGTATAACCACTTTAATAATTGTCAATTTTAATTTTTTAATAAAACAGAATTTCACAGGAAACAGAAAGACTCTTATAATTATTGATATCCAGGATTCTGTTTAAAATTAACCATGCATTTCCCTAGAATTTTCAGCAACATCCTCCTTCCTAATTTGCATGACCCCTCCTTTGAAATACCTATTTTATAACCCTTTTGCAGATACCTAGTCTTTACAACACATACAATACTTAAAGTTTTGTTTTAGATGGAGACAAAATGGTCTGATGTTTGACTAAAATGGTTAATACTTGTAAATTACTATACAATCTAAAATGTTGGGACCCATGAGACCTTTTATGATTCATTTACAAAAATATTGACACCCTAAATTTTGCACCATTTGTAATAGCTACAGCAATGGCAATTGTTAATAGTAACGTGAATTGAATGATAATTTTAGAAGAAAAAAAAAACTATAACATATCCTTTAAATGTGCTCTGTTGCTTTGTGCAAAATGTTTTTAATTCAAAGGTATTTGTTTAGCCCATATTTAAACCAACTACGCACTGAACGCTGGTGTGTACTAGTTTCGTTTTACAGCTTCCGTCAACTCGTAACAATTGTATCATTGCGTAAATTTCGACTGAACTCAATTCTTGTTCTATGCATATTTGCTATCCACCTTAATAGTTAGTTTCATGTCCCAATTCTGTCAAAAATATGATTGCTCACAAGGAAACAGAAGTTGGTTGGCAGTTGCCATTTTGGATGAGAAATTATGACTTACCCTCATGTCGAGACATTCTACACCGAGACGGGGAAAGGACCTTTTCGACTATTGAGATTGAGTTATATATAAATGCTATTCTCAGATACAATAAAATAAGACTTTAGAACATCAAACAGGGGCTTAATTCAGATAATTCCAAGGTTACATTCTTGGCAAGTGGGTTTCATGATGACGTCACGTAGTTTCTCGTCGAAGCACGAGACATATTCATGTGAGAAAGAGAATTTTATAAATATATTGTTTTGCATGAAATAATATGTCACAACATGATTTAAACTGATATCAATTAATTAATTTATGTTTTTCTTTTCAATAAAAGAAAAGAAAACGAAAACTCAAAGGCAATGAAACGTTTCTATTTGTTTTTGTAAAATATCGAACCCGATATCATTTATTTTTTTAAATTGCAGCCTAAATATATATATAAATTTATACGATATAAATACTAGTATTGTAAATTTTATTAGGCTTATCTTTATCTGTTGATAACTTGTAGATATATCGTTAGGGGCTAAATCGTGAATTAGCAACAATTATTGTTTAATACGTCAGTTAGTAATGTATTTCATATTACCCCCTCCCCCAATTTAATTTAATTTTTTTCATTTATTGCGCTTTTTTGTCATATTCCATACCATCAAAATTTTCACACTTTCGTTGTTTGATTTTAATTTATATTCAATAAATTAAAACAATTAAGAAAAATCCTAATTGAATTAAATATACAACGTTTTCCCTTTCATGCCAACAAAATGGTCAAGACTAATTAGCATCGCGATACCAATAACACGAGTATATATATATATATATATATATATATATATATATATATATATATATATTTATATATATATATATATATATATATATCGTGACACTAATAAATATTAGCATCGCGATGCCAATAACAGGAATATAAATAGAGAAGATGTTTCAAAAATCATGTATATAAACTCAACAAGGGAAAGGATTTCTGTCGGGGATTGATAAAAAAAAAAAACAAAAAAAAAAAAACAAAAAAAAAACCGAGGGTTGGATTTTTGGTATGAAATTGTCATTTGTGAAGCTAGAGAATGGCCAAAACTAATTAGCATCGCGTTGCTAATAACAGGAGTATAAATAAAGAGACGATGTTTCAAAAACTAGATTATATTGGGTGGGTGTCAGTATAAAAACATCGTAGTATGTCTAGCCAGTATCTACCTGGATCCCGGATGATTCGCAAGTATGACAAGCTAGGTTTTTCTGATATTTGTTGTTGTTGTTGTTGTTTTGTAATTTATAACAATCGCCCCATGTTCTTTTACGGAATAAGTAGCATCAATTTTTAAGAGAAATTATTTATGCAAAGCATAGTATTTTGACCTTTATTCCGTAATAAGATATAATAGAAATATTAAAAACCGTCTGATATTTTACGGAATGAATGGCATCGATTGAAAGAGAAAGGATTGAACAAGGCATAGTATTTTGACCTTCATTCTGTAATAAATATGATTACAAAAAATTAAAAATTTTCTGATATTTTACGGAATAAACGGCATCAATTGAGAATAAGGTTTTATATATATATATATATACACACAGAGAGAGAGAGAGAGAGAAGAGAGAAGAGACGCGCGTATACACCCCTTAAATATCTAAATGGGTGGAATAAATGGTTTAAAATCAGTCTATTTCATTAACGCCAATGACGTCCAAAATTATTAGCATGGCGATGTTGATAACAGGATTATGCCATAGGTTACCAGGAGATATTAAAAAAATGCTTGGCTTCGTGTTATGTACTTTTTCCTCTCATGTCTAATGCAGAAAGAAACAGGGCCTCCGTGGCCGAGTGGTTAGAGCATCGCGCAAGGCCTCTCACCTCCAGTGGGCGCGGGTTCGAATCTTGCTCGCGCTGACATATATGAGAAAGTTTACCAGTTTACTTTCGGAAGGTCGGTGGTCTCTTGTACATTGTATCTGGGTTCTCTCAGTCACCAATACAAACTGACGCCACCAGATAACAATCAATCAAGCGATACTCCTGCGCACAAATAGGGGCCTAGCAAGCCGCTGGGAAAAATTATATACGATATATGAAATTTCTGAACTGGATAATTAAATTTGATGTTATTGTACCTTTACTTACAGATATTTCATATACATTTTTTTCCCCCATATTTGAAATTTATTGGAAATTCAAAATATTACAGATCGGGATCAAAGTTCTTATATCAAAGCGTTCAATTAACATTGATATTTTACTTTAAGGTTACTTTAACTGCGAGGAGGAATTGAAGATGTCTTGTGCCGGTAGAATTTTCATTTATGGAGGAAAAGGAGCTCTAGGTTCAACATGCGTTAACATGTTCAAGGCTAAAAATTATGTATGTTCATATTTTACACTCTGAGTCCCCCAGCAACTGATGACTTTGCAAAGTTGCACTCGTTTGAAACTTGAAACTTGTTAATTTGATTAAACGCCAAAACTATATATGAAATACATATTCTATGGCGTTGTACATGAATAATAAAATCTATTGCAACACAATAAAATACAAGGGTATAAGAAGTAAAAAACAACTATACGTATGAATATTGTTACTAAAACGAATAAAACATAATAGTATGTGATATCTAAATATGTACAGTATTTACACTAAGATATACACAGAAATTAAGAATCAACGGTAAGAAATTACAAAATAAAAACTTTTTCTTTTTTTTATTATTATTTTTTTTTTAATTAATTTTTTTTTTTTTTTAATGCCAAGAAAGTAAAATATTCCTTTTAAGAAAGTTTGTGCATAAATATTTCCTTTAAAAATAGTCATAAAAGTTGCAGAACATGTGTGTTTTGAGACTGTTCTTAAATTTTTCCAATGAATTGGAGTGCCTGATATTGGTTGGCAGAGAGTTCCACAATTTTGGCCCAGCAGTGCTAAAGCTCCTGTCGCCGAAAGTCTTTCTTCTGTTGAAAGGCACAGTATAGTTGCTGTATGTCGTTGTCGATGACCGTAAACCATGCCTATGTGCAGTGTGTCTTGTTAGAAGTTCAGTTAGGTAAATTGGTGCTTCATTTGTTGAACATTTTGTACATCATTGTCAGAAGTCTGAATTCGATTCTTGCTTTGATTGGAAGCCAATGTAGTTCATACAAAGCTTTTTTGGAGCTGTCAAATTTGCTCAACTGAAGTACGAGCTTAGCACTCATGTTTTGGATTCTCTGCATCTTTTTTATTTCAATGTCAGAAATGCCATACAAAATGGCGTTACAATAGTCTAGATGTGATAAGACGAGTGACACAATGAGGATTTCGGTTGATTGTTGGTCAAGATATTTTCTTACACTTTTTATTCTAAAATAGTTTAACATGGCTGAACGACACTTCATAGACACATGTTTTCCAAAAGACAAATTTTCATCGAAGTACGCTCCCAGATAGCGGATAGTAGAATCACGCTGAATGATGTCTCCTGCAATATTAATTTCTGTTGAGTTGTGTTAGCGCTATGCAATGGCTGCTTCACCTCCAAGGATTTGATCGATTTTCTCTTAATTAACTTCAGTTCGAATTTTGTGGTTTGGTGAGATATCATATGAGACCTTTTCTAACATGGTTTTGAAATCTTTTAGTCTTAAAACTCACAAATTATACAAAACTAGGTTATGTTTGAGCAAATATGTTCACTGATCCGTGACAATTTTTCTCAACTTTTATTTGTACAAATTGATTTTTACCACTCTTAACATTTTTTGGAGAGGCGTTCTACGATTATTCGTACTCGTCATACAATGTGTTTTGTAACGTCGCATCACATCACTCGTGCAGATCGTACGAAGAACACTCGTGTGCGACGAGGCACTAAGGCGGTAGCAGATTCATCCGAAGTATTAAAACAATCTGTATCGGACAGCAGTCCAGATTCATTAGACAGCAACTTGGGGCTAATCTAGATAACCTTGCTTTGATTCCAATCAGTCCTACACCTGCTGAAACAACTACTGACATACCAAATGATGCTTGCCCAATCCCAACAGTTGTTAAACAACGGACAGCGAAGAAGTCCAATCACAATGAATCCTGTGTCAATCTTAGCAACTTGACTTATCCCAAAACGGTTAATACCATCAAAAATCAAAGTGAATCAATTCTGTGTATCAATGCAAATTGTAGATCAGTAGTGAATAAAGATATTGAAATTGGACAATACCTGCGCGAAAACAAAATTGACTTTGCCATGTTGTCTGAAACCTGGTATTCTGATGAAAAACAACACCAGTTTGACTCGTTTATTAAATTTAGCTGCAGGCATGACAGATACCAGTCGTTTTATCGGTTACAAATGGGTCGATTGTGCAACATGATTGGACTTCCGAATATTCCTGGTTTCATTCAAGAAATGTTTTTAATGCTTTTCGAAATATTTTTTTTCTAAAATTCTGAAAATTTGAAATGTATAACACGGGATGACCAATTGCAACACACCCTCCGTTTTCCTAGCTTCAGTTTCAGATCAAGTGCCCTCTATTTATGCTGACTCTACAAAAACAAAAATGTAGATCAAAATAAATGCTTATATACATCATGCAGAAAATCTTTAAAACTTAGAAACTTTACATTTTTATTCAACAGTTTCCTGAGAAAGAATTATTTTAAAAGTGTGTTTGATCATCTGGTCATGGTTTGTAGCAGTGATATAGAAAAATTTCCCAAAAAGTAAAACAAATGTCAACTCATAGAATAAAAGCAACAATAAAATGAATCAATAACCATAACCCATGGGCCAGAAAAAAAAATTTATTATGTGTGCAGTACTAAGATCATTCATTTTACTTTCCACTGTATGCTCATTGCATCTTTCTCCTACAATTTATAAAGTAGTCACATGGTGTAATATCACTGGTACCTCTTTCTTGCATTGGAACCTGTGGGGGAAAATTTGGACATTGCATTCTAATTGGTTCACAAAAATGTAACATTCTTTTTCTAACAATGATAATTTGAACTATCATATATATATGTTGTAAAAGCTTTCTTCTATTTGTTGTTCACAATTTTATTTAATGTCAGTGACTTATGATTGCTTTTGTTAATAAATGTTAATGAACTTACATGTACAAGTTTGGGTATCATGCTAAGTTATTGCAGCTCCATGAATCTCAAAAGGCATAAGTTTTGGTGAGTTTGGTCTCCTACCAAATGTCACAATTTGAACTTGTGAGATTGTATGAACCATAACCAGGCCAACAATGCTTGTTTTGTTTTCATGTGGTCACTTTGTTTAAAATTTCATTCTCAATTAGATATTTGTACACAAAGCATATATCTCAAATCACAATGGGCCAATAGGAAGCAATAGTTCTTAATGATTTATATTAGTTTGTATATATTTGATGTCTCTGACTTACATTTCCACCGGCTCAATCTTGGTCATCACTTCAAATTGTTAGCTGTGTGAGGAAATTAGAATGTATTGCAAAACACTACAAATGGGTAGAGTATTCAGTGTTATTACAGAAATATCCAAAAGCATAAGTTGTTTTTAAATATGTGATTATATATTTTTCTAGAATACTTGAAAATAAAATCATTTGATACTCTAAAATATCTGTAACATTAAAATGACTATAACATGAGACAGCTTTATATCTATTTTACTTTTAGCTTGATCTAGTTGTTAATATTATGCATTTTTATTCAAATTAATTGAGCAAAAAAGTTGTTTTGCATTGATGGGTATTGCCTTTAGAAAATTGTCTCTTTTAAAGATCAGTTTTGGGGCTATATTCAATCTTGTTTATTATGTTGACTGTGCTAATTCTAGGACAAGTGCAGCTAATTTTCAAGGGATGGGTGAAGGGGTTGCAACCCTAGATGTTACCTTATTCCTAATAAGGGGGAGGTGGATTGCAGACCCCAAAATGGCAGACATCCAAGGGTAAATGAAAACAGCTTTGATGCATGAGCATGTGTTGGGGTCTGTGCAACAGACTGGACAGAAAAATTATCATTTAGATCTACCTCTTCAACATATACACATGAAATAATGTGATAAACTTCAGATATAAATAGTGATGCATTTATACCATCCAATTGTGATGCTACTGATTTAATCATATTCATTTAAAATAATGAAATATTATTTGTCATAGTAGTGTATAGAGCACGGCAAACTTTAATGGCAACACAAATGTACAAGAAAATTGGTTAAAAATAATCAAAATCTAGTTTATGTATTATGGCGAAAAATATATTCAACTAAACATGGGTGTGGCATTAAAATTAAAAACTCATTGACTTCTTATTTTTCACCAAATTATTGTGAAGAACTCCAAAGACTAGAAATGAAACAAAGAACCCAACAGACTGTAATTAAAAAATGAGTTCAGTGGATCATGCCACTCAGAATGCTTTACAGGTGAGGTCAATAAAGGTCAGCAGAATCCCCTCAATATGGTGTAGCCATGCTAGTATATCCTTCAACACTCATAGTTAGTCATGTGAAAGGGAAAAAGTTCAAAAGAAAACTGAAAGTTGGAAAAGTCTCATAGCCATATTTTTAGGATGAGTCTATTTTCAAAATGTGACTTTTAAGATGTACTAGGTTGTAAATTCATACTAAACTAGCTGTACTGAGCTCGATAAAGCTATATGGTAATATCTTTTTAAAGCTTTATGGTTATATCAAGATGTTGTGCTGGATGTGTTTGGTGAGAATTGGTGTGATATTTTTTGACTGACACCTGAATGTAGACATCAGTTAAAACAATTTGACCAGTTAATTGATTACATGTATTATGTGTTGGTTTGTTAAGGTAAAATATAAATATTAGCTCTGTAATAGTGCTCCAAGGGCTCATTTTTTTGTGGATGCATATATCACAGGAATTTTGAACCACAACAAAATATACAATTTATATGATTTATTAATGTACAGAAATAATATCTATGAAATTTAACCCATCCAAACTGTAAAATCTTGACAATCCACAAAAATTGGTCCTGGAATTTACAGTAAAATCCACATGTATATTGGCTCTGGACTTGGGCCTTCAGGTTGATATTGGCCACTCAGACTGATATTAAATGATGTTAGAAATGATATAGAAAATCTACACAAAAAGTGTATAATAAAAATATCACAAAGCCGATTGAGTATATACTCAACTACTTTCTTCAATTCTTCAGGAGTATACTGAATATTGTGTAACCAAGCAATATTCAGTATACTATTGAAGAAACTAGTAGAGTATATACTCAATCAGCATTGTGTTATTTTTATGTTTTATATATGTATATGTATTGTATATTTTGTAGTGGGTTGGTTCCATTGATCTTATGCCAAATGAACAAGCTGATGCAAATGTTGTTGTAAAACCAAGTGAATCATGGTTAAATCAAGAAGAAGAGGTCCTCAAAGGGGTAGAGAGCGTGATTGGGGGTGAAAAGCTAGATGCTGTACTGTGTGTTGCAGGAGGCTGGGCAGGAGGGAATGCTGCTTCTAAAGGTTAGGAAATCTAAAACAAATGTCGAAGTATCTTATGTTAGCTAGTGGAATAATACATGATAAAAATTTCAAAGTTGCATGTTTTAGTGTAATTCTATCCTAGACAATGTTTAGTTAGGATCATTCCGTTCTGTTCAATGGACGATTCTCTGTCATATCTACATTTACATTCAGTATCATATACTACTGTTTAGTAGAGATGACAATTGATTACAGGATCGCTAACTGGCGAATTGCAACATGTTCCAACTGATAATCTGGTTAAGCAGATCAATACACACACACAAATATAGATAGATGGATAGATAACCAGTTGTCTGTAAACTTTTCACATTTTGGACTTCTCCAGAATCACAAGACCAATTTCAACCAAATTTGGCAGAAAGAATACTTGGGTGAAGGGAATTCAAGTTTATTCAAATGAAGAGCAACATCCTTTTCCAAGGGGATATAATAGCAAAAATATACTGACAAATTTTAAAAATCTTCTCCAGAACCACTGGTCAAACAAGTAAACTTCATATCACATGAATTCATTTTAATTTTGAGAAACAAAAGCACAAATGAACAAAGCAGTCCAAAGTGACATACAGCTCATTGATTCATAGAATACATGCGGCATTATCTCCATCAACAGCACTGACTTTAAGAAATATAATTTAATTAAGAACTGCTAAAAGGAAAGACAACTTTGTAAAGTTAGAATCTAGCATATTATTGCCCACTACACCCCACAGTTCAGTAAGTTTTTGCCATCCAATTCTCACTTGAAATATCATATAACAGGTATTTTCTGCGTTGTCCATTTTTTATGGCTTGGAAAAATACAATAACATATTAAAAATACATACATATAGGTATGTATATACATACATATAGGTATGTATATACATACATATAGGTATGTATATACATACATATAGGTATGTATAGGTATAAATAGGTATAATGCAACTGCAGAAATATCAAATGCAGAATATAATTTGCTACCATTTATGAATCAAATCACAAAAAAATTTCGAACTGCAGAAAATATCTGTTACACGTTATTTCCAAACGTGCGATGTTGGAGTAGGTGGCATGTTCAGTGATGGAGGGTCAGATACGTATTGAAATTAGCCACACAATATTATTAACACTACACTTTTGCAATTTAGTATCATTCAAGCATGATTAAAGAAATACTCTGAAGACAGTGCTGTGTGGGGGTGTTTAAACAGTCATTTTATCTCTCTAGACACAGTGCTGTTTAAATAGTAATTTTAAAACATGTGTGAAATCTTCACCTGTAGAGTCTTCATTATCATCAAATTAATTTAACTGGATCACCGACATTGTATTACCATTCAGAGATGGAAGAAATTTCAGGAAATAATTCTTAAAACTCCTTTCAAATATAAATACACATACTTATTTTTTGTCAACTAACCAATTGCAAAATTTGAAACTGATTACTACTGGTATATGTTCCATCATTCCAACCAATTAATCAGTTAACCAGTTAAAGATTACCATTCCTACTTTTTAGATATATACAATCTAAATAAAATCAGACTTCTTAGATCTGTGCTGTATACCCTTCTTATGCAGAGAAGATCTAAGAATTCTGAATTTAAATAGATTGTAGATATCCAAAACATGCTTTATAAATATTTTCCAGTGAACAGTGAAATTGTGATTTTGTAATTCTTTAGGTATTTATTTATTGTGAAACAAGAATTGTGTGCAGAGAAAAGTTTTGAAGTACTTAAACATTGTGTCTATTTGAAGCATTGTACATTGTCACAGATTTTATCAAGAATGCCGATATGATGTGGAAACAAAGTGTGTGGACTAGCTCCATTGCAGCAGCCCTGGCAGCTAAATACCTCAAAGAAGGGGGCATAATCACACTTCCAGGGGCAGCTCCCTGTGTGAAGGGCACAGCTGGTATTTATTATTGACTATGTTTACTACAGAACTGTCTTTTAAAAATGTCACTCTAGAAGCAAGAAAAATACTGTTGCTTATCCTGAAAGCTTTTTCACTTAAGAGCTAAAATTGCATGTCGGTGTGTAATGCAATATCTCTTAATGGGAAAAATGAATTTATTAGTCCACTACTGGCTTTGACGAAGGGGACTATTAGTTTACCCTTGGTCTCTCCGTTGGTGTGTCATTCCGAATCAGTTTTTTTGACTTTTCTTCGCATTGGATGAAGATATTCCACTGAGATTTTATGTATGACTTTGTCTTGAAAAGTTACAGATCAAGGTTGAGTTTCGTTACACTTGACCTACTTTTGAATGAATTATGTCCCATGATGAATGGCAATACCTTTAACTGAATTATCCTACTAGTAGGAGACTTTGTATTGCCTGCAATGCACTCAGAATGCTTGTTTAAGTTGGTGGTAATTCTCAGGTCTCTAATATTGTAGGCATGATGGGATATGGAATGGCAAAAGCAGCTGTGCATCAACTTGTAAAGAGTCTGGCTTCCGAGAACAGTGGTCTTCCAGCCAACAGCTCCACAGTCGCCATATTACCGTAAGATCAGTCAGTTAATGATGTGTAAAACAAACTATTGATATACCATCTGCATATTGTATGTCTGAAATCCTGGTGTAGTTCTCACCATAAAATATACAATTAATGAATCATTTTAAAGGGACATGGCCAAGATTTTGGTATAAAAATTATTAAAATATTTAATTAATAATATGATAGTATTTTATTCATGTAAAATATAGCAACAAACCTAAATTTCAAAAACTGACACAAAGATGCATTTGAGACATATAAACTGTACATTTTCAAAACAAGGCACTAGCCATATTTATGTTTACATGTCATGTGACTCAACTATTATTTGACAGCTTCAATAAAAAAGGCTTTTACAATGCACATTTTCTGGTCTTTCTGATTTGTGATTTGTCAGTAATGTATGTCAAATTGTTGAATGTTTTTGACATACATTTTAGAAATGTTGTTGTTCTTACCTCTGCACATGGTTTCCTGGCTATGACCAATGTGTTGACAAACATGATTTTGGAAGCCGGATTTTATATAAATACAAAGTATATTCCATGTAAAAATATTTTTAATCCACTTATTCATAAAAGATCTTTACTATAACTAAAAATTGTCAATTTTAATGAAATAAAAAATTTTGTCCATGCCCCTTTAAAAAGAAATTGAAGGTGTACTTATCACTGTGGTCCTAAACTTCAAAAAAATAATATTAACAAACAAATAAAGCATACATTACCAAGGCCTTTATTATGCTGAGTTTTAACTGATTGTATTACGAGGGTTGTTTGATATGTAATGTGCATTGAACAATATCTCAAAAACATTCGATTCAAATAGTAAAATGAATATTAGATCTCTTCAAAATATTCTCCGCGGTTTGAAATACATAATTTCAATCTCAGAATCCATTCCTGACCCTGTCTCTTGAATTCAAAAGTTAAACAATCCCTGCAGGGATGTGTGAATTCTCTCAGATTAGTCAACCTCCAGCCAGTGGAAAAATATACAAGGGTTGTTCAATATGTAATGTGCATTGTATGATATCTTAAAAGCATTTTACTCAAATAACGAAATGAACATTACCCTTCAAAATATTCTCCATGGTTTGAAATACGTAATTTCAATCTCTGAATTTATTTCTGAAATGTGTCACGGTACGTTGATTTAGGTAGACCTCTGAGGCACTGATAGTGATATGCCAACAGCTTTAGCAATATAACATATCGTGTACCTGCCATCACTTTCAATTATTTCCCAGACTTTTATTTGCCTTGCCTGTTACTGTCACAGGGCAGCCAGATTTTGCTGCATCTTTGACGGACTTTGTGCCAGTCAGAAATATCTTTCTCCACCTACGAACTGTCCCATAAGATACCCTATCAAACCCATAAACTTCCCCCAATTCAGTAAAAATCTGCATTACTGAATGACCAAGTTTTGTGCGAACTTTTATATAAACTCTAATTTCTTTAATATTGTCAACCCATTTCCCAACCATTTTTACAATAGTAGTCAATGACTGGCTCTATTGAAATGATTGTAATTTTAAAACGTATGTGGAGCTGAAGGCTCCTGTTGATACCGTTGGAAATGTATTGAATGGAGCTATTCATGAGTATCATCATCCACAAAATCGTGCAAAGCATTATCGCACTGTGGTACAATACACATTATATATGAACAGCCCTCATATATCTACAATAAAAGAGGGTTTAGTTTCTTCGATTAAATGGAGAAAACATTTTAAAATGTGCACTTCATCAAATTGTAGGGTTGGAAAACAGGAGTGTTGCAGTCATATTGATGTTTATTTCTGCCCAAGTTATGATACATTTATGAAAATTTCCAATTTAATTTAAATTAGATTGATTGTTTGTTGTTTTCCGCCACAATCAACAATTTTTCAGTTATCTGATGGCATCCAGTTTTTTATTGGTGGAGGAGAGAACCCAGATACAATGTACACAGGAAGAGACCACCTACCTTCCAAAAGTAAACAGGCAAACTTTCTCACATATTAAAGTTAGAAGATGTTATTTTAGATCTGCTCGCATAGTTGCATACATACATTAGGTGAGCAGATCTAACATAACATCTAATTTTAATTTGACTGAAGAATTTCAGAAGTAATCTATTATCAAAAAACACACACAAAAAAAAAAAGAAAAAAAAAGAGAGACACCTGGAAATGAAAGCGTTTGATATAATCAGGTACGTAGCATGGTTTTTCAACAAAAAATGAGGGTGTTGCTGGAAAAGTAGACTTCACAATATTGCCTGAAAATTATTGACAAGCAAAATAAAAAAAAATCCACAGCTCTAAATTGTAGGGAAGGGCACAAGGGTTGATCTTTTAATTCAATTCATCAGTTAAATTTTAATAATCATAATGAAGAATTTCTGATACTAAAGTAGTCCTGATCTAAAGAAGTCGAGGAACAGTTAGTATGTACATACTTATTGTAATGTATATCATAACTCGACATTGCTTGCAAAAAAATCACACGAGGGACATATACATGTAAAAGTAATCAGTGACTTAAATTAATGTTCAGTCATACTATCTTGTAGTCATTACCCATAATTCATAGGAAATTCCTTAAACTGGCAATTAATTACAATCATAAATAGTAAATTTTCTATTCCATATATTGATGCCATCAGTGGAGGACTGCAATGTGCTATGTGACTTCTGTTAACTTACTCTGCATTGTGATAAATGTGTCCCATTACAGCGTTTCTTAATTTTGATCTTGATGAAAAGGACCACAGACATCTTAATTTGAATGGTATATTCCTTGTCGCAAGATCAAGATACACTAATGTCTCTCACAACACAGGTTCCAAAGCCGGGGACCACAATGCCTTGGAATTTACTTTAGAATTTTAATGTGTACGAGTGTGATAGTTGATACGTTATCCTCTGCTGCTGTAGAATTACAAAGTTCTGTATACTGGCTCTTTCAGAATCACACTGGACACTCCAATGAACAGAAAGTTTATGTCTGAGGCTGATTTTTCAACCTGGACTTCATTAGAATTTGTATCAGAGTAAGTATTGAACTGGAAACAATTGATAACGACAGGTGCTACTCAATACACTGGATAGCTATGTATAAAATTAATGCTCCATATGTTGGATAACTTCATTTTGTGTACAGAGGATATTTTCTGCAAGAACCATTGAAATAAGATTCCATCTCATTTTAAATTAGCCCAAAGTTATTGCAGCATTAATATACATTTTCCAGTATTTTGTCTGTAATGAAGATCATTTCATATTTTGATAACAGGACTGACCTTCCAAAACATGTGATATATTGCAATGTAAAGATGTATTAAGGATAAATATTTAAATTCTGTTTTATGTGAGATATAAAAATAATGTAAGCATGAGATAATTTCTTCATATCTGATTTCACATATTTAGTATTGTACAAATTAATCCATGCTTCCATAATTTAAATATTTACCCATGATGCAACCAACTTGGGGCTTTATTGCAAACCACATTAAATTCTTCAGAGAATGAGGTTAAGCAATGTATTAACTTTCTGATATGTTGTTTTTTTTTTTGGAAATAACTTCATAAGAAAAATATGAGGTTTGAAATATACATATATGGCAAGAAATCAGAACAGTTCCCCTGACTGGCAATTTAGTAACCAGGTTATACTAGGAAAAAAGGTTACTGTGAATACCATTTCCCACATTTTAACACCCACTTAAGATCAAAATCATGGTTACAAGGGTTAAGTCAAGAATGCAAGTTTATGACCCTTCTTCAGAGTAAAAATGGTGGATGTTTATGGAAAACGAACTTCTGCTTTCTAGAACTATTAGCTGCAGAACTTTAGCTCTCTGAAAAAAAATTATGCTGACAGACTGGTCTGGTCTATAGGACATATATGTTTCATATGCTAAAGAAGCAGAAAGATTTCCTCAAGTGTAACTGGGACTCAAATTTGTCACTTGGGGGAAACTTCTGATTTCTTGCCATATCTAGAAATGTGGCCATTTCATCTGTATTTCACTCTGCTGGGGAGATTATTTGATAGAGATTTACTGTTTGACAACATATATACTATTTATTAGATAATATTTGACAGATACTTCTCAAGAGTGTGTTGAATCTTTGGCAATTTATTATTTGGTGGATATTCATTTTATGTAAATGTACAGGTAAATACCTCATTGGAAAATTTAATTTTGTGTCTCATTTTTGGGACTCTTAAACTCATTGTAATTTTCAAAATCCAGTGAAATGCAAATTAAATTCTATGAATTACCAACTATAATTTCTAGATTCACATAGTCCAGTTCAATATATATGTGTGTGTGTGTGTGTATTATATTCCACCCATAAAATTACTGATAATTTTAAGACAAAATGATAATGAACTCTTAATTCACATGTATTTAGATCAATGAAATCCTCCTATTTTTTCCCAGATTGTTCCTAAAATGGACATCGGACAGTTCATCTCGTCCCGAGAATGGCAGCCTAGTCAAACTAGTCACAAAAGAGGGCAACACAGAACTCCAAGTTGTGTAATGCAGTGCCTTGCAACAAATTTTGGCTGTACTTGGTAGAGGGTGTAGAGAAAAAAAACCACTAGCCATGTGTGTTGGTTTGCAATCATAATTCTACATAACCATATGTTGTCCAGTATACAGTATTAGTGATGTGAAGTCATGAGTTATTGTCTCGATGTATATGTATACATGTATTTACACACAAGGTTTTCTTACATATATTTAAAAGCTTATGCCAAGAATACTCGAAAGCAAACATTTTATAGATACTTGAATCGCTAACAAATATACAGAATGTATTGTGTGGATTAACGTTTAGTGTGTTCTGTGATTAACATGCATTCCAGTCATCCAGTTGTAATTTAATGTAATTTTGATGTTGATTCCGACTTCCTTGATGGGCAGCCTTTAAAAAGCACCTGATCAAATGAACACCTTCAGTTGTATGTTGATAGTAGTATAAAGACTTTTAAAATAATATGTATGCACCCTTGAAAGTTTGATCCATGGAAAGAAGGAGATGTACATGTAAGAAATTAAATGTTGATAGAATTTTCATCTGTTAAGTTTATTTGAAATAAAACAGAAGAGAGAAAATTAATGAAATTGACAGAATAAATTGGAATTTGTGTACTCTTATCAGCTACATGTAGATTTTGGTGTACCAGTCTTAATACACATTGTGTTTGACATTGCTGTTAAACGTCAGGGATATCCTATTGTGACCGTATAGCTTGCTATAAACATGACAAATCTGTATATTTTTCTCAATACTCTGTAATCATTTTTACATTTTTTTTTCTAACAGAGGTAAAGTACTTGAGCAGAGCTCTTAGTTTGTATGTACAACATGATAAAGGAAGTATTTAAGAACTTTAGAATGAGTTTATTTTAGGAATATACAAGCATGTTATATGGTATAACCACATTACTGGGAAATGCGATTGTTGTTACCATTTTTCTCTTTCATTAAGAAAAAAAAATTTTGGTGCAAGAAAAGGAATGAATAATGACTTGTTGAACAAATCACTTTAATGAAGTTACTTAATTTTTATAAAAGAGCACTGGATTTTTCAACCTATCACTTGGGTCATCAGGGTAGAAAGTATATGTAGTTTAGACTTTACAATTTTGTATCTATTCATGTTCTAAAAGCCTTATTATTATTTTTTTTATTTTATTTTTTTTTTTTTGCTCTGCCAGTTGAAATATTGTATAACTAGACCCTGTCAAGGAATTTGCAACATAATATTTTTACCTATGGGTAGAAGAAAATATGGGTTAATTTATTTTTGGTTCAAGGAAAGGTGTAAATAATGTCATTTCTTGAGCAAATCACTTTTACCAAGTTTTTATACAAGTGCTCTACCATCTAATAAAATAACAGTGAAAATTTACAATGTAGAAAATCATCAATGTTTTATACTTCCAACTTTGAAAATTTTTAGTCTGAGCTTGTTTTTTTTTTTTTTTTTTATAAAGGATCAATCACAGGAGCTTGTTCCCATCTAAACAAAAGTTGTAAACAATACCAAATGTACTGCGAAAGGCAACACACATAAAATTCAATTTAGACTACACAGAGTTACTTTTTTTTAAAAATATATCATTATGTAGCACATACTGCTGACATTCCAAAATTGATGGTTTGTAAAACCATATGTATAATACATGTCTTGTTTACATTTTAAGTGGTTAAAACTGAATAAAGTTTTGTGTGCAGACTGAATATGTGTTGGTTGTTTTTTGGTGATCGAACTAACTTTATTCCCAACCTTTTCAGATGGGAGGGGACAGTTTTTCTTGTTCTGAAACATGCCTAGGCAGGGGGTATACATCAAAATATTAATGAAAAATCATATTTCCTCTTTATGTCAATATTTGAATTTTATATTGGTGTAGTTAATAATTTATGACCCTAAATTACATGTCATCCATACAATATGGTGCTGGTGCGCAAAACATGCTCCGAGTTGGTGCTCCTTTCTCACTCGGATTTTTTCTCATTTGGGCTATATCCGCGCCACCCAAACCCCATCAGAGTACTGTGCGAGGGGATTAGACACTGTGTACAATCAAGAAATCTGTCTGCCCTGCTTAAAAATCTACCTTTCATATGGGGCCATCCACCTTTCCCTCTTGGCTACAGACCTGAATATCTTCAGCGACTGACCACATGGCATAGTTTCGTACTTGCACCCATCTCTATGCTAGAATTGTGACACTTGCATGTTGCACATCAAATTTTACAACAAGTAATCAGCTACACTACATGTATCCTAAAATTCGTTGACACATTTTTAACATATGTAATATCACTTTGAATGTGGTATATTTGCACCGGGCACATAGTGCGAAACTGTCCCCTACTACTTTCATACGGGAATTTTAAAGATGAATGCGCCCTGATTTCATATTAGGGGGAAAGATTGCGCAATATGTTTTAAGAAAACATGTCGTTTGGCACAACCACACGTGTGCTTGTCGGTTCAAGATCCATGAAAGTTGTCCTTGTTGGAGGTATAGAGATTAATTATGAAATTTAACGCAGTAGATTGTCATGCTGTGCCTAATCAATTAAAGGAAATTCGGAACGATGTAAAACAAAATATGATATAGAGACAATAGCAACCATAGGTATTTACTCTTACTACGACTTGGAAAAAGGAACTTAATCAAGATCTGAGTAAATGTAATTTATAATTTACATTATCTCTATACCGAGGTCTTCTTGCTAAATCGCGATTACCCCTCTTTTGCAAGAGTAAATGTATCCCGTGAACCGAGAAGTGCATTACTTCGTGTTTCATGTGAAAATAAGACAAATTGATAAAGTGCTTATATAAATCAAAAACAAGAAAGATATGTATTGGATTACAGCGTCCTGCCCTCTTACACAGAAACGTAAATATGAAATTTTTTGATTGTGTTGTCAATTTCTTAGAGACAATTCGTGCCATGTTGAGTGTATGTCAAACTTATTCAGCATTGCAAAGAATTCACCATTATTTTTAATCTAAACACCAAAACCCCCACATTTCTCACTAAAGAGGGATAATCGTGTTTTAGTGAGAAGATCTGACTAATGTGGAAGTGTTCCCAACCTGCTGGATATTGGAATCGGAGAGTGGGAAGGAGGTGTTGCAGACCCTGTTTTATTCTACTACATTACACAGGGATGGGATGTATCTAAATTCAATTACTGTCCAAATTAAAATGTCCTTAATACTCGTATCCCCTGCAAACAAAATTGAAAGGGGGACAGGTATATTGTAATCAATCCATCTGTAGACATGGATGTCCCAAGGGACTAGCATGTGGATTTTTTCGGTTTGCCATATAAAGATATGCACTGATATTTTCGTCATGGTTGGACAATTTTTCCTAATTTTACAAGCATATTATGCCCCTTTTATCAGAGATTCAGGGGCATAGTTTTTTGTTTGTTAGTCTGTGTGGAAAAAAATTAAGATCTCTTGCTGCAAACATTTTTTTTGATAAAAATGATGAAAACTTTTTTTTTAAAAATAAAATGAATATGGTATGGAATGTAATTTGATTATTCCCATGATTTTCAATTAAGTCTGAAACAGTGGGAAAATTCACAGGCACCTGGAGTGTGGAGAGCATATATAGTATATAGATCTTGTGTACAACCCCTCTCCCCTTCTAGACCCAATGAATAAATAAATAGAACCAATAATTCATTTAAAATTTGTGATTTCCTCACTGATCATCCTCATTAGTTGTTCTGAATAGCCAGTTTCTACTTTCTATAAAATTAGTATTTCACAAGTAGACATCATGAAATTACAGAAAGTAAAATTCACACATTAGTAAAAATTCTAAATCAAAGAATAATAATAAATAAATGCAAAAATGTCACATTACTTTTTGGAGAAAATTATGAATGCTGGTATTCAAACCTGATACCAAAATTGCCTATTATGTAGCATGTTCTGCCCATGAGTAATGATCTCTTTCAGGCATGGGAGTTTTGCTCTTTCTACAACTTAGGAAATACAGTATATTCGCCAGCCTCCTTCGACATGTGAGAAGATTATTACAATCGTCCGTGAAATACAGAGAAAATAAAACTGTGCATTTCATAGATTCAACAAAGTCTTGGGAAGAATTCTACCAAAAAATTCAGGAACAAAATGTCAAAGTAGGTAAAATCTTTGAATCTTCTTCAGAATCATCTTTCACAAAGTCATCATGGTCATGTAGGCCTACACGTTATTTCATTTTATTGTAAATGTTATTTGATCAATAAGTTTGGCCAAAAGCCCTAGCTCTCTCAGCACTAAACAATCGCACCAGTAGTCAGTGTAGATTGAATAGTTCGATTCAGATTTGATTTCCTCAGGTAAAGTTTATGATAATTATTACACTAATACAAACATGTGATACAGTCATGTAATTGTTTTATTTGATATCTCTCAATCTGTATTTCCTACTCTTTGGGGCTCAATGATTGGAATGTTATTTTAAAATTTTCAATTGGAGAACCACTTGGACACAGTTTATTAAATGAGAATGCAAACATCTAGTGTAGATTCATTAGTTTGTTCACATCATGACTCCCTGGGCCATGGTGGGGCCATAACAGGTGTTGAAAGTTTTATATAAGGGATGTATTAAAAAATTCTTTCAAATAATGATACATTTTTTATCGTATTCAAATAAATGAATACAATTTGGCAGAAAGCATTGTATATTCTAGCCCCCTTTTGTATATATATACACTCTTGGACACTTATAAGGAAGCTCACCTAGTTAAATGTGTGTCTCATTTTCTGTGCTTTATACGAGAGACACTTTTTTAAGTTCATAGAATAGGGCAGTCCTTTTAAAACCGCTTGAAATATCAAAATTTCATTTATCTAAGACCTTCAAAATATGCCCCATATACCTCAACACACATTTTACACCGATCTACCCATTTCCGGAACACCGCCTGGTACTTTTCTTTAGGTATATGTTGCAGACACTGGTAGACCGCACTGCCTATACAACAACGGGATTCAAAACGGTGCCCTGCCAGCATTTCCTTTAGTCTTGGGAACAACCAAAAGTCACAGGGGGACAGGTCAGGGCTGTATGGGGGGATGATTTAAGACATTGAGCCCAGATTCTTTCAGATATTCCTGTACCGTAGTGGATTTGTGGGCCGGTGCGTTATCATGGAGTAATTTGATGTCGCGAACACCGGGTGTGCGGTCTGCATTTCTGATAGAAATCAACAAGTTGAGTAAGAACACTTTCTCTGTAAAACTTTCCAGTGACAGAACTACCTTTCGGGACTGGAATTTGAAGGACTGGACCTTTCGAATCGAAGAATATCATATACAACATGCGATTTCATGTTTTGCAACGGTCCACAATGACAGGTCTGTCGCCCTCAGATGAAACCCAAACCTTATTTTTAGCCTTAGAATCGGGTTGAAAATGATAGATCCAGGTTTCATCACCTGTAACTATCTCTTCCAAACGACGTGGGTCACATTTATCATATTTTTTTATAACTTGTGATGCAAGTCTAACCCGACTTTGTTTCTGCTTGTCAGTGAGCAAATGAGGCACTCAGTGCGCACAGATCTTACATAGCCCAAGCCGTCCACGTAAGATCTTCAAAACACTTGACGAATGAATGCCACTTAATTCTTCTATCTCTTGCATGGTATAACGTGCGTCTTCCTCAATTAATGTTTTCACAGTAGCAACGTTCTTTTCCATCAAAATGGAAACCGGCCTACCCACTCAAGAGTCATTTTCAATTGACTCCCGACCATCATTAAAACAATGTACCCGATTGCAAACTGTAGCATATTTTAAAGCAACCATTTGTAAATCAGCATGAATTTCCGTTGACAGAAACCCGAGGTATGCTCGAATCTTACAATATACCCTCTGTTCAGAGATTTTTCCATCCATATTGAACGCTATATTTTACTATAGTGTATAAAACCACGTATTGAAAATACCCAGCGCAGTGCCCACGTGGACCTCTTGTGTCGCATACCGTGATACCATTCGAGAGAGGAATGATTACGCAAGTTCTGTGTAAAAAATCGTGCAACTTCATAATCGCATTAAAAAGTTATAGGCTTACTCTACAAACTTAAGAAGTGTCCCTCATATTATATAATTATGTTAAAGCACGGAAAAATCATTTTTACATGTAAACTCATTTCACCCCTACCTGACGTTGAACTCACGACCTGTGGAAATTAACCTTGTAGTGTGTGACCAGCATGCTAGACCACTTGACCATTTCTATAGTTACACAGTCCATCATATATAGCCTTTTCACTGCAGTAACATCATTTGTTTTGCAGAACGTATTAAAACTGTAGTTTATATAAATTTATTACTTTTATTGAAAGGACACAAAACATTTTGAAAATTTAAATTCAAATGCATGAAAACAAATTTTGATAGGAAACTTATAATAAAACAAGAAGCAAATTTACATCTTCTACTATATAATTAATACATACATACATACATACATACATACATACATACATACATACATATATATATATATATATATATATATATATATATATATATATATATAAATATAAACACACCAATATACATATATTCATAAGAACACATCTCTTTTATTTATCCATTATGGTATTAGATTCAATCATCTTTGCTAGCCAATGGTTTACGATCCACTCTGCTTCTCTGCAAAAAGAGAGGTGTAAAGAGGCAGAGCATATCGTAAACCCTCGGCTCGTGAAGATGTAGATTCATTATGATTTGTCTGCTCATTTTAGGTTCTTGGACTTGATTGTGAATGGGTTAACCGTGGAAAACACATTTGTCCTGTATCTCTGTTACAAGTGGCAACATCACCGGGAGACTGTGGTCTGGTGCGTTTGTCACGAATGTCCGAGATTCCAGACTCACTGCACAGAATAATGAAGGATCGAAGGTTGTCCACAAAGTCAATTAAAAATACTTTTTTCTGTATATAAAGAATGTGATTCATAATTTGTATGTCAATTGACAGATGTGACTGGGAAAGTTTATGAATTAAGGAGGTGGACACTTCTACCCAATTTATCATTGTTTGGTTCACTCCTTTTATTACAAAAATAAATACGAGATTCTGCATGTCAAATTCACTGCACCAGCATATTCAACAATTAGTTTCCCACTTGAAAGGTTCTATTGAATATAATAGAATTGCAAATTTCAGTAATAAAACAGCTTTCCAATGCGTGGAGTATGAATATATTATGATTTATATTAATACTGTTCTACTGTTAAGGTTTGCTAGTTGCAAGCACTTTGCAACTGCATTTCTTAAAAAAAAACCATAGTTTGAAAACTCCAAATGGCAGGGCATATCTGTTTTAGAAATATTCTTAAATTGATTACATATCCTCTTGTTTCAAAAGTACATCAGTTCAATTAATACTTCATTTTTTCAGCATTTTGAAAGTTGGTGTAGCAAGTATTGATGATGGAGTCAAACTCCGTAAGGACTACGGAATTGTAGTCCAAGGTTGTGTTGACTTGCGCTATGTGGTGGGACGTACAAGAGGAATTTACAGTGTGTAAGTGAAAAAAAAATATGTATGTGAGGAATATTAAATTTGTGTGTTATTTCAAAGATGGCTGAATTATATAACTCTAGGATGTTTGATTATTCAAGAATTTTTGAACCCAAATCTTGTCAATTTCAATTCTTTATTCATTCAAAACCAAATCACTGGTACATGAGGTACAAACATAGAAACAAGGCTAACAGGTAATTGAATCTGTGAATCTACCTCCAGAGTTGGTTTTGGCATGGATCCAAGATGCTGAAAATTTTAAGGTTGGTCATGAATTAAACATGATAGTGCAGGGACTTATATTTTTCATTTGATTTCATTGTAATAAAAAGATTCTTGTTACAAGGGACACATTCAAATGGCCAACTACCAAATATGAATTGTTTGCAATGTTAAGCTATTTAAAAATAAAGTTTATATGTTTGATTATAACACTTGAAATTTGCAATTTTTTTGTGTGTTCAAACTTGGCTTTAGTTCTGTAACTTCACTAAATAAACACTAAATAGGCCCTACCTACATTTAATGAATTTACAAAAATTAGTAATACTAGGTAATTTATGCATAAAAGGTAATTCAATTTACCAAAAAAAGTATTTGCAAATTTTACATGTGGACAACACTACCTTGAACATTTCTCTTCTTTTTAACATTGGTAAGCATAGAGAAATGGAATATATATTATAATCCTTCATTATTTCAATGGGTGTTTTTGTTTTTGAAGAAAAAATGCTGGTCTGAAGAGTATAGCTGAAGAAGTGTTAGGCATTCAGCTTGACAAAAAAGATGGTGTTCGCAGAAGTAACTGGGAAGCTGTACCATACACAGTAGAACAGGTAAATATAAACTGAGTAGAATTTCACTTCCTTAATTCAACATTATCTTATTAAAGTGAAAGATAACAGGGATTAGCAGCAGGATAGTTAAGCCTATATGAGCCTTCTCCTTTTCAATATATGAAGGTGATTTGAGGTTATAGATGAAAATTAGGTTATATGGTAAAACAAGTCAATAGTAAGATGCTAGGGATGAATAATTTCAATTCATTATAAATTTGTTATACCCAGTGAGTTCATACTGTAAAACAACAGAGAATGACTTTGCTGTCATCTTCGCAAGTCAAGAGTCCAATTCGCTTAATCTCATCACCCTTGTATAGTCCTATTTCGTTAACGATTATATACAGTATAAATGGTGAATGAAGATGTTCCCAAATTGTGTGGATTCAAGTGTTTTATTTGTCCCTGAAACTGTAGTTAGAGGCATATTGTTTTGTCCTGTCTGTCCATTTGAAAAAATTTAATCTTGCTTATAATGTTTTAATGGTGAGTGATAGGGCTCTCATATTTCCTATGCACAGTCCTAGACCTTTTTTGTAACACAGTTTTTAACTTTGTGACTTTGACCTTGGAGTTTGACTTTTAAGGAAACCTAACCTATTCGATATCTCTGGGCCTGGATTTCTCAAAAAAAAAATTTTGAATCAAATCTCACTTACATGCAAGTCTTGAATTTTTACTCAAATTTTTTCATTTTTTCTCAAATCTGAGAAAACTGAAATTTCAGCATTTCTCAAAAAAATTAAAAATCAAGTTAAAACCCAGCTGAGATAAAATCTTGAGATACCTACATAGTAGTCGCAAATCTCACCTTGCATCTCAAACATGGGGATCAAGAACAGATGACAGTGTTGTCAGTGCCAACATAGGCAGAGCATTTGTCATTACTGTTTATTAAAAGGGAATATAGGTGTTTCTTAATTATCAATAACACAAATTTCGCTGATAGTAAAAGATGATTATACTTACGCGTTGATGATCTCCGTAATCTCCTCTCATGCCCATTCCTTCATTCTGGAGTTCTTTATACCTCCTGCCCTCTTCATTTTGCCAAAAAGGCATTCCTCTCTACATCGGACCACCTCTACCAATATAACCCTCTCCTTTTCTCTCCAGTTTGGCTTTTGAGCAATGGTTAATGCCATCTTGATGAAAGTTACAAGCAGACAATGCATGATTTGTTTATATAATACAACTCTGTGAAAGTTACTTTTTTTTTGACAGATGGGCCACTTAGAGTCATGAGGAATAAAATTAGTTTAGCAATAAGATTAACTCAGCTGAGATTTGTCTAAGATCATTTTGACAAATGCAATTTGAACAGAATCTCAATTGAGATGAAATCTAAGATCTGAGTTGAAACTAAGATGAAGATTTTTCGAAAAATCCAAGATTTTTTTGAGAAATCCAAGCCTGAATTATTTAAGATAGGACTTTCATAATTTGCATACGATTCCTTATGGAAAGGTTGTACATGATCTTTGACTTTGTGATCGTGACCTTGGCATTTGACCCAAATTTCAAAACATTAACCTTGCACATGACATTTGAGTAGTGAGTGTTAAGGCTTTCATATTTCATATATGTATTGCTTGTGATTACACCTTTTTAGATACCAAAGTTTCTAACCCTGTGAACTTGAGTTTAGGGTTTGATCAACTTTTAAAGGGACTGATTCACAATTTTCCCCAAAATTTTGTGTTTCACTTTAGATGATCAGAATCTACTGTCTAACATGTTAAAAGGTTTAACAAAAAAATATAAGGTTATACAATTTGACAAAAGCTCATTGCAGAGAGTTCATTATTTGGTTTGTAAAGAAAGATTGAGGTGTGTTATTGTTTACCAAGTTTTCAAAATGTAACGTTATCAATCTTAGTTTGTTATATAAATCACATTTCAAGTATATTTGGTAAAATGTACCATTTAAAACTTAAATTTGTGACTGTGCAAAATTAATATGCTTTAAAATTTCACTGGTTTGTTTGTAAACAACAAAAGACTTGAGTCTTTGTTTACATAACACAGAATTAAGGCTAGAATATTGCTCTTATCATCTTAATAAGATAATATAATATATTATTGAATTCAGAAAGTCCAAATTTTTGTTATCAACTTTGAATGAGTTATATTTTTAATATTCAATATAATAATGAAAAAATAATTTTTCCAAAAAAAAAGGTAGGGCCTTCATATTTTGTATATACATTTTTTATGACAGGACCTTTCATTTTATGCCATGATCTATGACCTTGACCTCCAAAACAGCAAGTTCATATTAGTCGTATTGGTATTGAGGCATCCCCATGTGTGAATTCATGTTTGATTGATGTCATGAACCCTTTGGAGCTGGGTTATGACGATAATATTGGGTCAACATTTTTCATTGGAATAAAGATTGAAAAAATGTCTTTAAAATATTACAACAGCTGAATGACAGCAAGGCCAAGGTGACTCAGGTGAGTAATGTGACACATTGGCCTTTTGTTAAAGTTCTCTTGGCTGAAAAAAGGTAACTAATATTCAGGCCCAGAAACAAACTTGAAATGATTAGATAAAAAAAATTAAATGTAAAAATTCATTGCCTGTCATTGTACATGTCACTCAGAGATTTGTGTACAAGATAAAGTATCAATTATTGAAATATTATGCTCAGTAAGAATCACTGTAATATAATCATCAATTTTCACCCCATGGTTTATCATAAAAACTTAAAAGACAACACACTGCTCTTTTATGACACTGCATGCAAAATTTAAACCCGTATGTACATACACTATAGATATCAAGATATGGTAATGCTTTGATTAGCTGTTGACAAAAATTTCTGAGACTGCATGGGGCACTATTCTGTGCTGTTCTCTATGTCAGCTATTACATCAAATCATGTGCTTCAATCTTAAACAGATTCTACTGCTATTTACAGACTGGATGACAACTTCTGGTATTAATAGTAACACCAAAATTATTTTCTTAGTTTTACATGACATGTATGTTTTTATCACAAACTATACATAGCATGACTTCACACATGAGGTCAATCATGTGACTTTTTTTGATTTTCTTCTTCATTGTAATGACTTTTATTTCAGATAGAATATGCAGCAAAAGATGCTCTGGTAGGCATAGATATATTCACACATCTTGTTATGGCCAAAATGGCTGGAAGAAAAGTCCATATTTCTGAAAAGACACTAATGAAAAATGACTTTGACCCCAAATTCTGGACCACTGCCAGATCAATGTGTCAGGGGATAGTGGACCTGCCCTACAAACGCCAGGGTTCAAAGGTCGCAGTCAAGGAAACCAGCAATAGATCAATACCAGCAGCAATTCAAAGATTGTCACATGCCCTGGAGGAACAATTAACAAAGGTATGACACAGTCTTATCATACAGAGTGGAGAGGTCGTCTAAGAAGGAGACTTGTCAAACAAGTCCAACCCTCAGATGAGGACAACGGACTATAAAACGGATATGATGATGATGATGATGATACTGTTAACATCCTGTTTTTGATGATGAGTTTGTAGTGATAATGGTATATATATGAATACACATTCATGATATAATCAATGTGGAAACTACTGCTGAATTCCAGTGACAAAACTCACAAGAGCAAGGTTGTTTGTAATATATTCAAGATATAAGAAAACAAAAGCACCAATATGATATTCTGTTTCAAATTTGTATTATTTGCATCCAACATTATTTTCATATTTATTTCAAACTTGAATGTCAGCAGTTGCATACACATATCAACACTTTGCAATAAGTTATGTCTCTTGTCTGCCATTTTCCGATGAAAAAAATCTTGTTTCCCCGGGTTGGCATATGTAATTTTCTGATCATAGCTTTGGCATTTGTCATTGTTTGCAGTCAAATACATTAATGCCCCAAGGTGGGGCAACCTATAAACTTATATGAAATCTTGATAATTAGCTATAATTCACAGTAGTAACGTCTTGCATTTGGTAGGGCAAAGAAGGAAAATTTGGCTATTCACTGCTTGTTAGAATTACTTGTTGATAGGTGTGTTCATGTCATAGAGAATAGGTGTGTCATAATGACACATCTAGTTTAAAGATATTAACAAGAGACTTGAGCAAGTCTTCGTGCAGTGAGAGGTAGTGATTTGTGTGTATGATTTGAGGACATATGCGACGTGTCCAACATTTTCTCTAAAATTATTTTTTCACCTCCTCATTATGAAGAGTTGTATAATAGGTGTAGATTTTGTAATGTAGTAATATTACCACATGTTTTTCATAATCCTGAGTAGCTCAGTGGTGAGGTCACCTAACTTGTAATTTATGGATTTTGGATTTGATACCTCATTGTGTTAAAAACTTTTTCTCTCCTTCTTTACTATGGTAATGCATGTTGATTTATGTTTTAATTTGTAACAACCAGGAACTATCAAAATATACTGACTCTAAAACAGACCTAGTAACATACCACAATTTTTTTCCTAGAAACAAAATAGAATGCAAGTGAATTGTACGTAAAATTTCACGAAAAATTATATATTATTGAGAAATGTAATGTATGTCCTTAACTTGTTTTCAACCAGTCAAAAAATGTGTTTCTTTGTGAAGTAGAATGAAGAAGAAAGTGGAAACGCCTATAGGGACACAACGAAAGCTTTCAAGGATGGCAGAGCATATGTCGTGCGACAGCGCCCTCTGTACTATAACTGCCTGCTGGTGGCACCTGATGGTGAACAACTGTGTACGTGTGATATCAGGAAAGCTGAGTGGTACATGGAGAAAGGACTGGCAGGTATTTTAAATCACATTATATTTACAAGTGTTTTATTTATGTGAGATCCTCGAGAAACAAAAATAAAGTTCTCATGGATAATAAGTCACTTGTGTGGTGTCAAACGGGTTTAATCACAACAGGTGGCCAGTTAGTTCAGTTGGTTATAAAGAACCAGAGTGGAGATTCAGGAGATCTGGGTTTGAATCCTGGTCTAACCCATTGCATTTCTCCTTTCCTATTACATTTGGCACCACAGACCAGCCCCTGGAACTGACAAGTGAAAATGCTTGCCAGAGGATAAATGCTGGGTTGATTTTTTCAAGGTGTGAACTATGAAGATATTTAAGATGGGAGAAATGTAACAGACTCACAAACTGCATCTAATTATTGGTGCAGTGTATTTTTTGTCAAATGTGAAACATTGTGCTCAATTTCAGTGCTATTATTACAGAGAAAGTTAATGATGATCCTTTGACAGTGAAGTTGAACTTTGAACCTCAAGGTCGTCCTGATAGTCGGGAAGACTATTACCTACAACAGAAAGATAACATCTGTGTAGTGTGTGGCAGCGAGGAGCATCTCATCAGGAAGCAAGTTATTCCAAAGGAGTACAGGAGGTACTGCTGTAGACAAGTATAATTATAACATAACAGGAAGTAATGCTGTAGACAAGTATAATTATAACATAACAGGAAGTAATGCTGTAGACAAGTATAATTATAACATAACAGGAAGTAATGCTGTAGACAAGTATAATTATAATATAACAAGAGTATTACTGTAGACAAGTATAATTATAATATAACAGGAGGTACTGCTGTAAACAAGTATAATTATAATATAACAGGAGGTACTGCTGTAGACAAGTATAATTATAACGTAACAGGAAGTAATGCTGTAGACAAGTATAATTATAATATAATAGGAGGTACTGCTGTAGACAAGTATAATTATAATATATTGTTTGTTTGTTTATAGCCGCCTGAGCAATTTTTCAGCTATCCGGCGGCTGTCACCATTACCGGTGACAGGACTGCAAATTTAGGCCTTTGCTCGGCACTCAGGGCCTTTGAGCAGGGAGGGATCTTTATCGTGCCACACCTACTGCGACACGGGACCTCGGTTTATACGGTCTCATCCGAAAGACCAGCACCCACGTCCCACAGTGGGATTCGAACCCCCGACTCAAGGATCATCAGATCTTGAGCCCGACGCTCTAACCACTGCGCCATGCGGGCGGCTTAATTATAATATAACAGGAGGTACTGCTGTAGACAAGTATAATTATAACATAACAGGAGGTACTGCTGTAGACAAGTATAATTATAATATAACAGGAGGTACTGCTGTAGACAAGTATAATTATAATATAACAGGAGTACTGCTGTAGACAAGTATAATTATAATATAACAGGAGGTACTGCTGTAGACAAGTATAATTATAATATAACAGGAGGTACTGCTGTAGACAAGTATAATTATAACATAACAGGAGGTACTGCTGTAGACAAGTATAATTATAACATAACAGGAGGTACTGCTGTAGACAAGTATAATTATAACATAACAGGAGGTACTGCTGTAGACAAGTATAATTATAATATAACAGGAGTACTGCTGTAGACAAGTATAATTATAATATAACAGGAGGTACTGCTGTAGACAAGTATAATTATAATATAACAGGAGGTACTGCTATAGACAAGTATAATTATAATATAACAGGAGGCACTGCTGTACATAGTTATAATTCTGGTTAAGAATAAATTTTATTTTTGTAAATACATGAGGGAATGAACTGCGATGCTGGAATTCTTCATGAAGCTGATGGAAAGGTGGGGGCATTATAATGAGTGATTACTGTGAATAAAAATCTTCTCAAGAACAAGGATAAGATAAATCAATTCAAAATTCAAGCATCTTCAAGATTTAAGATTGATTGAACGATGCCCCATTTACCCTGGGCAGGGTTTGAAATTTTACATAGGGATATATCAAATTTGTTTTTGTAAATCTTTCATTCAAGGACAAATACAGATTTTAATATGAAAATATGCAATACTGATTCATTTTTAGCTCACCTGAACTTAAAGCTCAAGTGAGTTTTCTGATCACTTTTTCTCAAGTATCTTTTCATCCATAAACTTAATCCATAATAGGGAATCAAAGTTTTACATGTGAATATGTAGGAAAAACAATTTTTTTCAAAAACCATGGGCCAGAAAAATAGAAATTTACATGAATGTTTTCTGACATAGCTGAACTAAATTCAGGTTTTTGCACATCATGGTCCCCAGGGATTGGGTGGGGCCACAATAGGGAATCAAAATTTCATATGTGATATATCCGATAAACCTTTAAAAATGTCTCTTTAACTATTTAAATTAGGGCTTTCATATTTTGCATATAATACATTCTTTATGTAAATCCCTTTAATTTGATGCAATGATGTATGATCTTGTGACCTTGCCCTGGAAGTTTGATCTACTTCTAATAAAATCTTACCTATTCAACATGTACTGAACTATTCAAGGTAGATCTTTCATATCTTGTATATATATTTGTTATGGCAAGACATTTCATATCATGGCTTTTGACCTTGTAACCTTAAACTCAGAATTTGACCTACTTTTAAGAAAACATAACCTATCAGATATATCCAAAACTATTTTAGGTAGGGTTTTCATATTTGTATATAGATTCTTTATGGCAAGATCTTATTAGTTTTTGAAGTTTGACCTTGACTTTAGAGTTTGACCTACTTTTTAAATCTCTTGTCTAATTCATATCTCCTGAACTATTCAAGGTAGATCTTTCATATTTTGTATTAAAGATTTGGCAAGACCTCTCATTTCATACTATGACCTTTGACCTTGAAATATGACCTTCTTAAGAAAAAGAGATCTGTTAAATATCTTTGGAACTTTCTAAGGTAGAGGTTTCATGTTTTTCTACAAAACCTTTATGACAAGACCTTGCAATTTAATATTGTGACCTTGACCTATTTTTTGAAAAATAACCTAACCTAATTATTATTTCCTGAACTATTTATAGGAGGGCTTTCATATGTTGTATATAGATACTGTATGGTAGTACCATGCTATACTTTGGTGTTTGATCTGGAAGTTTCACATACTTTTTGAAAAAAATCTTACCTATTCAATATCTCCTAAGCTATTTAAGACAGAGCTTTTATGTTTTGTATGTTTAGATTTCTTATGAGAATGTCTTTCATATCATACCGTGGGACGTGGGTGCCGGTCTTTCGGATGAGACCGTATAAACCGAGGTCCCGTGTCGCAGTAGGTGTGGCACGATAAAGATCCCTCCCTGCTCAAAGGCCCCGAGTGCCGAGCATAGGCCTAAATTTGCAGCCCTGTCACCGGTAATGGTGACAGCCGCCGGATAGCTGAAAAATTGCTCAGGCGGCTATAAACAAACAAACAAAAATCATATCATACCATGATCTATGACCTTGGTATCATCCAGAACAGCAAGATCATGTTAGTCATATTGGTGTTTAGGCATCTCTGTTATGTGAATTCATTTTCAGTTTTGTTATGATCCTTTGAGGCTAGGTTGGGACCACAATATGGAGTCAAAATTTTTCCATGGGAATAAAGATTGTTAAAAAAAAATCTTTTAAAAAAATCACAACAGCTGAACAGCACAGGGCCAAGGTGACTCATGTGAGTGATGTGGCCCATGGGCCTCTTGTTGTAAAGCCACTGGAAATTGTGACATTGTGCTCCTTGTAGTTACTGACTGTAAAACTCCATTATTTATGAGAAATTCATCTCGTAAATATGTATTTGTACATCTTTTTCAGCATAAAGAATACAAATACCTAAACTTTACAAAATCTTTATTTATGCAAGATAAGTTATGTGTTCTTGAATCATGTCAATTACTTACATAATGGAAAATGTGTCAAAACAATCCTATGATGTAAATATGCAATCCAGTTACTATTAAATCAGAATCATTATAGTTGGATCTTTAATTTACGGATTTGACTTGACCTTTGATCTTGAGAAGTGTTATCAAGGTCCCTTGAATTTGAAATATCGAGAGTCACCTGCATTTTTTTTTATAGATTTCTTATTGCATGAAGTTTCACTTGAAGGCATGATGTTTGACTTTGTGACCTTGACCTTGAAGTCAAGTCACCTTGCTCATAACTTTTGAATGTTAAATGATAAACCTTTCATTTTGATTATGCATTCCCTCTGACAAGGCCTTACATATTCATACCATGATTGTTTACCTTGTGACCTTGTATCATGGTTATGTCATGACCCTTTGGGGGTTAGATTTGGGCCATAATATGATCAAAATTTTACATGGGAGTAAAAATTGCAGAAATCTTATAGAAATAAAAGCTGCTGAAAAACAGCAGGCCAATGTTGCTCAGATGAGCAATGTGGCCCATGGAACTCATGTTCATCATAACATGGCCCTTGAGTCAAAGTTGGTTCACAATAGAGATTTAAAGATAAATGCTCAAAAGTATCTCACATTTCCCTGTATGGGTAAGGTTATTCATGTGGGTCTTATGGGTCCTTGGCTTCTTTTTGTGACATGCAAACAGCAGCTATGTTCAATCCCATTGTAAATATCTACATTAAATACATTCAAATCAGCTATATTGATAGAGATAGTTATTCTATAAATCCATTAATAGCTGGTATAATTGATTAAAATTGCCCAACTTCAAGGTTGCAATCATTGTATGCATGATTTTCTGGCCAAGGTGTCATTTTGGGGTTTTCCTATACTTTACGACAGGTATCAGTTTCGTTAAAGGTAAACTATTACAAGGTGACCTTTTATGCCTTTATGTTCTTTTTGTATTGTATGCATGCAGTTCAACAAAAGTCTCTTTAGAATACAGAACACAGGTAAAGAATTATGCATTACTCCACTTATCGCTAGATGAAAAAAATACTGCATTACTGCAATATTCTTGATCTACAGCCATCTGATAACATATCATGAAAAGAAAATCGTTTTCCTGATTGAGTCACCTTGGCCCCACTGTTGTTCAGCTGTCATGATCTTTAAAAGATTTTTTAAAATCTTATTGCCATGAAAGATTGTGACCCCATATTGTGAATCTAGCCTAACCCCCAAAGGGTCATGACATAATCGAACTTTAATTCACACAATACGCAGATGCCTCAACACCAATATGACTAATATGATCATGATAATCTGGGGAAGGCCCAGTTTAGATGTTTGACATGAGACATCTGCATGGTTTACCTGAAATCAGCCATGCAAAAGACGAGAATTTCCTGCATGTAGTCTGCTGGTGGGGGATATGGCGTAATGTGTAACAAAGACTAAACATTTCATTATTAGTTATAATCTGCATCACAAAAACTATGGATTGAAAAAAATTTTAATATTTACATTCAAAATGAAGCATTATGATGAAGTAAACTTTTCATGAAGTGTTAACGTAAACAAGCTACACAGTAAACAGTATCGATGAAAATGCTTCTACTATACAGTAACAACTTAAAACCAGGGGTAAATTATTCGTGGGTGTTGCACACTGCTTGCAACTCTTTCTACATCATTAGTATACTTTAAAGGCCATCTGGCTGCATTTGAGTAAAATTTCTTATAAAATAAAATTTTATTGTGGGACATTTGGACCGATGTATTAGTCATCTATGTTGGACATTTGCAATATTTGTCAGATAATCTGACAATACCAAAACTTTTCAAGAACTCTGATAGTGTAGTTTAAAGCAATCTATTTATATACCTAGGTTTTTCCCAACATCATTGAAGGACCATGCTTCACATGATGTCCTCCTTCTCTGTGTACCTTGTCATCAGCGAAGCACGCAGTTCGACACAGTTCTACGATTCCAGCTGGCTGAAGAGAGTGGATGTCCCATTGACATGGGGTCATCAATCAAAGTTCATGCCGACAAAGATCTACAGAAAGTTCGATCAGCTGCAAGGTCAGTATAGATATTTACTTATACAGTAAAACATGCGTATAGCTAAGTGCGGGGGATGAACAATTTTGATTCATTTTAGATATAATTAGATAATTAGTTTATTTCCCATGAGGATCTAGGTTAGAATAGGTTCTCAGTACCATAAGAGGCAAATAATAGGCAGCCCTTCGGATGAGATCGCAAAACCGAGGCCCCGTGTCACAGCTGTTGTGGCACAGTAAAGATCCCTCCCTGCTCAAAGGCCTAAATTTTGCCGCCCTTTACCGGCAATGGTGATGTCTTCATACGAGTGAAAAATTCTCGAGCAGGACATTAAACAATACACAACCAACAAGATTATAATATATTTCAAAACTACAGGAAATGAAAATCACTTCACTGTATGCATGAAATCGTTATAATTGTGTTGTACTGTAATTGTGACCTACATTGTACTTGCATGGTGAGAGATATGTCATGCACACATATCTGCTTGTTGTATATGTAATTATTTCCTTGTAATACCCAGTCAAATTCATTGTCATTAGATTACTTTAGTTTTAGTATTAGTGTCCTGCTTGATTTTTGAATTGATTGGTTCTAAGAAATCAACTTGTATATAGTTGCTGATAAAACAGTACATTTTATATTCATTATTTAAAAGAATAATGAATTTCACTTGAAAATTAATACCCAATTAAATCTTGGATAGAAGATTCAATATCATATGTTTCTAGTTAGAAGCTGGCTGTTCATTTTAATCGCAATAGCCATACTGACATAAAACAATATTCTATACAGCTGAAATCATTCTCTGTTTCAGTCATCACCAGTCACCCATGGGTGCTTCTCATTGATTCTTTCCACATGTGTGGACTCAGAACTGTGGTTTGTGACAATATGTTTAAGTAAGAATGTTATAGATGTAAATCTACTTTTAATTAATGTCACAGGGCCTTGTTATCCAAAAAGGATAGGGACAAGATTCCAGAAGTGAGAAAAGCTGAGCTGGCATCGATCGTGATAGACTTTTATGGTGTGACTGATCTGTCAGATGACCTTCTGCTTGATGCGGCTGACATGGACTATAGGTGAGACATTCATTTCTCACATTATTACTAGTGCAGGATCAACTTTACCCATGAGAAATTTTTCTGTCTTACACTGCTGCGACGTCACTGATATTGACGTCATATATATGATTTACATCTGCCAGTCTAATTAGTGTTTGCTTTGAAGTTCAAAGGAAGATTTTGATCATTTTAAATTTTCTTAAAGCTCCTGAGTTTATGCACTAAACTAAACTGTGGGAAAAATGTGAGAACAATAATCCTTCATTATTTACTTGTGTTGGATAGGGAAATTCCACCTCTGGAACAAGACTGCGAATCTTGTCCTGTCCTAGACTGCGAATCTTGTCCTGTCCTAGACTGCGAATCTTGTCCTGTCCCAGACTAGAAATCTTGTCCTGTCCCAGACTACGAATCTTGTCCTGTCCCAGACTGCAAATCTTGTCCTGTCCCAGACTGCAAATCTTGTCCTGTCCCAAACTGCGAATCTTGTGACTGCGAATCTTGTCCTATCCCAGACTGCGAATCTTGTCCTGTCCCAGACTGCAAATCTTGTCCTGTCCTAGATAGAGAATCTTGTCCTGTCCTAGATGGAGAATCTTGTCCTGTCCTAGATGTAGAATCTTGTCCTGTCCTAGACTGCGAATCTTGTCCTGTCCTAGACCGCGAATCTTGTCCTATCCTAGGCCGAGAATCTTGTCCTGTCCTAGACTACGAATCTTGTCCTGTCCTAGACTGCGAATCTTGTCCTGTCCTAGACCGCGAATCTTGTCCTGTTCCAGACTGAGAATCTTGTCCTGTCCTAGACTACGAATCTTGTCCCCTCGGTGGAATTTACCTATCCTGCACTCATACTAATGAAGGATTCTATTAGTCTGTAATTTAGATTACTCTTATTTTATACAAAATTGTAATAGGAAAAATACAGTAGTAGAATAGAAACACTTATAAATTTGTCCAGTGTTTAGGGAATGCCTCTGTTCTGCAATGTTATCTTTCTGCAGAATGATTGATATATTTGTGTCCAGCACTATGATAGGGAGTCTGCTTGGATCTCAAAAACCTCACAGCTGATATCAGCTTTATCCAAGTTTTCCTGTTTCAGGACAATCAACGACGAGTATTTTCCTCACGGCAAGGGTGTTATCCGGTATGTCAGAAGACACGGGGGAATATATAATTTTGAAAGACGATGGAGGCAACATTTTGTGGACACTATGAAGCCTTCATATCTGCCAACCAATTGGTCGGTTGATCATAAACACGAGAGAAGCCATCTATATTCTTGATTGTACTTGGAATAATTCCTATGCATTATCAAAATTTGACAGGTGCAAGAATGAAGTTAAATTAGTGGCCTAGGGAGTCCTTAAGTGTGAATGATACATACTCTTTTATGTTGCATGTACGTTAACCTTTTTGATCCAGTTTTTCTCTAAACCAGATCATGCTATGTCATATTTTAATGCTATTGCCACCTCTAGCAAGATTAAGCCCTTCTTTTACTTGGTACACAGAGACCTTGCAAAAGGTTTACTTGAAATTGAAGATCTTTACAATTTTTTTAAACAATTTTTCTTGGGAATAATTCAATTGTAATGAAAGTGAAACTTAATATGTATCTACTCATTCCATAACCTCGTATCAGATTTTGGATCCCTAGGAAAAAAGTCTGGAATACTATAAAGTCTCATAAACCTGGTAAAAGCCATTCAACAGTGACAAACTTTGGTCTGTAAGCATACAGTAGTAAACCATATACCAAATTTCAGCTTCCTAAATCAAAGCATAGTGAAAAAAAGCTTGAAGAAGTTCATTCAACCATGAAACTAAGTGTAGCAATATTCATTAGAATAGATCAACAATAACAAAAGTGAAACTTGATCTGTATCTCCTCATTAGGGAACCAGTATAACTATTATCGAATTTCAGATTCCTAAGTGAAAACACATAGTAAGAAAAAGTCTGGAAAACTTTATTTAGCACAAAGTCCCATAAATCTTTTAAAATTCACTCAACTGTGACAAAACTTATGCTTGATCTTTAACCGTACAGTAGTAAATCACATACCTAATTTCAACTTTCTTAATTGTGATGAAAACAAGAAATTGTGAAAGGTCAAAGGTCAGTCCACTCAGGAAAGGTCAAGGGTCAGTCCACTCAAGACATAGGAAGATAATTGTCTACTCCATATCTTGTGAACCATTTCCTTGACAAGGATCAAACTTGGTGCACTGGTACATCTTAAGGAGTAGATGAACCCTAGTGATTTTGAGGTCACATGGTCAAAGGTCAATCTACTCTGGATATAATAAGATATTGTCTGCTCAATATCTTGAATTTGTTAGCAGTACTATCAACTAAATAATACATGTGTGTAACCCTTTTCAATTACACCATACACAGGGACCATACATGTTTCTAAAACATTTCTGGTTAATCTCGCTGATTCAGGTTTCACTTGGACATGCCCACTTAAAAATGCAGCAAAACATTAAATCATTTTATTATGTGTATTAAGGGAGTTTTAAAGGGAAAAAATTGATGCTGACGAAAGTTGATTATATTAGACACTCTATGTATACAAAATAATAAGACGTCCTCATCAAAAACTTGTGTCATTTGGCATTTGAAATATATTACTTTTAAGACACTCAAAGTCTTCTTGATTTCATGAGTGACTGAAATTCATTATTTTGATAAAGGTACATAATTATTATATTTTCTTGTTTATGATATACCCTACAAATGATCATTTCAGCTAGATGAGTTTAAAGTACACACATTACACTTGATGAGTACTAATAATCCTATCAGATGCGTACCAGACTTTGTTATCAAAGTAAAACAGGGGAGGTTCAGAGGTCTCAGGGCCTACCCTAGTGCTTCATCTTGAACCCAATTAGGGTCCAAAGGTGGCCATCTGACCTCCTTTTTCTCAAATTTTTTAAACCCCTACGCTGCAATCCTGGATTCTCCCATAAACACCGTCACGAAGTAAGTGCATTTTTGAATAACCAGAAGAGCGCATTATGATACAACTTTTCATTATCACTTGCACAATAAATGTCAAAATAATAATTATTATAATAATTACCACCTATTCCATACACATATGATGGGGTATAACGACTGTCCAGCCTGCTGGTCTCAGGCTATCGGCCTGCTGGATAATGGCGCCGCGTCAACTTAAAACCTATAACACGGGCTAGTGCTTGTTGCATGTATTTTGAGAAGTGGCTCACTACATTAGAAGTCACGATTAGATGACTGATTTAGAACAGGTGGAATAGTTTTTTCTTTATTCGTTCCCTTGAAATTAATTTCGTTCTCACGAAATAAAATTCGTGTGTGCTATCTGACAACTGACATGTTAATAATAATTGTGTAATTCAATGCATGTATATATCTATTTTTAAAATGAAAATCATCCATTAAAATCAAATATAATATCAAACATGTTAATAAACTTCAGTTTTGCCCAAGATGCTAATTCATGAATGAACAGATTTTTGTTATTGACATTTAACAGAAGAATACCAAGGGAATAAAATTACCCCTCCCCCCCCCCCCCCCCCCCCCTACCCATTTAAAGAAATGATAACCGGATAGTTTCATCTACATGCATGTATCACGTGATTCTGACAATGAAATGTGAGCCACCAATTTTTTTTGGATTTAATCAAAAAGGTTACAAATCAAAGATGGTTGACCAAACGTTACTTGTATATTTGTAAGTTAAAGGCCATAGTCGAAGCTAATCAGAAATGTCAACTATATGTACTGTTTTAAATAAATTATTATATTAGTTTCACTTTTAAGAATGAAAGGGTTGACATTTGGAAACGTATGATTTGCGTAATTCGTATGAATTAAAGCTTTAGAAAATTTAATTTCGTGGGAACAAATTAAATTCCGTGGAAACGATTTGGGGGGGGGGGGGGGAGGCAAAATTTTAGGTTATCTGAGTCAACTCGGGCTCGGGTGACCTATAGCAATTGGTCTGCGTCCATCACCGTGCGTTGGACATTTTAACTTCTTTTTGAAAACTCCCATTCCAATTCTTTCCAAATTTGGTATGAAGCATCTTTGGGATAAGGGGGACATAAATTATAAATTTCAGGGCACCTACACCCCTGGGCTTAGGGGTGGCGTAAAAACTGCCAAAAGTTAACCAATTTTTGAAAATCTTTTCTACAACTGTATATCTTTAAGAAAAACTAAATGCATAGTGATGTAAAGCAAGAAGGCCTTTACCAAATTTGTAAATTTCATGACCCCAGGGTAGAGATTTGACTCCAGGGTGGGGCCAAACTTGGTATATATAGTGTACACATGCAAAACATATAAATAATATATCCTTTAATGCTATTGATTGATTGATTGATTATATATTTTTTACTTCCCGCTCGATAATTTTTCACTCATATGAAGATGTCACCATTGCCGGTGAAGGGCTTCAAAATTTAGGCCTATGTTCGGCGCTTATGACCTTTGAGCAGGGAAGGATCTTTATCGTGCCACACCTGCTGTGACATGGGGCCTCGGTTTTTGCGGTCTCATCCGAAGGGCCGCCCCATTTAGTCGCCTCTTACGACAAGCAAAGGGTATTGGGAAGCTATTCTAACAACCCGGATCCCCACGGAGCTAATACTATTGATACTAAATTGATATTAAATATATATTTAGAGTAAGTAGGTAGTTCTTTACCAAATTTGTAAATTTCATGATACCAGGGGGTAAGGATTTGGTTCCAGGGTGGAATCGATATTATTATAGTGATTATTGTCTTCATCATTTGAAGGACTTATTTATGTTTGCTGATACAGTATAAAAACTAAATGCATATGTAGGGAAAAGAGAAAAGGATGTGCCTTAATTGTGAATTTTGCAACACCAAAGTTTGTACTCAAGGACAAGTCCAAATAAGTCATATTGTTTAATGTTACATATACATGTATTGCGTGAAGTTTTTCATCAAAAATGGAACTTTTGAAGACATTTAACTTTGAAGAACAGATCTTGTTTTATACTGTTGATGAATTTTAGAATTTATCTAAGATATTCAGAAGAATTTTTTGGGGGGGGGGGGGGGGGGGGGGGGTTGTAGATTCCATAGTCCTTGGTTTACCGACCATAAGCGCCATCATGCCTTACTATAGTGGTTAAAATATTCGTGACATTTCACTTAAAGCTGAAGACGGCTCTAAAAAATGAAAAATTCTCGAATGGACGTTGAACAGCAAAGGGAGAAATTAAAGGAGTCGATTCCCGTTTAGATCAGTTATTTAATACGAAAACTGTCTGTTGTGTTTAGAAAAATGGAATGTAAATATTCATAGGTTAATTTGTACAGCCATGTGTTGGATTGTAACCTTGATGGAGGGAGAGGGCTAGAATAGGCTGTGTCTGCTGCCCAATTCTATTCACTTTTATGTGAATAAAATATTGTTTGAATGAAATTGTACAAGTAAACATCGCACAGAGTAATCAAGAAAATCACCCAGGTATATCAATAAATTGCGCGGTTTAGTGTGCATGTGTTTGTTTGTGTTTTTAATTTTTTCCCCTTTTCTTTAGACTTCAAAATTTATATAATTACATCAGAATGTATAAAACCATTCAGGTATAAATTTTACGCTTTGCGTACTTGCAGGTTTACAATGAAAACATTGCAAGCAGACGGAGTTAAAATTTTATTACTTGCACATGATGCCCAATAAATTTTAACTGTGGTTATGAATACCTAAATGTAAGCAAAAGTATGTTCATAATACAGCTTTAAAAATGTCGCCATGATATTCCAGAAAGATTTACAGAGTCTTCCTTACCAATCTAATCAGATTGAACACTTTTTATGAAGTAGACTTTTGTTTATTGACATTAAAAGTAGCCGCTCCCGTCTTAGACTGTCAGTAGCCCATGTCTATAGAAAAAAGTCCAAACTTTATATGGTCACTAAGTCTGGCCTCTCAAGATTCGTACCATTTGGAACTCCGTGTTAATCGAGCCAGGATACCAACAAGAAAGTTGATGTTACAGGGGTTTCACCTGTTCAGCTATCACTGGGTCAAATGTTCTCTGGCGTGTTTCATACCAATTATTAGGTAGTACTGATTTTGATTACGGATTTTGGATTTTAATTAATCCAGTCATCTGATCAAAATACAGGGCTTATGGCGGTGTGACCAGTCAACAGGGAATGCTTACTCTTCCAAGGCATCTGAACTCACCACTGGTATGGCATTTGCCTTTCTTTTGTTTGCCCTTCTCTTAATTTTGTATACTTTATAGGATTTAAGAAATTGATTACTGTTCGTTTTCTTCACTTGCTCATTGGAGAGGCCCTAGTGTCGTTCAACACGATGCTCGGTTGTTTCCGTAAACACCCAGGAGTTTATGGGAACAGCCGAGTGTCTGGTTGAACGAGAAGAAAATCTTGTGCAGCTCGCCATTTGGTGAAAAAAATGGTGTTGACCCTTGTAGCCTTCTACAACTAGATAGCAACAGTGAAGTAATTTGATCTACAAATTTCAAATCACTGCATTACCCCCACCCCACCTCCCAAGCAGCTTGTGATTGAATTTCGAAAAAATTATACAGTGTTGAAGTGCTAAAATGATACTCAGAAAATATTTGTATATAATAATGAGACAATTATTAGGCGCATGACCAATACCCAACACTCGTCCTCCTACTTTTAAAGTTAACAGTTTGAACGAAATAGAATCTGTTTCTTTTGTTTCACAGGACGGAGGTCATGTCCATATATGTATTTAGTGTCATGTGATTATATACTATTAGTAATCAGTGTACTTAATGATGGATAACTTGATTATTAATGACGGGTTTATCGCTATATAATGACGAAAATATGTATATTGTGCTTATAAATATGGCACATCTTACTCCCGTCTAAATGAACACGAATGGTCATTAAAAAAAACCCTTGTTTTGATTTACGTGGAGTTATCACAATAACTGTAATACCGGTAGTTTGCATTGGGACATGCATATTTTGTAACTTTATAAAGTTGCGCCGGGCAATACATTTCAGAATGTGACAATACTTTTTAAAGGGCCTGTTCATCGATTGTGACGATACGTCATTTGTGACTTTTCGTAGTAAGGTCCCTTTCTTCGGCGTTTTAATTTTTGCTGGATGACCCCTTTCTATAATGGAGGACAAACATCTACGCTAAACCCATATTTGTAGCCGGCATATTTAAATTCTCACACGTTTTGAAATAGCCTATGTGATATTGTAAGGCCTACCTGGTATTTTTCGAATCTTTAGTATCAGTAACAAATAATATTCTTTACGACATTTTGCTTCTTTATCAATTAATTATTCCCTTGAATGGAAGGGGGATTATCAGCAGTCGTGGGGTCGTGGTGGGATGTTTCGCTTTACATTCAATGTTGTAATGTATTCTGACTTCCAGTCATTATTTCCCCCTGTACAAGGTAACATTCTATACGCGATCCCTTATGAATTTTCATGTGACTGTCCAATGGCAGATCTAGAAAGTTTTCAAAAGGGAAGGAAAGGGGGGGGGGTTGCGACCAAAGTTTGTACCTTATGTATAAAATTTAAATATAATTAAACAGTGACTTAAAATTGCCATACCTTTCTTAAAATCGAATGAATTAATCTGAAAATACCTGGTGCACAGGTTTACACAATATAAACATTTCCACAAATTTTGGTAAAGAGTCCTTTGGGAAAATCTCCGTACAAAATGTAACTATAACGGAGTGGCGGGCAGAATGAGACCTCTCTCTCTCTCTCTCTCTCTCTTTATGGGTATAAAAACACTAATGATAATGAAATAATTTCCCTAAACAAAAATGTACTCAAACGTCAGGACTGGGTTGCTCAAAATCTTGGTTAAGCTTAAAACCAATGGTTAAATCTCTTATCCACTGGTTAACTTTTAGCCACTGGTGGAATTCTTTTGCTCAAAAGTTAACCAGCATTTAAATTGCCTAACCAGTGGTTAATTATTGACCAATGTTTTTGATCATCCCAGTCCCGAATTCGTATGGTTTCAATCTCTTTCCTTGATGTTATATTTACTGCTAAAGTTATTATTCTTTAGAAAACTGCATGCACAAAACCTGGCACAGTGTTGTTCGAAATATATAGTTATATTCGAACAAATCTGTTCTACGTTTATCTCTGGCCAAACAGAGAAACTCGATCCTGTACGTAAGGAGCTAAGGGTGGCCATTAGATTAATTACCAAATCGCTCGATAATGGAAAATGAAATAATAACCGAAACCCAAAACACTCACGAAAATCCACAGCAACTAAAAATTTCCGGATTTCGAATGTGACGATTCGCTCGAGTCAAACATATCATGTAAATGTGATTAGAATTGGAGAGAACAAAATGTATATTGAATATGAAAAGTAGCACAAATAGCCAAAGAAGAAATAAAGGGGTGGAGAGTACGATAACCGAAAGTAGATGGAGCTGACCTGGTAGAAAACAAGTAAAAATACTAAATTAAAAGGTGAATTGAAATCTCTATTCAGTGCGCGACGATCCACTAAATATCGTCAGCTACTATGGATTCGCTATCTCGTCAGTTAGAAATACCACATCATTGAAAGAGTTCATTTGTCTCTGCGCCAAATTTATCAGTAAAGCCTCTGCCTTTTTTAGCAGGGCTACAACCTCTACTTAATTTTCTTCCCACGTACAATACACCAGTATAATTATGTACTATACGGTATATGTTACCTGATTACTAAATATATACTTTCCCCCTGTCTCTATGTGTGTCATTGTCTTTTTCCTTTGTCCTTGTGTACATAATATGTATCATCTATGTCAGTTATTCATTGTTCATGTAATACCATACGTAATGTTTTCATAACCTTGTATTGAATGTATTTGTGTTTCTGTGTATCTACATGAATATGCATATATATATGCATGAATTTTGTCAATTGTTCATTTGTAATGTAATATTGTATGTAATGTTCTCGTAATTCTATATGTCACCATAATCTCAGAAATGAGGAAATAAAGATGGAATGAATGAATGAATGTTTCGGTCACCAGAAAATGATAGGATAAAAATAGTCAGAATTTGCTTTAAAGTACGCACTAACCAACGGGGTAGAGGAGATTTCACAACCTTGGACCAAATAAGAAATTTATGTGAAAGGAATGTTAAAGTCAGCATTGCATCAACTTAAAAGTAATAGATAAACGGGACGCAACAGAAAGCAATGACAATGGTGACTTGGTAGATCTGCAACATGAAATTTAATCTCTGCAGATCCCCCGTATAACGAAATTCACAAGATGAAATTGATATCGCTTGCCAATAACATCATGATAGCATCTGGTTACATAAAAAAAATATATATATACAGTCATTTGTAAGATATATACATTTGTATGCAACTCAATCTCTGTATTCTGTAGGGTACAAATTTGTTGGTCGAGACACGAAGTCCATTTCTGCAGTAACTAAGGCTGTCACGTGTACACGTGTAACCGGTAACGTTTCGTGTTTGGGCTGTAAACGTTTACAAAATCCCTAAACGTTGCAGGGTTCAAATTACAATCTAAATTATTTGAATAATTATTTCAAGTGAATAAACTTATTAAACAAATTACGAGGGGAAGTAATGAATTTATAAACGTCCGTTGCCTCTGAGCGCGTCTTTTCCACAGCGGGTGGAACTGTTACAAAACTGCGCTCCTCCCTTGATGCTGAGAACGTGGACAAACTGATCTTTTTGAACAAAAGATTAAACATAAAGTGAATTGTGCTGCACCGGCTGCACGTGAAGTCCATGTTAAAACCGAACCGACGGAAGAAGCCGCGGCACCAGCTCTGCCTTCTCTGGACAATCTAATGTGAAATCACTGAAATGAAAATTTGAAAAATGAAGTTTATTGTGAATTTGTGATCTGTATTGTGCAAATGTTGTACAGTGTGAATAAAATTGAATTCATTTAAATGCTATCCGGATATTTATGTTCGTGTATTTTATTCTGTCTTATATTTATACTCCGGAACGTCCGGTGACAATCTCTGCATCGTCCATAGAACGATGAAAACTGAAACGCAAACATAATGGTCATTACTGGGTCTTAAAATTCTGTGCGTATCTTATTTTATTAAATTATACAACACTTCGTTTAAACGGTAACGTTTCGTTTACAATGCTTCGTTTAAACGTTTACAAAAGTTTGTAAACGTGACAGCCTAAGCAGTAACCATTCAACGCATATTGCGTGTAACCTGCATTGTGCATGCATCTGCATTGATGGGGGATTTTTTGAACCATAAAATGTTGACAGTCTTTAAAATTCAACGATTTTACAAGAGATATTTTAGGTCAAATTTCGTCAACCCGACGATGGACACATGCATGACCGTATGAATTCAATATCCATAACACATCCCTCACACGTGTAGTAATTAGAGTTTGTATTGTGTATGTGTTTTGCCAGTGAAGCATTTGGTTGAATTTTTTTTTATTTTTATTTAAGTTTAGTTTTTTTCTTCGATCACGGTTTGAAAACACATGGACCTTTATCAAATATTTATCAAACATCTGAATAAATCATCCGTGTGGAACTTTAAAACCCATTTTTATTTGTGATAGCACAGGAGTTAGTACTCGAGTAAAATATACACAAATGAAAAGAAAGCGTCAGTGGCGGATTTTACGCAAGGGAGGCCGAGGGTGGGTTGGGCGTCTTAATTGGAATAAGCCTTGGAATCATTATACTAGAGAGGAGTGGGGGGGGGGGGGGGATTTGATGATACTATAACATTAAAGAAAGCTCGAATCAAAGTGGGGGTGGGAGATCCGCCTATGAGCATTCAAATCATAGCACGTAGATTTTTTTTTCATTTTATGATTAACCATGTTCTTGTTTTTTCTTTGTGCCGTATGACACATGAAGTGCACGATTTACACAAATTTACATTGTGTGCAGCATGTATAGTATGCAAATAATAACAGAGTATACGTAAGGGACTGATTAATATTTATCACCGTGATGGAAACAGTGCAAATGGGCATGCGACAAACTTTTTTTTTAAACACAAATGTCGATGGGATTCGATATAAACATTTTTTAAAACTCAATTACCTATGGGACATAATTTTTTTCCCATATCTTGAGACCCAAACAAAATGTAGATAAAGAATATTTTAGATTTTTGTTACAAAACAAATTCTCTCTCTTTCTCTCTCTCTCTCTTAGTCTGTTTTTAATCTTGAACATTCATTGTTTAAACTGCAACTTCACATATGAATTTAAAAATGAAAACAATATACACAGAAGTAGGGAGAGAGATCTGTGTGTGTGTGTGTGTATATATATATATATATATATATATATATATATATATATATATATATAATCCATAAATAAGTATAGAAAATCTACACAAATAGTAGTATAAAGAAAATATTACTAAGCCATTTGAGCACTCAAAGGCAAATGAATACTGAATGCATGGATGTTTTTCCATGAGATATAAACTTTCTACGTTATAGAACAAATACTTAATTTCATATCAGAAGCATGGAACATGCATTTATTTAAAATTCCACCCCGGTGATAAATAGCAAACTGACCCGACCCTAAACAATTTTTATTTGAAAATTATATAATTGTATATTATATAACATAATATAAACATAACATTTTGTATTTTTATACACATTCAAAATTCATAAAAATCATAATCCAATCTAAGAGGTTTATCATGAATTTCTGTGTCCTCACACCTTTCACACTTATTGTTTTTGAAAAATAGACATGTTATAACCTTTTTAATTACTAAATAATCTAATTAATAGGCCTAATAAATGTGTAAAATCAGCTCATGGCGGTTTGTTACCGATCAGCTAGTCTACCATTCCTTTATGTAAATTACGGACTTCCGGGCGTGTCACACCGCAGTCTGATCAATGATTGATTGCATATTTTTCGATCATATAATTTTATCTACATATACGTAGATGTATACTGACCTTATAATAATAAATCCACTCAGGACAGTAGATTGAAAGGTCACGTGTCAACGCGCTATATTTATTTACTACTACAGACACTGTTCAGCGTAAGTGTAAGTAACACGTTGTGTTGAGACTGGAGCAAGGAATGATTAAAATTGTGCCTAATAACAAAAATACATACAGTTAATGAGCAGTTGTGGAGAAGTTAAAATGACTGCATTTCTTCAATGGATCGGTGTTTTTGTTTATGCAGGTAAGTTTGTTGTATTCGCCATTTTTCGTAAATCATATATTTTGAATGGTGATTTATCACAAATATTCAGACATTTTGTTTACGTTACTAGTTTATCACCGAGTTCAAACTTTATCTGAAATAGAAGAATATGAGTGTGCACAAACACAAGCAGGCCATGTCATTAGTGTAAACATTGCTAACGCCCCTACGTCCTCACTTTCAAGAACTATCTAGAGCGCGGCTGTCACCCAGTTCACATCAATGTCTGAATGAACTCGGGGAGAGAAAAAATAGGGGGGGGGGGGGGGGGGGGTCAATCCGCTGTAAAACTATGGAAAGCCACAATCTTTTTTTTTTTTCCCCTTCTTTTTTTTTTTGTTTTTTGTTTTATTTGAATGAAATGCAGCACTGTGGCACCTGACCAGTCTGTAGTTCTTGAGATTCTTTATACACTTTGTTCTAAGATGAATGGATAATGGTACAGATCTAGGCATTTGCATGCACGGTGGGAGATCCGCTCAACACACAAAAACATCTTTCAAAAAAAAAAAAATCACACACATTGTATTAAATTTCATTACAAGTATGATCCATTTTCTATAGAAATATATCCCAAAACACTAAAATTTGTCAGAACTTGGTACTTAGCTTCAGGAGCCTTTGCTCCTTAGCTCCCACCAGGCATTCGCCTTGGACCCACTGGGAGCTTCATAGCATCGCAGACCCCCAGCCTGTCTTTTACTGCGTCTCCCATTCAGAAAATTCTGAATCCGCCACGACTTGATGAGAATAGAGTAAGGTAAACGCCAAAGCATAAGATGAGGGACGCAGACGACATATATAATTTGTTATTTTCAACACCCGCATCTAGTGTTTTGTAAGTAAGCAATGTTTTGTACCCAAGGCAGGGCTTTATATCGTGATACTACCGGTAGCTTATCTGTTACTAGTCCACTTACGGTTGTACGATTTTAAATAAATGTTTCTCATTCAATGAAATTTGAATTAAATTAGTTTTGATAATGTTTCTTTTATAGGTGGGTTAATTCTGTCATTAATTAAATCAAACATGTATTATCGTAGCTATATCTAATCCATTTGTATCCATTTCTCAAATCAATTGTACATGTTATGAAAGTAAATATAGAGAGGTACAACTGAATAGAAGCTATCAAATTCATTTGAAGGTTAAGTACACATACACTGAAAATTATTGTAATACAGTTTCAAGTTTAAAGATCAGTTGATGTATTTGCCCATGTCTTATAATGTGGGGCTTCATATATAGGCACTGTTGATTTGATAGCGTAAATACTGAATATTGTGTTTATTCGACCTTCAATAGTGCTTAGCTTTAAAGAAATCAATCAGTAAAGCTGAAAGTGTTCTGAGGCTCGACTTAATAGGACAGAGAGGGGGAGACCAGGAAAGGAGAGGGGGGGGGGGGGGGGGGAGCGTCTCCAAGTAGATGGCACAGTATAGTCTCCTGGACTCGGGGAGTTTGGCGGTCCAATCTGAGATCCAAAGTGCAGAACCTCAAAAAGTGGCGACTCAATCTGAGCGCCAGACACCAGTGGCTCAAAAGAGGGTCGTTCAATTTCTTAGACACAGTCCCCAGGGTGGGGGTGGGGGGGGGGGGGGGGGGGTCATTCATGTTCTGAGGATCATGTGTGTTGGTCCATTTACTAGTGCGTGGTGACAGCAATTTAAAGATAATGCAACATGACATCTTATTAATATCGTAATTTTTATGCATGCGCATACTAGTATGCGTATTTAAATCAATACTGGAGAAATGCAAAATACGATCACCCTTAATTCCGACAATCTTTTGAATTCGTGTGAACAGAGTTGGTTTTGATTAGAAAAAGAATATGAGTGTACTGTAGATTACCTAAGTTTGAGCTATGAACGTACAAAGACTGAAAGACGAGTCCAAACTGTTGTATTTATCGTGATTTAATAACTACACTTTTATGTTTATGGCGGTTTTATCGTTTATAACGCCGTTATTGAACGGTATATATGTATATTTATTTTCACATTTTTCTACTCAGTTTGGATAATGATGATAATACCGGATCATCACAGGTAAATACATGTACTTAGCTATATTTGTAAATCAGGCATTATAAGCTACTCAACAGGACAAAGAACAACACTCTTGTTTTAAATAATATCAATAATACACCCTCCCACTGTCAAGGATGTGTTCTCTTGAAAGGAAAACTTCAAAGTCTTGGCCATTTAAATATTTTACATCTATTAAATTTTTTTAAAAATTGTTATAGGGGAAAAAATACTGGAAATAGGTTCAAACCTTTCTGATGTTTCATTTCCCCAAAAATACCTGTTGAAGAGGAAAGCGAAAAATGCATGAGAACGCACCTTTTTATTGCAGCTATTACACGTATTCACGTGTTAAGATCAAACGACAATTCAGTATCTGAATGATATGTGAATGAAATTCATTGCACGGAAGAGTTCTAAGGAGAAAAATTAATTTGTAGATCTCTCTCTCTCTCTCTCTCTCTCTCTCTCTCTCTCTCTCTCTCTCTCTCTCTCTCTCTCTCTCTCCAGTACTTTATTAACCATTTCGTAAGAATGAAATCTTCATTTGTGAGAGCTTTAAACATGAACCTTATTGATATTAATAATGTCAAACCAATTTTTCCTTTAATCGCAAATTCTCTTTAAATTAGGTATTTAATACATTTTTGTTTTTTTGATTGACGTCCAGTTTGGACACAGCTAAGCCAGTGATATATCCTGTTTCCTGAACGTAATAACTTAGGATATGAGTAAATGTGCAAGACACACAGAGTATATATGCATTTGTACTACACAAAGGTCAACATTTGATTGTCCTTGATTTTCTGGTACAATGTGTCATTCTGTAAAAGCGATTTCAATATTGACTCATTAGCGGGTGGAAATAATAGATTTAAATACTTTACAAGGTTTTCCAATAAGCCGACAATTTTTTCCTCCTCAAGTGGGACATAATATATATCCCATACAAATATTAAAGTATTGTGATTGTACTGAAAGCGTATCAAATGATCTGTCAGAAGATATCGTGTTGAGAGCGCGACTGTCGTATAACATAAGGATAATGTGTTTTTAGAATTTATTATAAATCATAATGCACTTCCGTCTTACTCTTAATACATCCAATTTCCCCCTGTCACTCATTACCGATGTTTCAGGAGTGGATCCAGAAAGTTTTCAATGGGGTGTCGGGGTTTACGACTTTGTCGCCCAAGGGGAGAAAGGGGTGTTAGCCCTCAAAATAGCAGAAATTTTTCCTTTTGTAATTCCATAAAAAGGAAAAAGGTCATCTTTAGGGAGTGTAACACCCACTCCCTCCTAGATCCGCCACTGTTTGGTCCACACATTCATTTCACCTCAGCACGAATATGGCTCTGTTGTAAAATATAACCTGTGCCTCGTCATAACCTGCTGTTTAATCACTATTCGTGACGAATAAGATATTCACTGTACTAAATATGCGTGACAGTCCCATTTGACAGGGTAGGCGGCAAATTTCATTTGAAATTTTATCTTAATAATTTGTTTGGAGGTCAGTATTTTATTCTGTACAGAAAACTCAACACCTCGGAATCCTTATATTCACGCCTGACTTATCAGAAATTCTGATGCTCTACTCTTTTTTCAGATTATCTTTCATCTTTAAAATAATTCTGATACACAGGCCACTATAAACATTGATAGTCTAGGTTAAAGGATTCCTTTCTCTTTAACAAATCTACGCGTCCATTCCATTCTCAAGTATCGATAGCCTTTGATTTACCAGGTAGTGAATTTGCAGTGTACTGGGTAGCGATGAATCCAAAATTTACAGCATAACTAATTAATCTGTGATCCGGATCGAGGGTTATTTTTTCTTTCTCTGTGCATTTACTTAATATGTTAAAGTGAAACTAAATATGTTGAAGTGAATGCTCAATGTGATGACTGTGCGATTGCTTCAAGTCAAGGTCATTTCTTAAGGTAAAGATTAATTTGCCACAATTAAAAATGATCATGCACATAGGCATTGTGTTCCACAAATGCATCTTGTTTTACACTCAGTCATCCGGAACAAATTAGGAAATTAACGTATGTGTCACTTACGTGTATAGGGGATTTACAAGACGTTGACATTTGTATTGATGTCGCACCACGACACATTCACCGCAATGGTATGGCTGTCAGAGTTACGTAAGAACATACGGTATTTACGCCATGGCATTGATTAGACTTGTATTATACCACGACACATTGAACAGATTTTATCACACCATAACACATTGACCGGAATTGTAATACACTATGACTCGTCAACAAAAGTTGTATCCCACTATAACATGTTGACCAATCTTGCATAAAACCATGAAGCATTGGCCGGAGTTGTATTACACCATGACACATTGACCAGACTTGACATATTGTCCAGACTTATATTACACCATAATATATTGACCATGCTTATATTACACCATGAAGCATTGTCTAGATTTATATTAACCATGACACATTGATTGTATTTGTATTACACAATGACACATTAACCAGACTTGTATTACACTATGACACATTAACCAGACTTGTATTACACTACGACACATTGACCAGACTTGTATTACATTATGACACATTGACCAGACTTGTATTACACTATGACACATGAACCAGACTTGTATGACACTATGACACATTGACCAGACTTGTATTACACTATGACACATTAGCCAGACTTGTATTACACTTTGGCACATTGACCAGACATGTATTACACTATGACAAAATGGCCAGACTTGTATTACACTATGACACATTGACCAGACTTGTATTACATTATGACACATTGACCAGACTTGTATTACACTATGACACATGAACCAGACTTGTATGACACTATGACACATTGACCAGACTTGTATTACACTATGACACATTAGCCAGACTTGTATTACACTTTGGCACATTGACCAGACATGTATTACACTATGACAAAATGGCCAGACTTGTATTACACTATGGCACATTGACCAGACTTGTATTACACTATGACACATTAACCAGACTTGTATTACACTATCACACATTGACCAGACTTGTATTACACTATCACACATTGACCAGACTTGTATTACATTATGACACATTGACCAGACTTGTATTACACTATGACACATTGACCAGACTTGTATTACACTATGACACATTCACCAGACTTGTATTACACTATGACACATTAACCAGACTTGTATTACACTATGACACATTCACCAGACTTGTATTACACTATGACACATTAACCAGACTTGTATTACACTATGACACATTAACCAGACTTGTATTACACTATGACACATTAACCAGACTTGTATTACACTATGACACATTAACCAGACTTGTATTACACTATGACACATTAACCAGACTTGTATTACACTATGACACTTTATTAGACGTTAACGACTGTTACATATGTATGAATGGAAGCATGCTTCTTGTCCAACATCGATGGCAGTGAACAGTTTTGAAATTGACCCCAAAAACCTATTACCCCAGCATTGACCAGGCTCAGATTTCTCGAGAAAAAAAATCTGAAACTTAAGTTTAAGTTTTCTTTTATTTGAGCCGTCAAAATTTGAGAAAAGTCCTAGATCTACTTAAGCCCAGGTTTCAACTTAATCCACCCACCCACCCGGGAACCCCCGGCCTGGCTAGCGTTGATGTTGCTATTGTTACAGTACACAATCAGTGCCGTCATAAAACCAGATACAACTTACAGTGCAACAAACATTTGACTGGTACCCATACTCAGTACCTTGTAATCTCACACCAAACATTTATAACGCCATGCAGACTTTATGATCAAAATAGTTTTAAAACCAGATGGGTTTTAACGAATATGTGTAGTTATGTAGACAAATTTCGTCACGATCGAAGTCTGTAAAGATAAATGTGGTGTAAATCTACATATCATAAATTTGGGATGAAAAGGCTTAATCTTGTATTGACTGTAGATTCGCGAAATCTCTGCGAAGTTTAAATAAACAGGCGTGTACCCCATAAAATCACACGGGATTTATAGAAGTTGACAAATACAAACTACTGATCACACAAGCTATACCGCACACCTATCACGTGTAACATGCAGGTATCGTGAAATCCTCTATTCTAACAGCTTGAAGTGTATAACGTGTATCGTAGTGTCTGAACTGGCGGGGGTGGGGGTGGGGGGTGGGTTCTTTTTCCATGCTGGCTTTTGTATTCAAGACTCCTGTTATTTTATTCAGTTTTTTAACCGCTATCATATATATATATATATATATATATATATATATATATATATATATATATATCTCTGTGTGTGTGTGTGTGTGTGTGTGTGTGTGTGTGTGTGTGAGAGAGAGAGAGAGAGAGAGAGAGAGAGAGAGAGAGAGAGAGAGAGAGAGAGAGAGAGAGAGAGAGAGCATCTTCCCGTCTTATGTCCCGCCTTTCCCTACCATTATTATCCTCTGTCTATATCGAGACGTAGATAGAGATTTACCTTCTCAAAAGACAGATATTCTGTATATTCGTGTTATTTACGTCGATTTTTTGATATGCAACATCACAGATTTCAGCCACTCCAGTTTTGTTATTATATATTTTAGTTGTTTCCACAAAGGCTCAGACAACTTTGACCGGAAACATTCAAATGAAAGGCGTGAAGGGCAATATAACCTTGACCCAGCAATCTCAAGGGCAACCAATTTCAGTGACTACATCTTTAACTGGACTTTCACAAACTAACACGATGATCATTAGAAAAGTGCGGGTCCTTTATGACGGTGCCTCTGATATGTGTGCCGATTCTCGTCTTGGTATGCAGTAAGTATGCATGGCACAATTTACATTAAAGAGCTATAATGCTGTCGGACAAACTCTGGACATTAGTTATCTTTTTCTGACAGTTTTGGCCGACATTTTATCAAATAATTTCATTTCTTTGGAGTTTTTGACAGTTATAAATTGGTTTTGATTGATAGGTGTATAGAGAGTAAATTTATGGCATTTTAACGAACCGAATCAGATGTATAACAACAAATCCTCGCGAAGAGCTAATATGACAGCTTTATAGAGATATTTAAATAGAATATCTTCATCGGGTGTACAAAGAAATATGAAATGCGGTGATCCAGAAGAAGAATTAGAAAAAAAAATTAGAAATGAAGACTCAAATTTTATTAAGATTAGAAAAGATTTTAAGTCGTGGGACGTGAAGCCGATGCTTCTTTACTATTGTGGTACAATGTATTTCTATACTGTCCAAGTTAATTGCCCTGTAAAAGTCGGCTTCATATGCTTTTAAATGGAATAACTCTATAGTTAGGGTTAGTGGCTTTGATAAATAGGTTTATAGACACACTGTGATTGTGATCAAACAATGATAATTTTCATTTCAGAATGGGGACATTCAGCACCAATGTACCAAGTAGTGGCGCGAGTACTAGCTCCATCAATGATGTCGCTGATATCAATACACTAACAGGTGCGCGTAATGTACAACAATGAGAATTCTCACTTTAGTTTAAAAGGTACAGTTGCTGTGACTGTTTCAAAGGATGAAAAATAATATTTATTGTATGTAAGGACTCTGATTTTGTAGGTAGATCTATAGTCTTAACGGACAGAGCAGACAGTTCTTTTAAAGTTTGCGCAGCTTTGGAAACAAATGAACCTCATATCACAGCTATTGCTAAACTACCATCCAATATTGCTGGAACAGTAACATTTCGCCAGGCGAGTACGCCACAAAACGCACCGACGTCCATTTGTGTAGATCTATACAGAGTTACCAACACAGGCAATGATACTGTTGAAGAGCTGAACTGGGGTATATACACAATGGCTGTAGCGGGTGATACATCTATCACTGTGTTAAGTCAAAGATGTTCATCTATTGGTGCCATCCAGGTAGACCTAACAGCCAAGCATGCGAAACTCGGTGCAAGTTTGCTGAAAGGTCAGAATGTTAGGTGTTTTGTTGATACAAGCCTAGATATGCAGTCCATAATAGGGAAATCTTTGGCCATCAAATCCAGTGATGGAACGATCCTTTCCTGTGGAACTATTCGTGAAGTCATGAGAAGAGACGCAGTCACTCGTTTCAGTAGAGACGGGGTCAAAGGTTATATCAAATTCTCCCAGGAGTCCATGTATGACCCGACGACAATTGATGTGAATATTACTGGATTGAAAAATCTAGCTGGTGGTTACCATATTCATGCATGGCCAGTTCCACAGAAACTGGAGAAAACTGAAACAGTTTGCGACTCTTCACATGTCGCGGGTCACTTTAATCCAAATAATATTGTCGTTGCAAATTCCCCAAGTGCTGGTTCTGGAACTCCGGACCAGTATGAAATAGGGGACATTAGCGGGAAGTTTGGTCTTCTAAATGCAAAGTCTGAGTTAGTAGCAACATATGTGGACTACAATCTTCCACTGTATGGTATCAATAATGTAATAGGACGATCTATAGTTATCCATAAGGCAGCGGGTGCAGCACGATGGGTTTGTGCAAATATTGAATCCACTGATCAAATGAGAATAGCCCAGATTACGTTTACATACCCATACATTGGCTACATGGTTTTTCAGCAAAGTCTTTTGAATTGGTACCATGCTGAAACTCAGATTTACATAGAACTCGACATGATTGCTCAGACAGGGACATCTTCAGCGCATAAGTGGCATGTTCATGAAAATATGGTTGGAACAGATTCACTAGTTTCAACCGGAAGGTGTAGCTCAACAGGTGGACATTACAATCCATATCAGGTGGATCTGAATGGGAATTACGCCTCTCAGTGCAACCCATCTAACCCACTTCGTTGTGAAGTTGGGGATGTTGCAAATAAGCATGGTAGAATTGACATCGGTACTACATCTGAAGGAAAACAACGCTACTTCTTTACAGACGTCGATCTTCCTCTGTCGGGTCCACTGAGTATCATTGGAAAGTCGGTTGTGATTCATAGTGCGAACGGTGGTGGAGAAAGAATGGCATGTGCTAATATTTACGAACTGCGGAAACGCGTTGTGAAAGTGAGTGAATGGCAACAGATGGTCAGCTCCAGTGTGAATGGCTATGTCAAACTGAGCGAGAATTCCGCCAGTTCTTTAAGTGGTGTTTCTGAAACTGAAATAAAACTGAATAATCTTGCCTCACAAGCTAGTGGTCTCCATGTACACGAGTACCCTGTTCCCAAAGAAGGCGGTTCGCCTTGTTCACCAGCGAATGTTGGAGGGCACTTCAATCCATTTGAAGTAGATGTAAACACCAGTCCTGCTAATGGTTCAGGATCGGACGATCAGTACGAGATTGGAGATTTAAGTGGTCGCTACGGGAACCCACTAGATGGACAGAACAATGTTGATGTGATTGAGCTGGACACCAATGTACCACTCCGTGGTCCTCTCAGCGTGGTAGGCCGATCCATAGTTATACACAAAGCCGATTCATCCAGATGGCTTTGTGGTACCATTATGGAAGATACTGGGGTTACCAATGGGGAGATGTACATGGCGAAAGCCACGTTCTCTGAAGGAGATATACAAGGAACAATCACACTTGTAAGTATACGGAAATCAGCTCTGTGCATGGCGCTGTTAAAGTGACATACATAATCGATACTGCGATAAGAGATAATTCAAAAATATATTAGACAAAGTTATAACATGAACTGTATATTAAGGTTTAACTTTAACACAAAGTCTAATCGATGGTCAACCCATTCGGAAGAAATAATAAATACAGTAATTTCTAATGCAAGTGTCACCATTACATTACAGAGCTTAAAGTTCCATTTAAAAGAACCGATACTCTTTCATTCCTTACAGTTGATCGTACATACAATTTCACGGTCGTCTAACTTTATATGGAGGCACTGTGTATTTTACTACGGTCAGTTTGTCTAAGAGGTATACGTAATTTTTTTAGTTCCCTACCGACTTTGCCGAAGGGGACTATTAGTTTACCTTCGGTCGGTCGGTCTGTCTGCCCGTCTGTCATTCCGATTGAGGTTTTACGGAATTTTCTCCGCATTGGATGACGATATTGAACTGATATTGTAAACGTGTTTTGTTTTGGATAGTTACAGATCAAGTTTGAATTTCATTACGCTTAACCTACATTTGACCGAGTTATCTTACCGGTAGGGAACTTTTTTTTATTTTGTGGTTTTTTTTTTTTTTGGTGTGGTTTTTTTTTTGGGGGGGGGGGGCAGTGTTAAATAGGTCAGCATTGTCAAAGATGAAAAAGTGAAGATAACGAACAGTGACAATCTCAAAATTCCTATAATGAATACAAAATTAAAAATAGGGCAAACACGGAACCCTGGACACACCAGAGGTGGGATTAGGTACTTGGAAGAGTAGATATCCACTGTTGGCCATTTGCACCAGCCGTGAGCCCTGTATCTTGATCAGGTAAATGGAGTAGTCCGTAGTCAAAATTAGTATATGACGAACGCCCCAACAATTGGTTGTTGGTTGTTTGTATATCGTTTAACGTCCCTCTGTAGAATTTTTCATTCGTATGAGGACGTTATCATTGTCGATGAAGAGCAGCAAATTTTAGGCCAATGCTCAACGCTTACGGCCTTTGAGCAGGGAGGGATCTTTATCGTGCCAAACCTGCTGTGACAGGGGGTCTCGGTTTTTGCGGCCTCATCCGAGGAACCATCCCATTTAGTCACCTCTAACGACAATCAAGCGGTACTGAGGCCCTATTCTAACCCGGATCCCCAAGGGATCCTAACAATTGGTATGAAACACGCCAGACAATATTTGACCCCATGGCAGGTTGTATTGGTAAATTAGATCGTAATAACGACCATAGAACTGCGAAATGCTGACGTTAAACGAGACTTTTGAGACCCATGTTTTATATATACATTTCCAGATGCAGTACGCTTATCCAGATGGTGGAATGAGTGATACTGGAATCTTGGTTGACCTTTACTACGCACAAAACCGAAGGAAAATTGTAAGTTAACACGTTGTGGGTTTTTTTAGAGAAAAATGTATGTGTAATGCGGATTAACTCACCTGAGAGAATTGTTATTGATAGCGAGGGATGTATTATATGATGATATTTGAAAGATTGAAAACTTGTTAATTCGCCTTATTTAGTAAATAAATACAGTCTCTGTGGAAACAATGATATCCTTGCGAGAATTAGACTCGCGATCTGCAGATTTGAACAACTGAGGTAGACGTCTAGCCCTGTAGAGAGAAAAGAAAATGTTCTCGCACTGCTTTGCTCATTGATCTGGAAAAAAACATTTCTTGTTACAGACGAACAAACATAACTGGCATGTTCATGAAAATCAAGTATCAACGGATTGTATGTCAACTGGAGGCCATTATAATCCATTCCAAGCCGACTTACAGGTAACTACGAGAGGGAACCAAGAAATGTTAGGTCTAAATTCCATCTCAGGTATCATCGTTATGGACATTACGTGGTTTCAACACTTTACACAAAATATTTGCTTTCAAAGATGCATAAGCAGCTTGTGCTTACCTCTCCAAATACCCCCAGAAATAAAAGTGTACAGACTCGCAATTTTACTGATGGCACTATGAGAACCATTAAACAGGGGTACAGGGGTGGACGAAATAACTATTGTTTTTATCATGCACAAAAGAAAAAAAATGAACTATCTACTACTATAGCCATTAATATGAATCTACACTATTTTTCATATATATAATATATGAAAAAAGTAAATTCCTTTTTTAACGCACATGAGAGTATGAATTGTACTGCTTCACGCCTGTATACTTTTCATGAAGCATGCAGTTTATACCCTCATGTATTTTGCAAAATGAAATTTATTTCATATATTTATATTCTACTTTCATTTCCTTCCCAGTTGTTAAAATGTAATTCATATACTCATTGGTTACAACAGCAGCGCGTTCATGAGGAAATGCCTATCATCACTATATGTAAAGATAAAAAGGGCACACTTCACGGATATATATATATATATATATATATATATATATATATATATATATATATATGAATAAAGTAAGTCCATGGTACTTTGAAAAGGTAAAATATAAGAGTACGAACCAGAACACAATAACGACGTTAATCTAGATCTATAGTATTGCTGTTTAAAATTCCACTGAAGAGCCATACAGCGAAAGCGCATTGGAGTAAATGTGAAATCTTTCAGACTGAATTTCTCTTTCTCTCTCTTTCTCTCTCTCTCTCTCTCTCTCTCTCATATATATATATATATATATATATATATATATATATATATATATATATATATACACATTTATTTAATCTTTTTGTTTCTAATGATCTGACCTATCCCCCTATAGGCAGTTTCACTTATTTGATGACAATGTAGTCTTTACAGTAATGGAGTTGTGTATGCGTTGATAGTGGGTTTATTGGCTTCATTTACATCTGGTCCCGTTTTGATGATTAAAATTTAACAAGTTAATGATAGGGAGGGTTCAGCCGGGAAAAATAATTCTTATCTCGGGGTCTGTTGATCGACTCTGCTCGGACATTCACTTACGGGTGGTCTATTGTGAGATCAGTTAATGCCCTCGACAGACTTATTTTCACGGCTAGACGCGCGTTCGCACACCTTCTTTCAATCCTTTCAGAACAAATGTAGGTTTTCAGTGTCAAGGTTTGTAATTTCAATGTCTTAATTCAGCTGAAAAAATTCTTCTTCTAGTTTATTTAGATGCTAATTCGCTGATTAAAATCCATTTATGAGTGGTCTTTCCTTCGTTTTTCCATACAGTCTGATTTTTGAAAGTGTGTACTTAGTGCTTTAAACAGATTAACTAGTACATGTGAATTCAGAAAACATTTCCTGTAAGAAAACTAAGGCTTGAACAGGAAGCATACAATGTTTTATCCTTCCAGTCTCTAGTGTGTGCTTTGATTGTCAAATAGCAGCAAATGCTATTTGCAAATGGTTCAGAGAAAGAACCTTTAAACTATTTAGAGTTTGTAGTCGTTACAATTTTCTACTTCTTGGTTCAAGTTGAGATTGTGGAGTACTTGCAAAAAACAAAACAAAACAAAAAAAGTATTGAAATCTTGCAGGGAAACAGTGTAATGGTTTCTGCATAAAGCGTCGAGTTTCATCATCACATATATTATTTCTTTCCAGAATAATTATACCGAATGTGGTTTTTCAAATCCTCTTCGTTGTGAGGTTGGGGACCAGGCGTCGAAGGTGGGACAATATGACGTAGGGAATGGGCGGCGATTTTATACAGATGTCTATCTTCCCCTGATGGGCCAATTTGGAGGTAACTGCAACATGTGTCATTTTATTGCTCTCTTACCGGCATTACCTCAGTCTGTCCGTCCATCTGTCTGTCATTCTGCTTTGGGTTTTCCGGACTTTTCTCCGCATTGGATGAAGATATTCAACTGACATTTTATACATGGTTTTGTCGTGGATACTTACAGATCAAGTTTGAGTTTCGTTACCTTTAATATACTTTTGACTGAATTATGCCCCTTGATGAATTGCAAGAATCAGACTTTTCTCTGCATTGGATGAAGATACTAAATTTGAAATTAGATGTTTGTCTTGGGTAGTTACTGAGCAAGTTTGAGTTTCGTTACGCTTGACCTACTTTTGACTGAATTATCATACCGGTAGGGGACTTCGTATTACCTGCAATGCGCTCAGAATGCTTGTATTTCGGTGTATTGCATAGTAATGTATACATGATAGAAACTGCATTTTGTGCAGTGTTTTCTGTTTAAAACATTGATTTACAATCACGAAATATTAATTGCCGGTCATAACAATACATTTTCTTGTGATAAGTAATATAATTGACTTCTGATTCACTTTTTCCAGTGATTGGCCGATCCTTTGTTGTGCATGCAGAAATGGAGGGCCAGAAACGGGTGGCTTGTGCTAACATCATGCCTATAAATAGCATGACCATGTTAATGTCCTTCCCAGTGCAATCAAATTTCGATAAGTGAGTAGCATACATATGTGATATTTCTGAAATAATTTAGAATAGGTGTTGCACAACATTCAAAATGGTGGGAAAACCACAGTCTCTTGTATTTCAATTGCTTCTCTACTGAAATACAACAGCAGAATTATATAGTTATACAGTTGCCTGAAGAATTTGTGATAAATGTATAAAAGGCTATATGTAATCTGCACACATTGGAAAGATAATACTGCCCCCCCCCCCCCTTTTTTTTTTAAAAAACCCCCCACCCACTTTCGTGTTAAAAAGACACCACAACTCATTTTTCACAATTTAACCAAGTGTTTTTTAAAATAAGATGATAAAGATCATATGCTGACAATTTTGAACAATTTAAATGCATTAATTTGCTTATAACTGCGCTTTGAAGATTATCCAGAATTCATTGGTTTCGTCATGCTGACTCGAAAATTTTTATATCACGTGATTCAGAATGACAGCAAACGTGGTGTGTAAAAACTTATTTAAATACCCTGTAAGGGGTCCACACTCGCTTTTCAAGTATGAGATCATTCCTGCTTGTTGTAATTAATAATTATAAATCCTTTTTATAGCGGAAACCCTTTCATGTCTCTGTTGTCCAAACAATGTTTTTTTAAACACGTGACGTATTCAGATAAAAATAACACTTACTTTTAAAGCCCTGCGTTTGTGTCTCGTAGCTCTTGGTTTATCAAACAGTCACAGTAAATATAATTCCCATTTAAATTCTAGTTCGCGTGAGTTGTATCTTGTTCTATTTTTTACCCCTTTTCTTGCATATTCTGTCAGAATTCTGGGTCTAGTCATTGTACACTTCCTGTCACTGGACATGCTGCACTATTTTTCGTCAGTGGGCATGCGTTTGAAGACCGAAATAGGAGTCTCAATGTATTTTTATCGACCTGCTGGAAATATTAATTTTTGCGTTTAAATGGGAATTTTCAACTTTAGATATATGTTATTTTCGCAAAGTTTATACATTCAATTTTGCAACAAAATTGGAGAAAGCTCTGGAAAAATTTTATGATTTTTGCGCAAAATGAGCTGTAGTGTTTCTTTTTGAGGTACACCACATGTTAGAATGACAGATCTCACCTTTGTACATATCTGAAATATTTTCAGAGAAACCATGCGATCAAAGATCGCCACGGCATTGGATACTCAGACATACAACCTTATGGTTGAACAGATGCCATCACAAACGGTGTCCGATAGTGGATGCATGCAAGCCACTGTCTACTTCATGGGTATGTATTTACTTCAAAGAAAAGAACTGTAAAAGCTGGAGAGAGAGAGAGAGAGAGAGAGAGAGAGAGAGAGAGAGAGAGAGAGAGATTTTCTCAACACATTTTATTTTCAATAAGGTCAAGAATCCAGAAACCTGTACAGTAAACTTGAGTCCACGATGAAACAAAAGCCCAGTTTACTTGGTTCGTATGCACCAGCTTGTTCAGGTTGTCAAGGTAGGTACACTCAGCCAATTTACACCTTGCTTTATTTTTCTCTGTATCAACAGACTTCATTATGTCTAAATGAAATGATATACCCCAGACGAAGTCGTGCGACTCTGTGCATACTTTTACTTTTTTCACCTTGGTGTACACCTTGTTTAATTTCGTTAATATACCTTTGTTCTTCGTTGCAGGTACCTTTAAGTTTTCAGTCATGATTGTAGGAGTACTGTTCTGTTTACAACAATATTTATCGACGTGGAGATGACTACTGGAATGATATAAATGTTGATTTTACACGTAATCGTCTCATTTCTTGCCCTGGATCACCAAAAGATATTCCTCATCCTTGCTTGTGCTAACTATGCAGCTGTTACAAATGTTATTATGGTGTTATAAACATGTACTATATCCACGTGCATTAAGACACGATTGCAACGATCACACGTATACTGAATTACTGCGCATAACAAAGAGTCTTTGACGGTCCGCAGAATATGAGAAAATAATCGGATATAACGAATCTCTGCTTATAGCGACTCATATCAAACAAAGCTTTTCCTGGGGCGCTTTTTCTGTATGCTCGTGTTGTTACACAGCCTCTCAACGATTTAAATATCTATAATAAAAACAAATCGTCTTTCTGTAAACAAACTATTTACAAGGTATATCACGCCGCCATCTTGGTTTCTTTTTTACCAGCTGCATCGCTTACAATTTTCGGCGAAAAGTTCTATGTAATATTTTGTTTGTTTACAGGAAAACACTTTTTTATATAGATACTTAAATCGTCAAGAGCCTGTGTGTTGTTGTCATTATGAATGTGTTGTTATTTCGTGCTTTCATCACACATTTTGTATTATATCATACAAATTATACACATATCAGCTATTTTTCCAAACAAGTTTTTGACCAAATGTTCTTGTGATGTATTATGTTTATTAAATGCAAATTTTAATGTTCTTACTTTTTTTTCTTCTGTATTAATATTGACAACGAAGATAATGTCGCTAATTTCGTAACTTTTTTTTTACATTTAGACCGAGGAAACTATGGTAAAATTGCGTTTTGGGGTAAACAGCGTTTTCCTATGCTTGTGTTGTCTACTGTACACATTTGCTCGAGGGTCATACAATGTGCCAATCTCTACTGGGAGCCAGGAATATCCTGGGGCTTGATTGGACGTAGTCTTTGAAAACATAATGGACTCAAGTTTCGAATAGCGTCCGTGTAGCACTGACAATGACCCACTATACTTGTGAACGAATATTCAGAAATAGTACATATTTACGTGTCAAATACTTGGGTGTGGAGGTTTGTATTGGGGGTTTACTGTGTCTGTCTTCTTGTGCAAGTCAGTATTCAATATATGTGAAAATAGTTGCGTGTTTAAGTTTACTTTATCAAATGAGACTTGTCGGCATGAAAATGGATATCATTTTCAACTGCTTGAACCACGATACTGAAGCGATTAATAGAGATTACTAAAATTTAATATTGGACCTTCCACATTATCTTTCTTCCATTTTCAACACGCAATGGAAAGAATGGCCTGGGTTTGATTGTTTCTATAAAAAGGGGTACAGAACTTAAAAGTATTTCTTGGTAGACCAATTCATGCAAAACGCACAAATTACAATGTGTAACATTTCTTTATGAACATTGTTCTACATAAGAGAAAAGGAATTTAAACAAATAAATATCCCTCGGGCAGAAAAAAAAATGGTTGAAGATTGTCAATACTGAAAAATAAAGGCCAAATACTTATCTATAAAGAAAGGATTTTCATTCATCCCAACGACAAAGCAATTGACCTCAATGGTTTCCTCTACACACCACCAACTTCCGAACAGCACGTGATCTAATTTGCTCATGAGCATACATATTGAATAGCAAGCCAAAAAATAAACATTTGTAGTGTAAATACATTTGTAGCTTTAGCTCTTTGTACATCAAATACTACATAATGTCTTGTATAAATGGGGTGGGGGGGAGGTGTCCCTCCTTCTGAGACCCGAAGAAGGTTCAGGTGGTCCCGAATATGTTAGTGCCGTTGTCTTTATTGTTATGTATAAGCACTGTTATTGATCAGAATAAAAGATTGATCGAATATTGCTTTGCGTCCAACATGAGAATCCTTAACCCACATGGAGACGTCACCATTGCCGGTAAAGGGCTGCAAAATTTAGGCCTATGATCGACGCTTGTTGCCTTTGAGCAGGGAGGGATCCTTGTTGTGCCACACCTGCTGCGACAAGGGACCTCTGTTTTTGTGGCCTCATCCGAAGGACCATCCAGAGGTACTGGGGACCTATTCTGACTCGGGTCTCCACGGGGATCAGAATAACACAAATTATTGATAGGTGGAAGTACTGTTGTGGGTTATAATAATAGACGACCAGCAGAAATCAATCACACACAATGCAAAGACATAATAATTTATTAACAATTATTTACAGAAACATGTATATCAATAATATAAAAAAAACTAACTTACAGTAGGTCCAGTCAACGTTCATTAAAACCGATCGATACTGGTTTACTGCCAAATTAAATTTACACACGAGAATATTAACTGTCACAAATCGGATGTTAACTTCAATCCAATCCCCAGATGTAAATCTGTAGAGTGCTTATAACCACAAAAATTACAGTCTATCTATACTAACATAATGTTCTGAGGAATCATTTTCTACGAGGGCGAGTCAATAACTAACCAGCCTAACTTATTTCCGGTAGAGATCCACCTCTTCTTTTTCGATGTAATTGCCTTCTAGTGTGATGCACTTTGACCATAGGTGTTCAAGTGCCATCAGCCCAGAATTGAAAAAGTCAGAGACCTTTTCATTGACCTTTTCCTTAACTGGTGTCACGACATTTTCGTCAGACCGCAATGACGTCCACGGATATCCTTTTTCAAGTTTGGGAATAGGAAGAAGACGCTAGGAGCTAGATCAGGCGAATAGGCAGGATATAGTATTAATTCACACCCGTTTCGATCTACAGCATCCATTGCACTTTGTAAATGTGGACTCTCGCGTTGTCCTGTTATAGCAAAACACCTTTAGAGAGTTTAATTCGGCGTTTTTACGGATGGCGGTTTTCGGCTGGCCTAGCAAGTTTGCATAGTACACTCCATTTATTGTACTTCTCTTGGGTAAAAAGTCCAACATAACGCCTTTTGCGTCCCAAAATACTGTGACCATCACCTTGCCAGCAGATGGTTGCGTCTTGAATTTCTTTGGCCTCGGGGACCCCGGCCCAACCCATTGACGACTCTGGACTTTATTCTCTGCCTCATAATAATGAATCCAAGTCTCATTTACAGTCACCAGACGCAAAATCATCTTTTGACCTGATATGCTTCAACAAGGCGCTGCATACTGATGCTCTGGTTGTCATTTGCTCAATAATAAGGGATTTGAGGACCCAACGGGCTGTTAGCTCCCGCATACCTAAACGATCATGTAAGATTGTTAAACCGCTGCCATGTGAAATGCCTAATGCCTGCGCTATCCCGAACTTTATTACACATTTCTTCGTCGGTGGCATCCAATGGGTGTCCAGACCTGGCTTCATTTTCTAAAGACTTTCAACTGCGTTTGAATTCCCCTACCTAAAATTTAGCTTGAGCATGAGATGGTGCAGAAGACCCATAAACATCGGCTAACTTGCCATGTATTTACTGTCCTGTTTTACCTTTTATACAAGTACCGAATTACAGCACGGTACTCAATTTTAGATGAAAAGCATGCCTTTGCATCATTAGGCATGTTTGACATTCATTATCTTCTCGAATGACTCGATATGCAATTTTGTACCCAGATATAAAACATGTATTGAAACAAGGCATTAAAATCGTGACCGTCTCGGTCAATCGGAAATGGGATAGGCTGGTTACTTATTGACTTGCCCTCACAGAATAGACAGTGTTACGGCTGTGGCGGTCAGCCGGGTTCGATCACCGATGGCCAGATAGCTCCGATGGAGATTCCAAGAGACCGGGTTCGAATCTTGGTCTGGTCCATTGCATTATCACCTATCCTGTTACATTTGGTGCCTGGGGCAAAACAATCTTGGTCATGTGTCTTCTAGACAATTTAAGGAGGAAGGAATGTGACGGTCAGACGGGTTCGATCGGCGGTGGCCAGATAACTCATTTGGTAGAGCATCTGACTAGAGATTCAGGGTGGAGCGGGTTTGAATCCCGGTCTGGTCCATTGCATTGTGTCCCTTCCTATTGCACGGCAAACAGGCATTACATCATATTTCTGCTGACTCTGACAAACATCGTTCTAAAATTAGAACGTCTAGAATTTTGTCTAGGTCACAGGTGTCAATCAAGTCCCAACATTTCCAGGCATCAGAAGGTCTACAAGCTTTGATATGTTATTAGATTTAATTCTAATAAATGTGGAATCTGAGCTTTACATATATCAGTTCGTTTCCACTTTGCTAAAGCTTTACATATGCCAGATAAATTTTAACTTTGTACAATCTCTATGTAACTGTGATATCTGGGCATTACACAACAGCTTGCATCCACTTTGTACAAATCAAACTGATATATTTAGGCTTTACTTATCAACTAGTTTCCGCTTAGTAAACCACTATACAGCTATGTGTTTAGGTTTTACATATACGCTAGTTTTCACATGTTACAATATTTATAACTGATACCTAGATTTTACCTATCAGCTAGTTCCCATTTCATGCAATCCCTGGATAACTGATATCTAGGCTTCACATATCAGTTAGTTTTCACATTTCACAATATCTGTATAACTCTGATATCTAGGCTTTACACATAAGCTAGGTTTTACTCTGTACGATATCTGTATAATTCTGATATCTAGACTTTACACATAAGCTAGATTTTACTCTGTACGATATCTGGATAACTCTGATATCTAGGCTTTACACATAAGCTAGGTTTTACTCTGTACGATATCTGTATAACTCTGATATATAGGCTTTACACATAAGCTAGGTTTTACTCTGTACAATATCTGGATAACTCTGATATCTAGGCTTTACACATAAACTAGATTTTACTTTGTACGATATCTGGATAACTCTGATATCTAGGCTTCACATATCAGCTAGTTTCCACTTTGTGCAATATCTGTTTACCTGTAGTATCTCTGAATGTTTGTGACATTTAGGATCAGCTAATGTACACTTGTACAATTTGAATAAAACTGGTTTCTAAGCTTTACACGTCATCCAGTTTCTAATATATACATTCTCTAATTCTCTCTATATATAACTGTGATTTCTAGGCTTTACATTTATCAATGTTTTACTTATCAGCTAGTCTCTATTTTGTACAGTCTCTATATAACTGCGATATCTAGAATTTACATTTATTTAGGTTTTACTTATCAGCTAGTCTCTATTTTGCACAATCTCGACATATAACTGCGATATGTGTATATACACATCAGCTAGTTTTCTGAACTCGTTCTGGAATTCACCAAAATGTTTTTAAATTAATCATTAGGAAAATCAAAGACGTTTTCTTTATTCCCCCCCAGTTAAAAGCTGTGTGACCTCATTTTGTTGGATAAAAGTTTAGTCATGATGTCGCGGATTCTATCTATCATCTTTAAGCCGAGGAGTGTTTGTGTGTTCAACAAATGAATATTTTTATGATTATTCTTGAGATTATGTTTTAGTACAAGACTTCTGCAGAATAAAAAAAATATGTTTACAATAGTTTACGGGTTGATTTTTGTCATAAGTCAGAAAAATAAGATATACAAGAATTTTATGAATCTTTTCTCAAATTTGATTTTGCATATTGCATGTATTAATGCAGATAGGTGAGTGTAAATCAGTCCAAAGGATATTACCATGGAAGTTGGCGCACAAAGATCCACTGTTCAGGTGTGATATAACCATATTATAATAAACATAGTTATATGACTGCCGAACATTAATTGACAAGAAATAAAATTCACAACATTCATTTAATGTTTAGAATGCGTGAAATGAAATGGAGCCTCATGCATGTTTTATAGCCCGTCTAATTCAACGACAATATGGAGAAACTGCATCTTAAATCGAAGTCTTGAGACACATAAAATATTGCACCTCTTTATTTCGCTTTTATCCCCGTTACCCGGGAAATAAGAATAAAACATCTATTTACAATTTGTGTACTTATTCGCATGAAATTAAACCGACAAAATGTCATATTATGATAGTGACAAGCAAATATTATGGAAATCGAGGACGGTTGATGTGAAATTTAGATACATGGTTGAATTAAAATGGCATTTAAAAAAACCGGGGGGGGGGGGGGGGGGGGGGGAGGAAAACCACTGGGCAGCATTACATATTTAGTTAGACCTGGAGTATACGTGTATATAGCACGCACCCTTCCCATTTCAGCGTACGATTTTCAGGTCTGGAGAGCTTATTAGAAATGTCCTTTAGACCATAACCTGAGAATAGACTTCAATCAAAATTTTGAATACTTATATCTAAAGATTTATCTAGCACATATGTTTTTAAAAACAACTGCTGGTTTATGAAAAGAAAAAATAAAATGCGAATATGTGCATGTACTGAAAATGTTATTTGTTTATGAAAATTCTATCACATGTGAGATGGATTCAAAATTTAAGACTGAAGTCTGTTGTCAGTTTATGGTCTAGAGGACATTTCTAATAAGCTCTCCAGTACTTAGACCATAACCTGAGAATAGACTTCAATCAAAATTTTGAATACTTATATCTAAAGATTTATCTAGCACATATGTTTTTAAAAACAACTGCTGGTTTATGAAAAGAAAAATGGTCTTCCGTGAAGATCAATAAGCAAGGAAGTGCTGTTAACAAAATACTAAAATACTAGATAAATAAGCCTTTTATTCCAATAGTTTCTGTGAACATATTTCTAACATGGCCCAGTACTAGTTGGGGGGGGGGGGGGGGGGGCAGTCAGTCTCATTCTTAGATTAAATAATTGGCCTATTTTGATTTCGTCATGAATCACTCCTAGCTTGACTTTTAGAATGAGACGTACTTAAACGGACTGATTCAAGATTTTCCCCAAAATTTAATTTTTCACTTTTAGTGATCAGAATCTATTGTCTAATGTGTTTGAAAGGTTTCACAAAAAATGAACGACAAAAGCTCATTACAGAGAGTTCGTTATTTGTTTTCTAAACAAAGAATGAGGTATCTTATTGTTTACCAAGTTTTCAAAATGTATCGTTTTCAATCTTAGTTTGTTATATAAATCACATTTCAAGTATATTTGGTAAAATGTACCATTTAAAAGTTAAATTTGTGACTGTGCAAAATTAAACCGTTTTAAATTACAACATCAACAATTCACTGGTTTGTTTTTAAATAATAATAATAAAAAAATAGACTCGAGTCTTTGTTTGCATAACACAGAATTAAGGCTAGAATATTGATCTTATCCTTGCATTCAAAGGTTCAATTTTAGGTTCTCATCTTTAAATGCGTTATATTTTTAATGTTTAATATAGAAAATGAAATTTCCTCCCAAAAATCGTGGACCAGTCCCTTTAAGAACCTATATCCCTATAACCCATATATATATATATATATATATATATATATATATATATATATATATATATATATATATATATCTGTGTGTGTGTGTGTGTGTGTGTGTGTGTGTGTGTGTGTGTGTGTGTGTGTGTGTGCACTCATAGTCCTTCTCGTATAGCATTGCTAGAACTACTTTTGAAGGATGTCATTAGTAAACTTTACCTGGTCTTGAAAATATATAAAGCCTTTGACCAATTTTTTTACTTTGTCACTCTAAATAAAATATCAATTACTATACATAATTAATATGTATCATTATTAGAAGTTTGAGGCACTGTAGTCTTGATAACCCCTTCAACCTTTGGACAATTTTATGAGTATGTTGTTTGCAAAATTCGTGAGAAAATACCGTGTAAACGAAGACACACCGGTTTTATAGTTCCATGTTATCAAATTTCGACTCAAGGAAAATGCATGAGATGTACACTCTTATCAAAATTGTATAAGACATCAAGATTGTATAAGACATTGAATTTTGAAAATATAAAACTGTGTGAACTGCCACGCTTCACGCCAGATATTCATAAAAAGTATGCTGACGCAAAGCGTTGTAGTTCATGCCCTCATGTATTTTCAAAAATTTATTTTTTATATTCATATCCTAAGTCTATTTCTGTCCGAATTGACAGCCGTTAAAATCGACATCCTATATTTATTAAGATTCATACGCACATTGTTCACAACTACATCGCATTCTTGACGAAATTGCTATCATTATGCTACGAAAGCCAATGTAACGAATATTGACCCGGGCTGAAAATTGACTCGGGGTTAATTTTTCAACGTTGAATATTAAACCGGGGGTGCTTTTTCTCCGTTGAAAATTGAAACCAAAATCGTGAAATGTATACCCAGGGTCACTTTTCAACAGTTTTTTTTTTCTTCGAATCTTTGATGACCTCAACAAGTTGAAAATTTACCCTTTTGAATTCTGACCCCAAATACAGCTCATCTTTATTTTCATCATATATATATATATATATATATATATATATATATATATATATATATATATATGTGTGTGTTTGTGTGTGTGTGTGTGTGTGTGTGTGTGTGTGTTTCCCGAAATTGAAGATTAGTTCTAAAACAAGTTTCAGCTATAGTATATTACATGTACACAGACAAATTAAAAAAGATCAGACTTTCAGCCTTTTCATTTTCCACCTTGCTCAAGTGGAGACGAATTTCAAACCATCAAAAATATATCACGACCAGTCGGCTAAGTATTTGTATCAATCGAGCCGCAAATTTAAATAAAAATTCTTTTTTGATTAGCTTTATATTTTTTATTAAATCAATTCATTGCGTGTATTTCAAATCATACTGCAAGTACATAAGTATATTTCGGGAACAAGAGAAGACTGAGATGTTTCCAGTTTCGAGTCAGCATCTCTTTATAACGGGTTAATTAGCTCGTTATAACGAGATAACTAATTCGTTATAACGAGATAACTATTTCGTTATATATAACGAAAAACTAAGTCGTTAGAAAGAGATACCAATTCGTTATGGCGAGATACTAACTCGTTAGAACGAAATAATTAACTCGTTATAACGAAATAACTAACTTGTTATAACGAGATAAATAACTCGTTATAACGAGATAAATAACTCGTTATAACGAGATACTAACTCGTTATACTAACTTGTTATATAACGATATCCTAACTTGTTATAACGAGTTAGATTTCATTTTACACTTTCCAAAATGAACCTATCCTGATCCCGTTTGGGACACTTAAATAGTATATAATCGTTTTGTTAAGATTTTGGGGAAAACAGGCCCCTTAACGATTCCAATTATAATAATTCTTTACAACTAAATAACTAACTCGTAATATCGAGACAACCAACACATTATAACGAGATAACTTCGCCTCGCCGTCTACGAAATTGATCAACCCAATTTGTGTCTGTAGAAAGTCAGTTACAAACCCACGGAAACCCAACTAGGACCTATCAAAAATATTTTAAATTTGAAATAATGGATTTCAGATTTCGTACTTTCGAATTTATTTCGTTATTTCAAGCTTTAAAATTCATTATAACGGATTAAATTCGTTATAACGAATTTGTAAACTTTGTAATAACTGATTTCAAAATTTGAAATAACGAATTGAATTTGAAATAATGAATTCTGAATTAGTTATATATCAAATAGATTAATTCCTTATAAAACACATTTTAACAATTTATACCGATCTTGCGACATCTTCGTACAATTCATGTATCAATACATTGTTTTGTTTTTTTATTACCAACCCCTTTTAACAGATTGTATTAATTCGTTTTAAGGAATTAAAATCCGAGTTAATGAATTAGAAAATCTAAAATTTCAAACCATTTAATCTGTTCAGACTAATTCGTAATTATATACTAAATTGATATGTAAATTTTATAAACCGTTATATCGAATTTGACAATTTGAATATAACCATTTTTAAAATTCGTGTTTTCACTTTGACGCCAATATAATAGCCCCACAATTTAATCGTATGTTCCTATAGGAAACCAAAAATTCCAGAACTGACTTCTACATTTGCTGCATTTGTAAATTAAGGTCAATTTAAAAGACCGTTTTTGTACCGAATATCGGATGGGATTTTGCCAAAACATATATTTATCTTTTAAAAAAAAAATGCATTGAAAACCATGTCAACAATATGAACATTCGTCACACACTACAATACTAATCAAATAAGGAATTTTTATTTAAAAACAAAGAAGTAATCATTCACCCAGTGTTACAGTGTTGACATAGCTCAGTGTAGAATGTACTGAGGTTTTAAAGTATTCGGAGGTTGTACGAATTATTGAGTCTGTAAGCAACAAGCGCGGTCAATTTGTATAAAGAATTAGACTAGAAAACTTTTAGTACAGAGAGAGAACGTGTCACGTATCAAAAGAGGCATGGTAATGACATAGCTGAAAAACCGAGGTCAGTCTCTCTCCTCTAATCCACCACACGGTGTCATTCCTATCATTTTAACAAATCAGTATATAAACGTGACAAATTAATGCACGCACGCTGTTCAACTTACTTCTAATACAGTCCTTTTTATATATTTAACCAATTTATGGTATTTAGCAACGTCAGCAAGTCCTTACAGAACGACGGAAAATATGAACTGTTGATTTTCACAGAAAATATAAATAAATGCATGTTACAGTGTACATTCATAAATTCTGATAAAGACATGAAAACTTTTCTCCATTATTGAGACGTCATCCGCTTTGGATGAGCTACAATTTTTCACCTTTTTTTCGTGACATTCATATTTGGTTTTAAGGTCTCATCTGAGAAGGTCCACCAGTTTCACTTCCATCTAAATGCAGGCTTAGTGTTACTTTTAATAATCCATCACGTACCAGCAATGTGTATTTACATGTACTTCCAAAGAATCTAGCTTCATAATTTTTTCGATAATGCAAAGGTTTGCAGGTGTGCATTGGAGGAGGGGTTGAAAAAGTGCCGGTCTAAGAATTTTGATCCAGGTTGAAAATTGACCCGGGGGATCATTTTCAACGTTGAATATTTAGACCAAAGGTGTTTAATTTAGACCATAATCCGTTCAGCCGCGTCGTGGAATTTTCAGCATTAAACTGGTTCTAAATTCAACAACATCAAAACACATATTAATGAGTTGATATTTACATTTATGATTTATTCAATTAAAAATTTATAGGAAATTCATATTTATTCTTTAGATTAACTTGTTTACATAAATATCTTTGATTTTAGATGTACAGTCTCTATAAAACATAAACCATTTTAATGATGAAGGTCTCAAATTATCCCAAGGAACCATGAAATATATAAGAATTTATAAAGTGATCTTGTCGCGTGTACTCGCAATGTTTTGTGTGGTATATATATTTATAAAATTGTGTCTAAATTAGAATGTTAGAGGGTAACAGCACGGAATTTTTGTTTTTGTTTGTTTGGTTTTAATTCTTACAAATTCGTAATTTTAGTACTTGGGGAATGTTAGAGGTTGCAAAATTTAGGATCAACGTTAGATTATGACCCCACCAAATCTCAGAGATATGGACTGTACAGAAAACATTTAGGATCAACCACGAGAAATGATCAACAATACAAAATATTGCTGTAAACAGACATTTTCTTCATCAGGAAATAAAGCCATTTTCAGATGAAAAGGTACATCAGGGTTCCCCCATCTACATCATGTGGTCACATACTGAAAATAGCAACCCAAACAATTGGTCACCAAATCATTTTGTGGTTTGTTTCCCAGTTTTACCTACTGAATCCAATGAAATGAAGGAGCCTGCTCATAAAAAGTCGAAACTTTGTATTGATTCAGATGATACCCCGGAAATCACCATGGACTCACAAAATGAAAAGACTGATGACAATGAATTTATTAAGACAACAGAACATGATAAAGATAAAACATCTTTTGACGATTCGGATTTTTCTGATCTTGGTAAAATTGTAACAGGTGCAATAAAGTTGAACACAATGTCCTCAGCTGAAAAGATAAGTTATATTCAGAATCAACCCTTGCCAGACGATGTCGCCAAGTTAAAAACAGGTCGTGCTTAAACAACGAATACGTGTGAACTCAAAAAGACTTTATCATTTCCATCTTCTTGGATGAATCAGTTTTCATGGTTGATCTTCAGCAAACTGTTAAATGGCGTTCTGTGTAAGTTTTGTGTCATGTTCCCTCAGTCCGATGTCCAACATCAAAATACATTTGTTATGCAACCTTTTACTGTGTATAAGAAAGCCCTTGGAAAAACATCTGCCCTTTTAAATTTAAAGCATCAAAATTCAGAACACCACAATGAATCCGAAGTGTCATCTTCGTCTCTTCCGTATAAACTCGATCAGCAAAATCAGGCACAGTATCAGCACAACATAAAGTTGTTCGAGAAAATAGTAGATGCGATCATTCTTTGTGGAAAACAAAATATTTCTCTCCGAGGACACATAGTGATTCTTCAAATAAAGGTAATTTTCTGGCAATATTACAGCTGTTGGCAAAGCATGATGAGCAGCTCAGGTCTCATCTAAAGAATCAAACAAGAATGCCTTATATACCAGCAAAACCATTCAGAATGAGGTTATACGACTCATTGGAAATCACATCACAGGTAACATTTTGAAGGGTTAACAAGGGAGGGGGTTTTATTCCATCATAGCCGATGAGGTTATTGACAAGTACGCTAACAAAGAAGTTTTAGTCTTGTGTCTCAGATTTCTAGATACTAGAGAACACCCTGCCATCATTAAGTAGGAATTTCTTGACTTTGCAATTACAGTCAGAACTACTGGGGAAGTAATTGCCGATAAACTTCTTGAAATCCTCCGCTTGCTTGCAATTCCGATTGAGAACATGCGAGGGCAAGCATACGATGGTGCAGCAGCAATGGCATCGGAATAACGGGGGTGGCAGGGACGAATCAAGTCTCTAAACCAATTAGCTTTTTACACACACTGTTAGAGTCATGTATTGAATTTGAGCATCGCTTCAACCTGCAAATTACCCCTGGTGAGGAATATGATAGATGTCCTTAATTCAGTGTTTATTTTCTTTGTAAGTTCCCTTAAATGGCAAGGGTTTCTTGAGACTATTATAGAAAATGATGGGTCTGTAGATTTTTCCAGAAACAAACTAGTTGGACTCTGTAAGACTAGGTGGGTTGAGTGTCATATCTGCTTTGATGTGTTCTACACTATGTACAAGTTCGCCATCAAATGCCTACAGCACATTCTCAATAAAAACCTTGATGAAAGTACCAGTGAAGACTGGTCTTGGGATAGACAAACCAAAGTGACCGCACAGGGGCTTTTGGCTTCGATGACGTCCATCTCTGTGTTGATAACATTTGTGTCTGTGAGGTATGTCCTAGTTACAATAAAGCCTTTGACTCTCAAACTTCAGAAAAGAGATATTTTCATTGCAAGTAAGTTAATTGGGAAACACGTGGATAGGATCAAAGAAATTCGTATAGCGATAGATACCGAATTTGAGTCTTGCTTTGAAGATGCAAAACATTGCAGACGACCTTGATATAGTGATTAAAACTCCAAGGGTTTGCTCCAAGCAGCAACACAGAGAAACTGTCTCCACAAGTAATCCAAGAGATTATTATAGATCTGTCATGGCCATTCCGTTTCTGAACTTTTTCCTCAGTGAATTAAATACGAGGTTTCAGAAAGGAGATCTGGCGGCATATTAGATATGCTCTTTGTTGCCTGTCAATGTGACAAATATTTCACACGAGGAATTGTCCAAAGGTGCCTCATATTTTGGGGGAGCGACCTGCCTTGTCTTTCTGTAAAGGACTTGGAGAAAAAACTCTGAGATTGGAGACGGTATTGTGTTAAAATGAGCAAAGAAACTTCAGACAAGCTCTGCAATCTACTTAATCTTTTTAACTTTGTAGATGGGGACGTTTTCCCGAACGTGAAAATTCTTCTTCACTTTGAATGTGTTTTACTTATCACAACATTTGAGGCCGAAAGATTCTTTTTTGGATTAAGACGCACCAAGAGTTACATGCGCAGTACTATGCAAGAGGACAGATTGACTGCTTGCACTCATGCATCTTCACCATTCATTAGAAATTGACCAAAATGAAATTGTACAATCGTTTATCAGGCAAGGAAAACGAAGATTATTTCAGTCATGTCTCTTTTGCTAAATAATGACAGAAAGGTCGCCCGCGTGGTACAGTGGCTATATAGAGCGTTTACTTCGAGAGTTGGAAAATAGTGGGTTGAACATTATATCACGGGTTCGATGTTGTGGAAAAGTTCGAACCCCCTGGAAAACATTTCTGGATCCGCGCCTGAAGGGGTCCTGCAGATCATCATTCTTCTAGTTGATCTTCAGTATCTTTTATTATCATACGAAAATTTATAAATATAATACTACAAATACTCTAAAGCGCTGTACAGTAAAATATAAATATGATAAACATAATTTAAGAATAAATAAATTAGATTTACATACATATATGCGAGAAACTATATGTCTAAATTCATAAAATGACAGTAAATTTACATACATGCAATTATGTTTAAAAAAAAAAATGCTGTGAAATTAAAAACGTGATGTCATAAGTTTGTCGTGGACAACCGTGGCCTCAACCATGAAAATAAAACAATCGTGTGTTGTTGAACATCTTTTTATCATTCTAGAAAAATGAAAATTTTGAAACTGAAATTTTCATAAATAGATGCAGGTAAACCGCGTAGAAGAACTTTCCATTGTAAGACTCTGTAGTTGGGAGTCAATATTCAACATGGACAATGTTCAACGTGTGTAGGTCATCAGAAATTAGAAGAAAAAATACCAAGCTGTTGAATTTTTCTATGGAGGAGAAGCACACACACACCCCCTTCAATATTCAACGTTGAAAAATTATACCCCGGGCCAATATTCTTCGTTACACAGCGCAATACACGTAAAAAAAAATGTATCCTTCCACCTTTATCAATTTTTTTCTAAAATGAAAACCTACCGTAAATCCTGCGATATGCTAAAATAAAAGTACGCAAAAATTAACTACGATTCTTTTATTACTTGTATGTTGTAACACAAGTACCTTACTCACGTAGGAGTGTAGTAATAATAATGGAGACACCCAACATTATACACAGTACCTTGGTTTTAAGCGCTAAAGCATTTTTTACCCGACGCAACTAGTCTTGTCGTACATCTAATGCAAAAAAAACAACAACCCACATTTAACCAAACCCCTACGTGCGATACTTTGACCGGAGAAAGCTGTTAGCAAATATGGAACTCGTGCAATCCATCTAGTTTCAATTCCATTAATTACTGCAAAAATATGTAATTAAGCATGCTGTAATGTTAAGTAGAAAATACGTACAATGGTTCGATGCATGCAACTTTCATAAGTGCTTGTTGGCCTGATTCTATTCTACAATGTTTTAATGAAGGACAGTACTACTCCTCTTCTATACTACTCAAAGTTTGATAAGGATCATATAGTTCTTACATTATAAAATCAATATATGAATTGATAAGACACGCAAATTTCATCATAGTGTTGGACTGACCCCTCTTGAGCCTCAAAACACAGGTTAGGTAGGGAAATGCATGCTGCAGTGATCATGAGTAGCACGTGAAGCATGGTACCCACATTATTCACATTTCTGAGTGCTTGTCGTTGATTTGAATTTGGCCATTGTCTTTACATCTGACCTCGTTTAAGTCACTGTTACTCTATGAAGATGCCTCCACAACGTCAAAGACGTCGTTTGACTATTGAAGAATTGGCCAGATGCATAGGAATGCTCGAAAATGGTGCAAGACAACGTCACGTTGCAGAGCTATTGGGTGTCAGTCAGAGCGTTGTTTGCAGAGCTTGGAACCGGTATCAAGCTCATGGTTCAGCTTCTCATCGACATGGAGGAGGCAGAGAAAGGTCCACCACGCAGCAAGATGACCGTTTTCTCTTGATTTCAGCACGACGTCATCGGTTTGCAACGGCGACTGCGCTTAGAAATGATCTTCTGAATGCAACTGGAGTTAACATTTCCACGCAAACTGTGCGTAATCGTCTTCATGAAGGTGGTCTTCGTTCCCGGAGAGCCTGTATTCGCATCCCTCTTACTCAGCGACACAGACAAGATCGTTTGAATTGGGCCAGGGCTCATGTGAATTGGAGGGTTGCTGATTGGGCCCCTGTACTTTTCACAGACGAGTCGAGGTTTTGTGTTGACTTCACAGATCGTCGTGCACGAGTGTGGAGAAGGGCAGGAGAACGATATCAGGACGCTAATGTTGCTGAACATGACAGATATGGTGGTGGGTCGTTGATGATTTGGGGAGGAATCAGTCGAGCTGGACAAACTGAACTCCATGTCCTAAGGCGAGGCACGATGACCGGAGTGCGCTACAGGGATGAAGTCCTGGATGTGTACGTGAGACCATATGCTGGTGCTGTTGGTCCTGACTTCATCCTCATGGACGATAATGCACGTCCACATCGTGCTAGGTTGTTGGACGAGTACCTGGAACGTGAGACAATTGTTCGTATGGACTGGCCAGCTCGTTCTCCAGACCTCAACTTTATCGAGCATGTCTGGAATATGCTTCAGGTAGCGATTTCACGTCGTCCTGTACAACCAGCCACCCTCCAGGAACTTGAAAATGTTCTGACCCAAGAATGGAACAATATCTCTCTTGCGTCCATTCAAAACCTCGTTGGAAGCATGAGACGACGTTGCCAAGCCGTCATCGGAGCTAACGGAGGCCATACCCGCTATTGACACTTGTTTGTGCAGTGTGAAATGGAATGTGCAGAGTTTAAACAATTCCGTGATCATGAAATTACCATGCTTTTCAAGGTACTCTCCCTTTACCTTAGGAGTATGCGATGAAATGTCATGTTTGCCAAATTTTTCTGTCACAATTTCTTGAAGTAAACATTTCTGAACATAAATCACTCTGTGTTGGTTGTCATTCACCTTTGTTGAAAGTTTTACAAGTGCTGAAAAATATGATCCTTATCAAACTTTGAGTAGTATAGTTTAACTCCATTCCAGACAAATAGTATATATCTATTCGGTATATACATAAATACAAATAAATATACGCAATACCAAGGAGAACCCATCCCATGGAAACTCGAATGCTTATTTCCAATGGGTTTTTTTAATGCATAATCTTGGCGCCAAGAGGTCATATGCAAGTATCTGGCGGAAACCCGTATGTTCTAGCACATACAACCGCTGCCTATCTCGGGGAATCAAACTCGGATCGCAGCTGTGAGAAGTGAGAGCACTACCTCTGTGCTACCTGGGCACCCACAATGTTCTGTATATAGATATACTGGACAAGAATCTGCCAGGAACATATTTTTCTTTGCATTTATCACTCTTGATGTCTAAATTGGGATATCAAATTCAATGGAATAAAATCAACCACTTTTCCAGGATCAACTGAAGAAACAGTTGTGCTATGTTTGGCAATGGGCACCAACAAGAAAACAAAACCTAAGAACATCACTATCTTTATTTATTGTAGAACAAAATCCATGTTCTGCTTTTTGAAGGGCCAACACAATCTGATATCAACACAAGCTGACATACATCTTGGATGTAAAGGTCATTCATTAACAATAATTGTGTCCACTTTATGAAGTCAAACAAGAATAATGAAACATGATGTTACATACAAAATGTACAGGAGAGATTGTCTTGTACAAATGAGAATACAGACCAGGAAATAACAGTCGACGGTTATTTACCATCACAAATATTCAATGCCAGTTTTGGTTTCTTTTCTTTCAGAATGAAACGGGGCAAACTTGGTCTCATAACAAAGTCTTGTTCCAGTTCTCATTACTAAGTGGATGTAGACAAACACGTGGTTATTTTCATGGTAACTTCATCCAGATAAATCATTTGCATTAAACATGTCCTCGTCGTATTTTTCTGCTGTGACTATTCTTCCAGCAAAATATCTGCCATTGAGTGCTGCACAAGCCTTTTCCACCTCTGAAGGAAAAGAAAGGTAAATGTAGATGATCCACAATGTTGCAATAAATAAGATACATACATTTTTATCTCTGTAATATCAATACTAGTGATGGGACATCGTTTAATTTTCATAATCAATCATTGGTTGGGATAGGTTGTTCCTTCCGATGCGATTTCACCGATTATAATCAGAAAATGTTTTTATCTTAAAAAACATAATCTTACAAAGTATTTCATGATTTTTTTCCCCCACATATATATGTATATTTACATACATATATAGTTATAAATAAAGATATGTTGGTAAAAAGTTCATTGCAATCTTTGTTCTTTATATAAATATTTCAAATGCAGCATACAGCATGTAGTGAGTGAATTCCATCATCATGACAAGCAGTTTAAAATACTTGTCTAGATGATTTAGTGGTCTAGTGCATGGCTAAAAATTTTCGTTCTACAAGTTGTGAGTACAACCCTGGACAGGCCAGAAGTGGTATATAAATCTAGTGAATTTCTCTGTGCTTTATATCAAAGATTTCTTTACTTAGAGCAGTTAGGCATGTTCAGGAGTTCATATTGCAATCTTTGTGCTTTGTAGAAGTTGAAATGAGCTAATTCCAGAATGCACTCTATAGAAAGTGTACATACATATGATGATTGATTATGGAAAAAATTACCCCATCATCAAAATCAGTAGCTTTTTAACGTCAACAATTGATGTTTTCTGATTATTGGTACAACACATTACAGAAAATGCTATTAAAAATTCAAATTCTGTTAATTTCTTGAAACAAAATGAAAATTGATTAATTCAGATCTGGGAACAATACTGCTCTGGAAAACAATTTTCCAGTACAAATCAAATGACCTCCATAATTGCCAAATCAGATAGATTACTATGCTGGCACACACAACAATGTACAAGGCTGTAAAACGATGCTCACACGAAACATTGATGGTGCATACTGGTGTGTAAAATTACATGCATTACCTGACTGAGCATTAAATTCCACAAATATTTTGACGATGATCTCTGCATCTTCCTCCTCACTCTGCTTTTCCTGGTAAATGATGACCCTGTTGACGTTTCCATATTTCCCGCATTCATCGGTGACCTCGTTTTCCAGCTCACTGTCCAGGTCCTCTGGTCCAACCATATTCCTTAGAACCATCACCTTGCACTGTGAATATCACAATAGTTTTAACAGATTTGTCATTTAATGTGTACAGGGAAATGAGGTAGGTTTCATGCTTCACAAATTGGCAGGGACTAAGTTGCCTCAATGGAGTTTCATTAACAAAAGCATTGACAATGATACAAATTATACCTATAACTTACTATTCTTTATTCCTATATCAATACACGTTATACTTATTTTATGGTTCGTGTTTCACATTAGAAAATCCCCACGCCAAAGTAAAAATCAAATGACTGAATTGAACAATACATACAGAAAAGACCATGAAATACCCAATACTTCTTAACTATATCAATGATACTTGTTAACTATCTCAACATTATGGAGCAAAATTTACATTTCCAGAGTTATTAATTTCAACATCTTTACCAATTGTAAGATACATGTAGCCATTTCCTCATGAATGCAGTGCAGTTGTGAAAATGTGCACATGAATCGAAAACAAATATAGTATGTCTATTTCAGTGGTCAGGAATTCCAATGAAAAATTAAAGTAGAGTGTAAATTTCATTTTTGAAAATACATGTAGGATGAACTGAAATGTTTCACATGTAGTATTCTTACAAATTTGTAACCTTGCAAGGCATTTGCAAAATTTTATCTGTTAATGCTACTGTTGGAATGACCCAGACATAGAACATTTTACTGACAGGAGTATCAAAAATGTCGTCAGGGAATCTGGATATATTTTTACTTACATCAGAAGAGCACACGAGAGAAATTTTATCTTACTAAGTTAAGGATAAAAATGATTAATATGCACTGTTTAACTAGATGTGTGTGTGTTTGTATTTGGGGGGGGGGGGGGGGGGGGGGGAGGAGGGGTGGTATACAAGTAATTGATTTTTTTAGGCCTTACATGTATGCTACATATAAATAAAAAAACCTCTGTTTTCCTCATGAGTTTCTGCATGACCATGTGTCGAGCATTTGTGCCACTGATCTTCATGTTCTCCTGTTGGTCCAGCGTTTGTGTTGACTCTTCTTCTGCTTTTTTCTTTTTCTCTTCTTCCTCTTTCTTTAGATCTTTATCTTTGTCTTGTGGAGGTAGGGGGATCATAGCTGGGATTGAGGCTGTAATATGTACTCTCATATCATTACATGTACAACTACACTATCATTACACGTACAACTACACTATCATTACACGTACAACTACACTATCATTACACGTACAACTACACTATCATTACACCTACAACTACACTATCATTACACCTACAACTACACTATCATTACACCTACAACTACACTATCATTACACGTACAACTACACTATCATTACACGTACAACTACACTATCATTACACGTACAACTACACTATCATTACACGTACAACTACACTATCATTACACGTACAACTACACTATCATTACACGTACAACTACACTATCATTACATGTACAACTACACTATCATTACATGTACAACTACACTATCATTACACGTACAACTACACTATCATTACACCTACAACTACACATCGCTAGAATCATTTGCAGTTTCATATTTGTTTACCATCAGATAAAGTAGCAAGATATTATAACCTTTACATATGCCTTTTTAAAAAAATGCAATAAATACATGTTTGTGAAGCACTATATCCCTAACCAAGGTCAAGTCCAAGTGATGAAAATATGACATATAGCCTTGACCTTTATCTGTCATATAAGTTTAACTTTGACCATTTAATTCATCAAAAGTCTAGTAAACTTTAAGTCAAAAGAAATGACCAATCTTGTTGCAGAGAGATTGTCCTTAGAACATTTGGTGCAAATTCTGTGCTTAACTTGCAAGGGACTATCAAAATATATAGATATGTATTTCCATCAGTTTAAATTCTACATGTACCTAAATAAAAGAATTTCCTAAGTAAAATAAATCAAACATCCTGCCCACAGTTTACATTGGGCAACAAAGAATTCACTAGTGTATTATCTTCAACAATAAACAATTACTTGCCTGGCAATGATGTTGGAGGGGTACCTAGACCTGTTGGAGCCACAACTGCTGGAGGGATTACTCCAGGTACCTCCACTTTTGGAGGCACCATTCCCAGACCAGTTGGAGCAGTAACACCAACTGAACCAAGCTGTGGCACAACAACTGACACGGGGGGTACTGATGCCGCTACGCCTGGAGGGGGTACAGGAGAGTTAGAAAGAGAGGAACTATCTCCTAAACTTAGAGGCTTAGCAACTCCTGGCGGAGCCTGAAAATAGAAATGTTAGTTACAATAAATTTAAGTGGATTTACATGAACGCAATATAAAAAAAAAAATATCTAGATATCAACCTACATAATTGTGATGGCTGTCAGTTTATCATATAAAGTTTTAAGTACAGTTCTACAGACAAATTTTAATGCCAGATTACATGATCTACAAAGTCTTACAAGGCTCTTGATCTGTTCTTGAGCATCCATTGCTGTGATTTTCGCTGTAACAGCTGCCGCAGCGACAGCTGCTGCTGTGGGCAACGTCCCTGGACCTGCCATGGGCTGTAGAGCATCTGGGGGCGTGATGGCCTGAAATCAAACATTATGTGCCATAAATGAGTTATTCAATGTTTAGTTGAGACATAAGAGAAATGATGCCTATCAGGATAAACAAAATTACAGCTGTCTCTACTGATATATCTATTACAATATACCTGTACATAGACATGCTTTTAAATCACACAAGACACCAAGAATTACATTTTGTATTTTTAGCATTATTTGCTTTATTCCCCAAAAGAATTCACAGAAGACAATGTCTCCTAAAAGTGTTCATGTCCACTCACCTTTCCCACTCTGAGGTACTGGCCTCCAAGATCAAACAAGTTCATTGAAGTCACAGCATCCTGGGCTGCTTGTTGTGAGTCAAACTCAATAAAACCATAACCCCTATCAAATTAAAAACATTTGATAATTAACCCCTATCAAATTAAAAACATTTGATAATTAACCCCCGTCCAATTAAAAACATTAGATATTATGCATATTATATATGTATATATAGTATATATGAATAATTTTGCTGGTATGTTTGCAAGACCATCACACATCACATATGTTAGAAGGTGCAATGACTTTCCATATATATTTATATTCAAACTAATTTCATTGTGGACAAGACTATCTTGCAAATCTTTTGTTCAAAACATTGCTTGTGTATTATGCATGTGATACACAAAATGTAATTGCTATAAAGAACTCATTTTTTTAATTGTTCTTTTTTTTTTTGGGGGGGGGGGTGGGGGGGGGGGGGGGGTGGGAGTATCATGCATGTATGTGTATCATGAGTGTTAAACCTGCTAATGATAATACCATTAACTTGTCTATGATAACACTGTAGGAATTGGTTGTTACATGGATACCATAATGCAGGTTACGTACTTGTGTTTTCCTGGCTTCCCAGTTTCTGTGGCCAGTTTACAATTGACAATCTTTCCAAAGGCTTCAAACACACTACAAAATAAAATTGTTTTAATCATCATTGGAAAAGACATCGAGAACCCCCCCCCAAAAAAAACCACACCATTTACTTGCATTATAATCAGAAAAGCATGCTCTTATCAAAAACTGTTCAATTCAACAAAGCAATACTGCTCAACAAATTTATTCCACAGCTTAAAGTTATATAAAAGATGTTGATAAAATTATAATAAATACCAAAATCTTTCACTATTTTCCAGACAACTAAACTAACCTCTGAATATCGTTCTCGGTGAGATCTTGATGTATGGAAGCTATGTAAATCCTATTGTGGTTTTTAGCCTCAGTAGCAAGCTGTTCTATAATAGGCTGAGCTTGAGGCATATTGCTTGGTCGACCAACCTACAAGACACAAAAAATTCATCATTTCAATTCATTGTAAATGAAATTTACTATTTTTAATGTACCACACTCGTTAATCAGACTTTCTTTAAAGGACTAGATAGTGTGTAACATTAGGTATAGAATGCTGTTGATTTATCAATTTTTACTGGCTCAAATTTGGAGGAATTGTCAAATCATATTTTCTAAAAACTACTCCACATTTTTCCTTTAAGAGCAAACTATAACACAGTTGTGTGGCCTGGTGCAACCAAGAAACCAACAAATATTGGTATTCATCCAAAGTAGATGAAACCACTGTATATGAACCATGTATGTACCCACCTTAATATTTCTTCCTCCAATCATGACACTGTTCATCTGTTCCAAGGCCAGCTGTGCTGCCTCAGGAATCTCATATTCAATGAAAGCAAAGCCCTTATGTTTGTTGGTGACAGGGTCCCATGAGAGGTTGACACTCTTTATTGGACCAAAAGGAATAAAAGCTTGTTTGATAGTGTCTTCCTTAATCTCGAAGTTAATACTGCCGACATAAATCCTGTAAACAAATTGAAAGTGTTCATTAAGAACCTAAAAAGCTTAGCAGTTTCACATATATTTATGCATATTTAAACATATCAAAGCCTGTAATTTAACTATTTTCACAAAGCCTAATGTACAGTCTCGGACCATAAGTAATCATAAAACATGGAGTCATTCAAATCAAATTTGACAATACATTAATAAAAGTAGAGTTACTTCTCTTTCCCTACATTTAAGTTCATATAATTATCATCTGATAGGTTGTTACAGTATTTTGTTGTCTGGTTACTTGCTTTCAGTTTGAGAAACAATCATGGGACAAAAGGATAAAGAATTAAGTTAAATTAATTTTGGAAAAGAAACATTCAATTTTATCCCTCAGAAAATCAAGTTTGATATTGCAGGATATATCAGATATTATCAAAAGACCATTATCAACCTTTTGGAGCATTAGTAAACAAAACCAAGAGACTGAACTATAAAATACAGTAAACAAGGAGAATGGCAAACTTTCAATATGACAGCAACTTAACACAGATAGGACATGTAACAATGATAAATAATTATTGTAATGGAATAGATTTGCTGCTTGCTGATGATCTGTAAATACCACACAATGCTACCTTCATTTTGGATAAAAATAGCCACAGGAAGATGAAGATTTGATAAAACATAATAACTCCAATTTTTCAAATAGATAAATAACAAAAGTCTCATATATGGAATTCAATTTAATCATCCTTAGAAGTGAAAGGAGCAATACCCCTATGTACATCTAAGTAACAGACACTAAACAAACAACTGGTGAACACAAGTAGCATTATCTCAGTTCACTAAAGCATAACATGTCTTTTGGATTTTTCCATCTGTGAGTTTGAATTAATACACATATAACAGGCTTTGGGGAAAATGGATATTGGTCTGTTTTCTTCTTAAGTCTGAAACACGTTTGCAGGACTTGTCATATTAAACACTCTTGCATCCCAAATGTATTTTCTGTGTCTAGGACACAGATTCTTGTGTCAGTGACAACTCTGATGCCTCTGTGCTACACTGTACTACTTTCACGTATGTAACTAGATAACACTACTTGAGTCATATGTAATATTATTAGAAATGTAAATTGTGTAAAATATTAAAACAGAAATATTTTAATTACATATGGCTTGAAAATCTGTTGCATACAAGTTGCACCAAATAGTATATCTTGGCTAGACTTCTATGTTCAAATGGGACATAATTCCCAGATAAATTTTTTTTAGTATTTCCTTATAACTACAAAGTTTCAAGAAATTCTGTTTAGTGGTTTCAGAGGAGTTGCACTAACAAGAACAGAACAGAGGAAGGCCAAACTTTTTTTTAGTTCAAAAGGGGAGTAACTCCCAGAAAAAAAAAATAATAAAAATTTCCTGTCAACATTCACATCTGCAGAGTAAGCACTTAGTAACAAAATTTAACAGATTTCAGAGGTTTTGTGCCGACAAAAACAGGATTGATGAATGGTTTAGAAACATTTTAGAATGTGCAACTTGTTGTGTGGGTATAATAAGAAGTCAACCCAGGAACTGTTTTAAAAAGCACTGTAAAGAGAATTTTAACTTGAGACAGGTACTGAGGAGACTTGTTCTGAAGAAAATGAAAATGAGCGAAGTGAACAAAAAGAGCATATGAAGTGGAGTAAAGAAGTGAGGAAGGGAGTGGTGATGTATTATTGGAAGAAAGTAATTTTTACACATGAATGCATGGTCATGAGTGCTGGAGAACATCAGGTTTATATATGGAGAAAAGCTGGAGAGAAATGTACCCCCCCCCCCCAATTCTACTGCACTTATGACCAGGTGATGTTTGGATCTAATGATCTGGAGATGCATTACTTACAATGTTGTAAGCACACTTTCAGTTGTAAATGGCAATGTAAGTGCTCAGAAATTTAGAAATAAGTGATCATTTATGATCTGTTTTAGCACTTTCAAATTCAATGACAACATTTTTCAAATGATAATTCTCCATGCAAAAGACCATATCTGTGAAAGAATTCACGAAAAAGAGAACACTATGAAAATGGAATGGCTTGCTCAGAGTTATGAGTTAAATATCAATGAAAACTCAAAACAGGAATTGTGTAAAAGAGTTCAGAATTTAAGACCTAGAAATGACCTAAAAACTGCAATTCAGAAGACATGGGGAAACTATCCATCCCAATTTCATTCAGGACCTATACAAGAGCATTTCCTGCAAAATACAAGCAGCAAGCTAAGGGGTGTCGGACAAAATAATGAGCTACGATTAAATACTCAATATTTAGAGTTTTAAATTTATGAAACACGTTTGGAGATCTGATTTTGTTTACATCACCACCATTTTGTTTTTATGAATACCCATGACTCGAGACTGTAGCTTTTCATGTACATGTTATCAAAGTGCTGATGGTTCAATTTTGAAATGATTTACACAGAAAGTCAACCGTCATCCACCCAATGCTCCTAGTTTTCAATTCACTGAGAGAATACCACCCCTAAACACTGAAACAAAAGAAGTGATAAACTTACCTGCACATCAGAGCCAAAGCCTGTTGTCTTTGCACAGTTGTCTGGAAATTCTGCATTTGCTACAAACACACATTAAAAAAATATTAGAAAAGCCATTTGTACTTGAAAAAAAAAGGCTATATTTTTTCTCGGTTTTGGATTTTAAAGTGCATGAATGAACTATACTTTAATCATATCTTAGTTTCTATGTTCGTTAGAGGAAGTGTAGGGAACTATATGTGCAGGCTAACACTTTACACCTCCAATACATGTAATATGATGAGTGTGGGCTTTCCCTTATATTTCCATACACTACCTTTAACAAAATATGTAATTAAGTTTCCTTTGGAAGACCAATCTGTAGATGGTAAATAATTAAATGACACCATGAGAAGGAAATACACATATTCTTTTAATTTTTGAATCTCCCTGACTTGGCTTAAACAGAATACAATCAATAGATTGCATAAACTTTACAATACTATAGTGCAATACTACTAGTTTTAAACTGCGGAATTATCATTTCATCAAATTATCATATTCTCTGTGATGGGGCCTCCGTGGCCAAGTAGTTAGAGCATCGTGCTCAAAATCACAAGGCCTCTCATCTCTAGTCGGCGCGGGTTCAAATCTCACTCGCACCAATACATGTGAGAAAGTTTGCCAGTTTACTTTCGGAAGGTCGGTGGTCTCTTCCCTGATACCATGTATCTAGGTTCTCTCCTCCATCAATAAAAACTGGATGCCACCAGATAACTGAAAAATTGTTGAGTGTGGTGGAAAACATCAATTAATCAATCAATCACATTCACTGTGATATTTCCAGTAGTACCATTACAATCAGTATGTAATGAAAATATATTTCTCGTTGCCATACTGTTAAGTCTCCAGATCACTTCATTATGATGTTTTGCAAGGCTCATATAGGACAGTCAGCTGCCCTGTATCGTCACATGAAGGGCATCATAGGACACATTAAACCAGAACCAATCAAATTTCTACACTTGCGTCTGAGGTAGAATGATAAGACATACCATTTAAAGGATATTTTCACTGGTTGCCCATATTTTGCAGAAAAATCCACAAAAATTACAATTTCAAAATCTTCTAAACAACAAAATTAAGATAATAACTAAGTGTATCACTAAAAAACAACTGCAGAGATTGGAAAAGCAGATTGATTTGATAGGTTTTGGGGATCAATTCGCAAAAATTTCCAGCTGCAAAAAATATCTGTTATGTGGTATGGAGTAGCTTTAACATAACATTTCTGATCATCTACCTGTTGCTGATGGGCAATAGTCTGTTTGACCAGGACACTTTTGATGCTCTGCTCAAAGGCATATTTCTTAGCTTTCTGTACAAGTTCGTGCTGGGAGGATGAGAGTTTGGGAAGAACAAATGGTTTCTGGTCTCTCTTGGCTCCTGGTCCTTCAAGAATGGAACCCTGCTGATCTGCCTGAGGTATGAAAATTCCATTCTCTGTAACAATGAAGACAACAGTTAATACAATACCACAATAATGAACAGTGATGGAGGGAGTCCCTATATAAAGCTAACAAATTTATGTTCACTATCTATATTTTCTTACATCAGTTTTATTTAGCTCCATCACAAATACAATATGCAACTTGATAATCCATAATCAAATAAGTTTCATACAGTTCTTCACCCCCTACCCTCAAAATTCTTAAAAGACATACACAGGACAGGTCCCTGATCATAATTGACAGATATTGCTTTGGGGAAGTTACTTAAAAATCTTATGACAATATGCGCTCCTCTTCACATGAAAAGATTGGCTGATGCAAGTTACTCATCAAATATGGAATATTATAAAGAAAATTTGTGGATAGAAATCAGAAAAGCACAAATCTCAATATATCAACAATTTCCATGGATTTTTGAAAAATGTTTCTATTTGGATCAGATCCACCATAACAAGACTAATCTCTGTTATGAAGCAACAGATTTGGACATGCTCTTTGTGTATTAATGGTGTGTAACAAATTCTGGAACGCAACATATGGACAGGATAAATTCTCTCAGCAGAAAACTTTTCTGTAAACATTCTTTACCGCTACGCTCCAGTGTAGGATGTCTGATTCATGTTGTCATGGCAACACAGCATCATGAAATATTGGTGGCCACATGAAAAGGGTATCACCCTCATTTTTTCCTTTTTACATGAAAAACACAGAAGGAAAGAAAAGAAACTATGGGTGAGTGTTCATCAGGCATAATATTCTCAACACATAAATGCATTCATTGCAAAACATATTTTTCCTCTCTGTCCACAGTTGACATTTTTTGCAAACTTTGAGTACAAGACAACAATATATAAACTTTCATATTACACATTTAACCCATGTAGTCACTCTGAAAAAATTAAATTAACAAGCCTATTTTCTCAGGCATTTGTTTTGTGTCTTTGATTCACCATACTTACCCGCTAAGTGATGTGTTTGTCAGATATTTATATTCAATATGGCCAGTATTTAAGACATAAATGGATTTACAGTATATTTTTCTTTGGAGTCTGCATTCATACACAATACAGTCATGTTTATGTATATCTACTTATGCAAAGACACAAAACAAAATATCAAAGTTTGCAAAAAATGCATAATCCAATGCCTTGGTTCAATTTTTTCACATGGAATGTCTCGACGGTACTGGTACTGATTTCCTTTGTGCTAAACATCACAAGACGACTGTGGCACCGTGCCACCTGAAATAATCAACATATACAGACTTCTGAAAAATAAACTGTAAAAGTAAAATTCAAACTACTTTAGATTTAAATATTCAGACATCCCCCTACATTTGAAGATACATGTGAGAGAAACTCTCTTTCTTTCTTGTCTGGCTGAATTCTGCAAATACAAACAAAAAAGGTTACATAGAATCATGCACACCAACTCACACTTCCACTCAAAACTACCATGTATACACCCATAATCCACAATACATTTGTTAGCATCGAATTCTGAAAAATTCTATACTTAAAATACTGTTGTAATTTCTTATTAACTGCTCTGTATTTTCCAGCTTAACCTGTCTCAGCTACCTATTTGTACTTGGCCATTTATCATGAAAAACTGCAATAACACAACTGTTTTCCTCATCTCTCCTTATTGTACATAACCAATAGTTAGTCCCCTTAAAATTTGTCCAAACATTTTCTATCTGTATTTAACAAAAATCCATTTCCTAATCATTCAATAACCAAGAATCTTGAAACAATCTTACTCTGGTCTCCTTTTCATTGGGTTTGCATTCAAACTCTTACCCAGTACATAATTTTCAATTTTAATGATCATGCTGATATTTAACATGTTTTTCATTATAAGCCACAAAATTTTATGAATGTAGATGTCTGTCAAAAGCTCCTTGTTACCATGTTAAATTGTTTCCATAGGCAAATGGACTCAAACTATAACTTTTCATGCATTTATGGACACCATTTACGATAAGGGATGGGTTACAAGAAGAAATGGTATAGCTGTCAAATTCAAATAAGATAGAGATTTTGAAAACTTAATTTTTGTTTTGAAAGAAACATGGGTCAATATTATATAAATTTCTATATGGCTACCTTGAAAGGCTGCTGAAAACAGGTCTGATAGTATCTAAGTTTCATTCAAATAATATTAAATTAGTACTAAACATAGAGACAACACTACAGCTGAGCAAATAGGTAAACATGACATTGACGACAGTGGCTGATATCCCAGTAGGCATTTCAGAATCTGTAAAGTGCACGCTTTCTTCCCTGTGACACTTGTTAGCCGATGACTGAAAGTACAGAGAGAAGAGGGAAAAGAAACATAAGTCTCTGTCCATTACACTCAAAATTCAATTAAAAAGCAACCAAAATGATTCTAAAAAAAATTCAAAAATATCTCTTCCAGAGACCAGCTACATGAACTTGAAAATTTGGCTTAAACTACTTTTTGTTTACAACATCTGGCAAATACACCAAAAATTTAGTAATTTTTTTCATTCATCTACTACAGATCAATCTGATTTTTTTTTCTTCATAAAAATGCTTTCACAAAAGGTTTTTGAATACTCGGGGAAAAATGTTGGTATAGTTATGAAATTCCTGCTCCTGCCATTTGACTTGGCTCAAATTGCTACAGATCTGGACAGCGGCGGTTTCCATTGTAGCAGCAGGTTTTTCATAAGTCTTCAATGGATTTCCAGCTTTTTCTCTTCTGAATGCTCAGCCTATATTACTCATAAAATACAAAAAGAGAGAGTGTCCTTCAATTCATGGTTGTACTGTAGTGCTAACAAGGATTCTCCTTTTCCACACACCTCCCTCTCTCTCGCCAGCAAGGGAGCAAATACACACCTGTTGACTAAGTACTGTATATTATTCAATTAACCATTCAATAGCTCCAAAAGTAACTTTAATGTGTTTGAAGAGTTTATTCATCAAAGAAATTGTGTGCATTTGCTGTACAAAATATTAAACTTTCAAACACTTGTCGTTCATTCAATAGATCCGGACACACACCAGCACATCAATGCATCTTTCAGTGTTCAGACTTCTTTGGTTACCTCTTTCATAAAGAGTCACTTTTACAACTTAGAAAGACAAGCTCTGTTGCAAATATTTCCACTACATCAAAGTACCTCTGCATGTTTTACATATAAAATGATTGTGAAGGTTCTTCTGCAAGTGACATGAAAATATCAATATTCCATTTTAATGTCACTTTTATGAAGAACCCCCTCCCCAGATACCTTACCTAACATAAATTCTTCATCTGTTTTCATTCTTTTCATTTCTGTTAGTCCATTCTCCTGCAAAAGAAGAAAAGAAAATATCAAACAAGAGACATATTTAATCAAAATGCAATCTGAGACACCCCAACTAAATCAAATGTTTATTTTTTTTCTTTTGTATAACAATTATAATATATACACAAGTTAGGATGTGTCCCCCCTAAAATTGCTGTCATTCACTAATGATTATCATTTGAAGGTGCTATGGTCTGAAAACTCTCTTGAACTGACAGAACTATAAATAGCGCTGTTACATTAACTCATCTTACTTTTCACTCCTAATACTTATATATGGAGAGTTTACTTATCCTTGTAAATGATATAAAGACTAGACAAGTATTTTTCATAAATATAACACTTTATTGTATATATCAATGAAATATACACAAAAAATAAGGCATATGAATTATATCAGTAATTGCTAGTTATAGTTCTCTACCGGTATGATATATAGTTTTATTAAAACCTTTCTAACCACATCTTCAAATTTAACCAATCTCAGGGTGTGCAACTACCATTGCCTGATGCAACTGATTTTAGATGTCAGGTAAGGAAAAATCAAAGCTGCATTAGCTCATCAGGCTAGTAAATATAAAACAAAAATAAAAACATTTGTACCTGGTAAATGCTCTGGTACAAGTCTACACAATAAAAGTAAAAGCATGCATTTCTCGGAAGATGCATTGTAATTACATGTAATGATACATGTAGTTATTAGTTTATAATCATTGGGATCTTATTCAATGTTGGCAATATTTAGAGTAAAGCAAATATAATTGCAATACACTGTAGACACGTTTTGTGGTTTTAAAGACATTTAGAATAAAGAAAATATAAATTGCAACACACTGTTGACGTGATTTGTGGTTTGAAAGGCTAGTTTTGTCATGGTCAAGTGTAAAGAATTATTCCCGAATTTCCTTTGAACAAGACTTCCATAAAAATTACCAGCAGTTGACGTCTTTATTATGTTAATAACTGTCCAATACATGGTGACTTTTATTTTTTGGTTATTTTACTAGTATAAATACATATTCATTACCTAAGATATGATAATATATAAAAATTCGATTTTCAATCCATGAATACATCTTGGGATGCTTTTAGATGGTTTTTGTAAATCAAAAGCGTTTTATATTCCACACAGGTGATTGACTAAACAGTCTTCAAAATAACCTAGTAGTCATATGCCCAGGGCTTGGTAAAATTGGGAGCGGGCATGTAGAAATTGCATAAGAAGAAGCCTGCTGGCCATGTTTAATCGCATTGGACATCGGTCCATGTGGACTAAACTGTTAAATTATTTTCTTTGAAATACAAATAATATGGTCCTATTTTCCATAGATCTCCCTATATATCAATCATTTAGCAGCACTACTATCATAGTTCATTTTAAAAACACTCCAAAATATCGCAAACCTTTTCAATAAATCTGATTTCCTCCATTTTTCTTTTTGAAGAATACGTGTTATGATGTATATTCACTTACTTTATTAATATGATAGTTATTAGGTAAGGATAGTGAGTTATTTCATGCAGACAAACTATATCTTTAGTGTATTTTGTGTAAAAGTAATCTTTGAAGGGTGCACTTTGTTTGGGGAATCTAATGACCAGAAATGGAAATATTGATTGATTGATTAAATATTGTTTGAGGCCCAAACAGAATCTTTCACTCATATGGAGACATCACCACTGCTGAAGAAGGGCTGCAAATTTAGGCCTATGCTTGGTGCAGGGAGGGATCTTTTACGTGCTACACCTGCTGTGATACTGGACCTCGGTTTCTGCGTTCTCATCTGAAGAACCGCCCCATTCAGTTGCCTCTTACAGCAAGCAAGGGGTACTGAGGATCTATTCTAATAACCCGGATCCCCATGGAGTTGTATACTGCATTGTACAAGGAGATATTAAGATAGATTATTTCATCTATATCAAATTTAGTTTACTTTTATAATTATTATTGACACATGTATATTAGAAGATAAATTAATTTTAATTTACTTCACAAAAGAATTTTATAGGATTAAAATTTAGTGTAATGTTCATGTAAACATAACCGTCTGGATTCAGACTCAGGATAAGTCTTTTGACATAATAGATAGTATCACTGGGAGTTTAATCACTACGTTGTGACATACTGCCATAATTAAAGAATAGCTGGGTCATTAAAGTACTTAGGCAAATTAATCTGAACCATCATACAATTATTAAAACTCCAATATACTTTAACAAACCATTGAATATTCCAACTTTAACATTTTCATTAAAAAATGTAATAAAAATATTTTCCCCCAAGTAGTTAGTACATCATTACCCTATTTTTTCTGACTGGGTACAGAAAACAGGAATATATATATATATTTGTTGGCCTGCATGCAGCATGCGTTTATTTGGGAATGTTAATATTTGTTCGGGCAGGTGAAATTGATAGAAATAGATGCCAAATGGGCATGTATTCAATAAAAGTTTTCATGAAGACTGCTAAATTGTCTGTCATTTCATTAAATATTGTTGTATTACGTCAATTTTTTTAATGCTTCGAATTTAAAAATAATATAGAATATGCCAACAGTAAAAAACATTTTGAATTTTTCGACTGGCATTGTTACTAGTGACTGACAATCATGGGCTACTAACTGTTGCTGCTACCATCTACCTAGATGTAAATTATGTTAGTTGCACACCCCTGCCAATCTTCAAGACATTTCATGTGTGACTAGATATATAGTTGAACACATATTGAGGTATTTTGGTCCCTTTATTCGTAATTTCGGTCATAAATTGGCTATATCACATAACGACGCCATTCCGTGACAGTCAACTAAGTGAAAGCGTTAGGCCTACTTACAATCTAGACAATGTATGTAAAGCAATTATCTAATTCTTAAATCATTTATCACAATTAAAAGCTGTGAGCCTTTCCAAACATTTGATGATTTGATAAAAATGTAGCATGGTACGTTTGGGGCCAGCAATTATAACACGAGTCTATCAGTATTAATACGAGGCACAAATATGTTTTCATCTTTGTGTACTACTTAAAAATGCATAATATTCTAATATTCTTCATGTTGTTCCAAAAATAACACAGTACCTGCATCATTTCTCCATTTAGAAGAGGGGGTTGTGGAACAACAGCAGCCATTTTCTCGCTAGTTTCTCGTCTACTCCCGCGAACGAGACGTTGAACGAGACTTTCGTGTGAGAAAACATTTGGGTGGATCTAACACCATTTCTCTCGAACCGGCTCCATTTACTGAATAATGTTACACATATTCACATTCTAAAAATGTTCTTACGCAAAACAAAGAAAGCATAAATTACATTTATTTATTTTTTGATATATCTATTCATTTAATGGTGGATTCTATATATTCATTTGACACGTTGAGATTGATTTGCATGCATATACGTATACGTATGCATTATCCATAGACTTGCTCTAGTGGGTCACACACACACACACACACACACACACACACACACACACACACACACACACACACAATAAAAATAATCTGTTGATTTCTTTCTGTGATGCTTTAATTGTTCTGACATTACAGAAATGTATGGATGAAAAATAGATTCATAAAATTAAAATCAATATATTATATTCTACCTTTAAGAAAACTTTATATATACACGAATCAGAAATGATATTTAGAAAACCAGAATGGAATAAGATATCCTTTAAAGAAGTGTGTATTTGAAGTCATCCATGATATATTTCTACCTTTATAGTAGTAGTATAGGTCAACGATGTTTTTATGTTTGAACACCACTGATCTTAGAACTACTCAGTTGTAAAGTCTAAAAAGTCGTTGATGTTTTCATAAACCGGACAATTTATATGATCATAGAAAGATTTAATCTCTAATATGTTCTATTATAACAGAAATCATTGGAAAAGCAAGAACATTTGCATATAACTTTTATTTATTCATTCATTTATTTACTTATTTATTTATAAGACTTCTTACTGTAATATTGTCTACCGCGTGCTCTAAATGAATTAGACTTACAGAGAATATATCAAGTCAGTGTCGTCTTCATCTGTATCCAAGTCATAGTAGTGAAGTTCTCCCAAATCAAATTATTGCTCTTTGCAAATGAATTTATATATCGCACTACATTGTGACGTCGGTATGAACATGAGAGAGAGAGAGAGAGAGAGAGAGAGAGAGAGAGAGAGAGAGAGTTGATATCGTATGAATATGTTAATTTGATGTTCCATACGTTTTTGTTTTGTTTTGTTGCGTGTGTGTGTGCGAGCACGTGTGTGTTTGTAAACATTAACCCTTATACCTTAGATATATAGAAGAGGAAGTCAGGTATCAACAGGATTATGGAGCGTCAAATTAACAAAAACTATAAGAATGAAGATATCTTTAATTATTTCAAGATATTACTGATTCATTTGATGCGTGCAACAATTCAATTAAAGATCTCTTCAAATAATTGATGAAATCTTCAAATCTAAATTACTGCACGCATTAAATGAATTGTTGTCAGCATTAATTATTATACTGAATTGATGCCCGCTATAACTGAATTGTTCCTCTCTTCAAACGAATTAATTGATATATCCTATACTTCAATCAAAGAGAGGAATAATTCAATTAATGCTCAGATCAATTCAATTCATGCGCGCATCAATTCAATTAAGTGAATTATTGTTCTTTTTGGTTAATGATAACATTTTTTTTTAGACAGAGCAATTACTTGGTAAGAGATATCTTCAATTCAACAATTGAATTAATGATCTCTTTAACAGACAGTTGTTCTCTTTAAAATAATGATGCGCGTATGAATTCCTTATACAAAATCGTTGTAAATTGTCAAAGATATCAATTGAATTTAAGAGATCACGAACTCATTTATACTGAGCTTCACATTAAATTTTTCAAGCAATAATTCCACCATATTGATGCGGACATAAACTGATGTGATGCGCTCATGAATTCACTCAATAAGAGCAATGATTTATTTGATGCACGCATTGCCTTCATTATTTTATTTATTTTATTAGGCACAATAATTCAAACATTTTACTTCTCCAGAACCACTGAACAAACTTTGATAAACTTAGTAAAGATAAAGTACTCAGGTGCCCCTACAAGTGTTGTTTTTGTCCAGATCTGTCAACAGGTGGCGCCACCAGATCAATACGTAGAACAAAGAGGGTACCTTCCTTTGATAGACGTTTTGTAGAATGACAGATTGAATGTATCGGAGTGACCTAGAAGGATGTTTGAAGAAGTGTTGTTTTTTGTTTCACTCCGTCCGATTGATTGATTTTTGTTTTATGCTGCACTCAACAATTTTTCAGTTATCTGGTGGCGTCCAGTTTTTATTGGTGGAGGAGAGAATCAAGATACAATGTACTCGGGAAGAGACCACCGACTCTCCGAAAGGAAACTGGCAAACTTTCTCCCATATATCGGCGCGAGCGAGATTCGAACCCGTGCCGACTAGAGGTGAGAGGCCTTGTGATTTTGAGCCACTCGGCCACGGAGGCCCCTCACTCCGTCCGAAATAACATTTCTAACACGTTTCCAACCTTTATGAAGTTACTGCGCAACTCGAACTAACGTACTTGGATCGAGGTTGTCGTGACATATATTGCTTATGATTTTAATGAAATTCATCAGTTCGTAATATATGGAACCATAAATCATAACGGTTTGTCATTTTTCAAACAGGAGAAGACCCCCTTTCTATGATTAAACGATTTAAAAATCTAATCACTTTTATCTCAGCATTATATCATTTCTATACAAAATAGTACGACCTCATTCATTCTTTCTGTTTTAGTCAATTATGATGTACAAATTGGGTATATTTGGGTATTTTTTTTTTTTTTTTACGAAATACGAACTGTTCTTGACAACGTTATGTCAATCACATACGTAAAGATGATGGAACTGAGCGTAAAATTTAAGAATATGCATGCTGTGTTTTATAATGCGATTTAAGAGATACTATATATGTCATGAACGCACATGGTGGGGAGGGAGGGGAGGGTCTGAAAGGGAAACCAGCAATGTATATATAAGCAATAAATTACGTTTTTCAGTGTTCATGGCATTACGAATTGCAATTTCTATCTGCTGGAATATTATCCATGACGCGCGTTATGTAGTAGATCAGAAATTGCAGTTCATAACGCCATCTCCACTGTAAAGCGCTTCTTAAACGATCGCAAACACCTTAGAAGGCTTGTTTATCAGCAGAACTTGCTATTACTTACAAACTAGGGCAGAACCCTATCGGATCATTGGTCAAAGGTCAAGGTCACATATGATATCTTTGTATATACCCTCTATAGTACAGTATAAAATACAAAACTTGGAGGCAAGCCTATCAACAATATATTCTTTCCAAATTACGATGTACATTGGAATGAAAGGGTAATAAAATGATAACGGTACATTTTAAAGAAAAAAAAGGGGAAAAAAGTAAAATATTTTCGAAATTTTTCATAGAAAAATTCTGTACTATTTATAGAAACGGACAATTTGCTTGGAAACGATTTCGGGCACATATGGGTTTGACTGTGTAGTAATAACACAGCTCTAAAAATATATTACTGCAGATCTTTCAAATATGGAAGGTAAATATGAATTGTGGTCATGACAACCATCAAAATCTCAAAAGTTTTTATCTGCATGAAAATACTATCAGATTAACTGTTTATTAAAAAAAAACAACTTCTCAAAATACCTTTGAATCAATACAAATATGTAAATATGTAATTGAAAGAATCCTGAAAATTTTTACACACACACACACACACACACACAGATATATATATATATATAAAGTCTCTTTTGTTGGAGCAAAATTTAAAAAGAAACACTCTAAACACTTTTCTGAGATATTTCCACCGTGTTACTGGTCTTCATCAGTCGTGTTTATTGATCATAGCAGCAACGTAACGTCTTGTGAAGACCGGTAACACGGGCGAAATATTTCAGAAAAGTGTTTAGAGTGTTATATATATATATATGTGTGTGTGTGTGTGTGTGTGTGTGTGTGTGTGTGTGTGTGTGTGTGTGTGTGTGTGTGTCACAGATGTACATAAAGCTACCAAACGACGTTTTTGAAAAACAAAACCGTAAACGAGAAAAAAAATTGACGTAATTGGCAAAATGTAAATGTGAAGATAACTAACAGTATTCAATCTCGTAATTCCTATAACAAATACAAATCAGAGAGATGGAGAAACACGGACCTCTGGACATACCAGAGGTGGGATCAGGTGCCTAGGAGGAGTAAGCATCTCCTGTCGACCGGTCACACCTGCCGTGATCCCTACATCCCGATCAGGTAAACGAAGTAATTCTTAGTCAGAATCAATGTGCCAAGAACGGTCTAACACGTCAGACAGCATTTGACATAATGAAAAGTTATATTGGCAAACTAGATTGTTATAACGACCATAAAATTTGCGAAATGCTGACATTAGATGAAATTGTACAAACGTCTGTAACATTAACTTCTTTGTCAGTAACCTGCCTCGACTTAAAAACTGATCATATGCAGAACAAACTCTTGTGTATCGAATCAGTTGGGAGATATAAACACCATATGCAGGTGCTGATGGAATATTGCCACTTAAATAAGGGAAGTTGACGATGATGAAATTGAAATCATCCCTTTGTCATTGGCAAAGAAACGAATAGTCTGCACCCCCCCCCCCCCCCCGACGATCCCAAAACGAGTGATCAATATCACTGAGCGACGGGGGCGGGGCCAGACTATGAAACGAATAGGGGAAAATTCTGACGTTTTGCTCTGAATAGTTGGATCTCGATCTATGAAAAATTCCATTTTTATGTGTACTTTTGTCTTGAAAAGTCGCGACACTCACCTTACATATCTTATGTACCAGAAATTGACAGAGTGGTCACGAATGGCTAAACTTTCTAAAATCAATACAAGAAACTGTTTGACATTTATACTTTCATTTTTTATTATCAAAGTAAGAAAATTAACAAAATTTTACACATTTCAGATCTGACGGACTTGTCCATCTTCATACGTCAGTATCGTTGATATATCAAATTGATAGATCACTGACAAATTTCAGAGTAATTTTCATAAATTACAGCGAATACTTAATCGACACGACAAAAAACCCCTATGATTTAAATTTGCCTGGTTTATGTTGATTTTTTCTTCTTCATAAAGTTGAATATATATCACTAATTTAACAAGTGATATATATCACAAAGTGATGAATAACGCCGCTAGAAGGGTGACTGTTGATAGCATGATTGACTGGAGATTCACTCTTCCGTTAGAACGGGTGTCTCCGCCGCTTTGGCATATAGGATCTGGAATCGGGTCCGAGGAGCTGCTGTCACGTAACACAGGGGACGCAATACCAACCCAGTAAGTGTTGAACGTTTGTACAACAGTGGCACTGAAGGAGAAGAAAATCGTATTTAAAAATCAAAATAAAATTCCGTATTTATAGCTGAAGTTAAATAGTAGATTCGAAAACATTGTAAACGTAGCTTACCGGAAGTACACGTGACCTAAATTGTCTGCAGGAGACCAGTAAAACACTGACTGTGTTTTGTCGTTCCTGTTGGTATGAGTAATTGCACTCTGGAATTGAATGAAATAAATGAAAACAAAATACATATATAGATGTCTACCTTACATACTCCCATAAATTACTTTTCACCTTTATGGTGACTTTAAAAATAAACCGCAACAATTTCTGAAACATCGGATTAAAAATACGTGTATCTTGAGAATGCAAGGAAACGTTCTGAATCAAGTTGAAGTCAAAGGAAAAACACACTTGTAATGCACTATAATAATGTATGTAATGAAGTTAAAAGCGAACATGAAACGAAAAGTAAGAACGACTAACTGTTCGATATTCCAAGCAGTGTTAGCATGACTAATGGTGACGTCACCGGGAAAATGAATGGACGGCAAGAAACAAACTCATAACATGATTTGAGTATCTTGTCCTTTTCCGACATAAATTCTGATTCAATTAAGAGCTAGCGGAACATGGTTCTCGCGTATGTGAAATGCAAGAAGAAGAAAAAAATATTAGGGGCAAATATGAAACTGTTAGGAAGACGAAGCACATGTACAAGAAATATGGATAACTGATATTTTTAATTTCAATAGTACATGTCAGCTTTATTCTGTATACAATTTAAAAGTAGGTATTGACCGATAAAAAATGTACTTAGATATGTAGAGAAATCGAACAAAATAAAGCATGATGATAACATATGAATTATGGAATCAACGGGATTCGAATTGACCCATATACAGTATGGTAATTGGAACAGACAAACTCTATTGAAGCTGTGATAGTTCTGTTTGAATGGAGCTTTAATGGATGTTTAAACGTATGTCTTGATACAAGTGTAGTGGGAAAATATATACATGTAAGAATTTTTAAATACTAAAGTTTTGAGATGGCTATTTACAAATAGTAATACTAAAGACCTGAATCGTGCGCAGAAAAAACCTGTAAATCGAAAGATTTTATAAGGGGTGGACCTGTAGCTCTCTGATATATTCCATTTCCCCCCAATGAACTACTGTTCTGCAGTTAATGTGATCTCACATTAGATCCCGACACATTAGCAACCTTGGACCAATATGAAAGATGCCATCATTAATTTTGTTGTTGTTGATGATGATGACAGTGATGATAATGACGATGACAATATGAGGGTGATACATACATTGGAGACACTATTACAGCTTAGAGTCTGGAGATTGGTTTCGTTGGTCATCAATGAAAACGTCGGGAGAATGATGGTTGAACAGTTTGCGGAGCGTGCCTGGACGAACACTCCTCTGTACGTTCCTCCGGATACAGTGACTGTTAAAGAACAATACGATTACGTTTCCGGATAAATCTGCCAAGTCTCAAGAGGAAATCGGTTCTCAGCATTTCTTTCATTCTCAGGAAAATTTAAAATGTCTTGAAATAGAACAACACCTGTAGACTTTGAAATGAAATTGTACAACATATGCAGACTTTGAAATGAAATGAAACAACAGCCGCAGATTTTGAAATGGCCATTGTCACTTGTGACTCTCCTTAATCTTGACAGAAACACCATAATCCCATTTTTAATATTTAAAATATTTCATTAAAAAATTTATTTCCCTTAGGGAAAAGTCATGTGATTTCTTTTAATCCTAAAAGAAAAATTAAAAATCATGTGGGATTTTGTTATACTCGTAACCTTCAGGAAATTTATATCTCTTTTTCCGTAGAGTAGGTGAAACGTCACCGGCGATGAAGGTTGCTGTGGAAGCTGTAGACGATAGCCTATTAAAACGGCAGTATTTGAATTTCCTGAGACGTAAAGCAATACTGGGTAGACACCATTTACCAACTGTACTTGCCAGATATATATCAGAATGTGTCTATTGCAGGCCGGTAAAAATCCTAATAATTCTGTCTTTTATCTTCTTGTAGACATACAGACATATACCTACATTTCATTAATGTATTTATTTTCATAAAATACGTATCGAGGCGATGATTATACATATCCTGGTGCTAGATGTATACTTACCTTCGATGACGTCACCAGCAGTGTAACTCGTGGTATTCATGGTAACCCTGTATGGTGACGCACCCGTTTGGACGGCGGTGTTATGGCCGGGGATCATTGATCCACAGGTACTCGCCGGTGCTCCGCTTGGGTAGCAATACACACCGACACAAAGGAGGCTGAGGGAGACAAGCAAGGACAGCATTCTGCAGGAAGACAATTATATACCGATAATGAGTTATAATTATTATACACACTTACCCGATGATACTTCGTAATTGATGTGATCGATATAAGTCGACTTTAGATAGAGGGCCATCAATTGTAGAATAAACGTGTTAGTTTTCCTGTCTAGAAGTAAAATACAAGTCTCTAATTAAAATGCCGAGGTTCGATTATTTTCAATTTTCACAAACTCGCATATATTTATAAAACAAAACTTACTCCTCTGGGTAATAGACACAGAATGAGTTTTGCAACATCATTTCCTTATGAACAGGGGGTAAAGTAGAAATATCCTGAGCATGAAGGAAGTCTGACTATGAGCAACCCAGATATATCTAAAATGTGACGAAGTCACTCATTCTGTACATGTAAAATTAAGAAATTGTTCAATATGGTGTATTGGAAACGTTTGATATCCTTCTATTGTATTTGTTTGATAATGAGTTACTACGAAAGTAAATAAAAAACGGGTACGAGTACAAACCGTTGAGCAATTGTTCAAAATGTTTCCCAAATTCAATCAAAGACAATTTGCAAACATTGTTACTGCTGACGAAACATGGGTTCACTATTTCGAACCAGTAAGAAAAATGGAAACAAAATATGGCTAACTAAACACGGTAGAAGGCCTGTAGTTGCCAGAAGAACTACACTCACGTGCCAAATTAAAAGTCACAAGATGGCTGACTTGCAAGTCAAATTTCACACACCTGCAATTTCTTTTTTCTATAACACTAATACTGGGATAATTTAACCCAGTACTTTTTAACTGGGGTATAGATTCAGATGTCGCCTACTGACTGATCAAAGGGAGGTAAGTGTTTGTTTACAAATAAAGCTGTCGTCTGCAGGAAAAAGTAATGGGTGCCAGAGGGAAGGAATTATCAGATGAGCAGAAAAAATTGATCCTTAAACTGAAATGTGAGGGCAACAGTGGTGGAAAAATTGGAAAAAATATTGGGAATAAACAGATTTACAGTGTGCCATTTTTTGAAAAGGAATGAAAACCAGGAAAATGTCAGTTCAATCAGAGGAAGTGCAAGGAAGTCAAAGTGTGGCAGAAAAAGGCAGAACAGTGAAAGATCAGATAGGAGACTCTTGAATGTAGTTAAAGTTAACCGCAGAAAGACATTGTCAGATATTTCTGCTTTGTATAATGAAAATACACCACAGCAGCTATCCAAACGCACAGTTCAAAGGAGATTACATGAAAATGGGTATCACAGAAAAGTTGTGAAGAAGACAACCACCATTTCCAAAAGGAATAGACAGAAGCGTCGTACCTTCTGTCGATCTCATTTACACTGGACCGTTAATCGTGATTGGTCACGAGTGATATTTTCAGATGAAACACAAATTGGTTTAGGACGATTGATTGATTGATTGATTATTTATTTATTTACACTCAACAATTTTTCAGTTATCTGGTGGCGTCCAGTTTTTGTTGGTGGAGGAGAGAACCCAGATACAAATGTACCTGGGAAGAGACCACCGACCTTCCGCAAGTAAACTGGCAAACTTGTTCACATAACGCCGCGGCCGAGATTCGAACACGCGCCGACAGAGGTGAGAGGCTTTGTGATTTTGAGCCCGATGCTCTAACCCCGATGCTCTAACCACTCGGCCACGGAGGCCCCTGTTTTAAGACGAAATAGGAAAGTTTATGTCTGGAGGAAAAATGAGGAGAAATGGAAACCACGCTGCCTTGGAATCTACAGTGACAAACAGACTCCACAGCTAAGTGTTATGTTTTGGGGGTGTCTTACTTATGGTGCTGTTGGTACATTGACGCCCATAGAAGGGAATACTAATTCTAGGAAGTACATAGAAATTCTTGATGGAAATCTTTGGCCAGTTATTGCTAAATATCAACAGGACAGACCGTATATCTTCCAGGAGGACAATGCACCAGTGCATACATCTAGGGAGACTTATGCATGGAAAACCCAAAACGGTATCACCACCATGAATTGGCCTCCACAATCCCCAGACATTAATATTATTGAAAATGTGTGGAGAACTGTTAAAATAAAACTGCAAAATCGGATTTCTCAAATAAAAACTAGACAGGACCTGATTGACAATGTCTTAGAAATATGGACCTCCCTAACTCCGACGTATATAAAATCATTGTACCAGTCTCTACCTAAGCGAGTACGAGCTGTTCTTGCTGTCAATGGATGCATTACGAAGTACTGAGATTTTGGGGTAAGTGCCATTTCTAGATTTGGAGAAATTAGACCATGAATTCTGCACACTATTTAAGCTGTTCTTAGCACGTCAGCCATTTTGTAACTTTTAATTTGGCACGTGAGTATATAAGCACAAAGAAGGTTCTTTAGTGCATATTCTTCGCATGTGATGGTAAGGCCGAACAATTTCCGAACAAATTTCCGAAGGGCACTATTGTTACAGGTCGGTATTACGGAGATTTTATACTAAATAAGCTCAGAAATATTATCATAAACGACGCCCTGTGTCAGGATTTAGGCATGTTCGTCTAATTCATGATAATGCTCCATCACACACATCTGAGCTTGTGAAGCAATTTTTGAAGTCGGAGAAGGTTATCGTCTAGCCACACCCACCATATTCTCCAGACCTAGCCCCATGCGACTCTTTCCTTTTTTCAAAACTTAAAAAGTTCTTATCTGGTCGTCGTTACAAGTCCCGATAAGCCCTTGGGTCAGCTAGCAGTCAGTGCCTCAGAGGTCTACCTAAATCAGCGTACCGTGACGCATTTCAGAAATGTATTCACAGAGTGAAGTTATGTATTTCAAACCGCGGAGAATACTTTGAAGGGATGTGATGTTCATTTTACTATTTGAGTCGAATGCTTTTGAAATATCGTACAATACACATTACATATCTAACAACCCTCGTACTTAGAACATATATGTGCTGATTTCAGTTCAATCCATCAAATTTTGGGATTTTTGTATCTTATAGTTTTACGCTTTGAACATGTAATTTAACGTCACTAACTATATATGGTATGCGTCACAGAGTAACGGTTCTTTGTGGTACATATAATTTACACTGCATGCGTGTACATGTTTACAATATAAAATCATTTTTCATACATTATTGTGGAATATTTTAGGAGACCCTAAATTATAGTTTACGATCAATCTTAAACTAGTTTTAAGTGTCAGCTTCAAAAACAGGGATTTTATCATTACATTTACGTTTTGTTATTACATTAAGGGATCAGTCCTCAGTATGATTATAATTTGTATCGATATATATATATATATATATATATATATATATATATATATATATATATATATATATATAATTACTAAATTCCAAAATCAATCGATACGTAGAAGTGTCGGCCGGATCCACCTAGCACTAAAATGACCAAGACACGAAGACGCAGATAAATCCTAGGGGCGCCCTGTCGCTCTGTCCTTTCCTCAGGACATACTACTAAGCTAATAATGATACAAATGAAGGGTCGGGCGAACAAGGACCCCTGGACACAAAGTCATAAAATGATATCACGAGGTCTTGTTATAAAGAATCTATATACAAAATATGAAAGTATGTCCTGAAATATTTCAGACGATTAAATAGGTTATAATTCCTGAAAAGTATGTCAAACTCGAAGTCACAAGGTCAAAGGTCATGGTATAAAATGAAAGGACTTTCAATAGGAAAAAAGATTTACATACAAATATGAAAGTTCTACCTTAAGCTTAAAAAGTTACAAAGTTGTTGAATAGGTAAGACTTTTTAAAAAAAAGTTGTTCAAACTTCAAGGTCAAGGTTACAATATCAAACACCTTGGTATTATATGAAAGGCTTTGCCATAAAAAATCGATATATAACATATGACAGACCTACCTTAAATAGTGCAGGAGATATTTGATACTTTACGTTTTCTTAAATTAAGGTTACATGTCAGGTCGCAAGGTTATAAACTTTAATATGAAGAAAGGTTTTGTCACTAGGAATGTATGTATGACATGTGAGAACCCTATTATTCACTATTCAAATGGGTAATTTTTCGAAATTTGAGTCAAATTTCAAGACCAAGATCGCAAGGTCAAAGTTTATGTATGAAATACAAGCCCTTACCATCAGGAGTCTTTATTCGAATAGTTTGAATAGTTCAGGAGAACTGAATAGGTTAAATTTTCTTTAAAGTAGATCAAATTCCATGGTCAAGGTCATAAGGTTAAAAACTATGGAATCAAAGAAAAGATCGTGTCACAAGGAGAGCTCATATGAAAGTATTATCACTTACAATTCGGAAGCTTATAGCAAGGTTTTCAGACAGATAGAGAGCTAGAAATATGCCCTCGACTTTAGTCGTAGGGGCATAAATCACCTTGCGAACTGTGGATTCATTTAGAATGACATTGCTACTTTTGAAAAGAATTTGTTTTAACAATTGGTTAGAGATGAATGTTTTGAGTATCAAATGTTATTATGTGTCTAAATTGAACGTTCGTCAAGCACACACTATTCACTACATGTTTTTGTATATATTAATGGGGTCTGTCATTTATGATGATAGGTCACTATTGCGATACAAGTATCTTTATTGTGTGTCACCAGTTTGAGAAGTTATTTGTTTTGTTTGTGCTGAAATTAGGGAGGGTCAATTTTAAATAAATAGCACCCTCCGTACCATTAGAAGAGAAAATTAACAAAAATACAGTGTGGGTATAGGCATCTTATACATTAATAATTTCGTGTAGAAACAAAGAAAGACCTTCATTCTTATCAAATATATTTATTACCACATAAATCACAATTCAAAGTATTATACAGTCCCATGTGTTGTTTGTGTCGCTCCAAGTATATCTATTGAATAGTATCCCAACTTTCAATATACTCGTGTATGAAATCGTCAGCGAATGAGGACTGGCTGACTTTGTTGTTTATTCATTGCTTTCCAATGTTAAGTTGGACATCCGAAGCCAGGGAAATCTGGTATGGGATGGAGAGGGATGGATTGGCGGGGTTCATAAGACCGGAGACGAGGAAGGCACCAGGTGGGGACATGTTAATTAAACCTGAAACAAGACAGATTTCATATTGTATTTAAATCAATTAATGAGATGATAGAATATAGTTATAATATATATCATTTCATGGAAATTTTCTCTCAAGCAATTCACATTTACTTTAATTAATTATCATGATATTTACCCTGTTAATCAAGATTTAGTCTTCAGTTCAGTGGTCGAGGATTGCGGATTTTTGACGCATTAGAAAATAAAAACTTACCGGGATGGAATGGTGGAAGGTTTGGATTGTTCGGGAGAATTCCTTTAGTAGTGGGGGTGGGGGTGGTAGAGGGCACCACAATTCCTGTGGAGGAGAGCTCGAAAACATTGCCCAGTTTAGCTGCCCTACAACAGAATCTAGCGATAGCAGGACTGAGGGCTTTTAATTGGTCAGCGGTCAGTTTGTTAGCAGCAGCCACGCTGTAAGCCGCTCTTGTGCCGGTCTCAATTTCAATCATCTAAACGAATTAATGTAGTATACTGTAAATGTTTATGCTGGTAATTTGTTAGATAAAATTGATGAACAAATTTACAGATTAATTTAAGTATCAGATTTTCTTTAAATGATATATATTTAACGATAGATTTACAAAACTGAAACAAGTTTTTTTTATGCATCTCTCCAGTTCAAGCACAAGCAACAGAAATGTACTTTTCAATGTAAAGAGTTATCTCTCTTGTCATGGGAATTATCACATTTGTGAAATAAAATGCAAAGAGAGAGAGAGAGAGAGAGAGAGAGAGAGAGAGCGAGAGAGCGAGAGCATTTTAAGGAGGAATGACACCAAAGAAAACCGGTATGGATGGAAATCGGGAGTATATGTACAATTACATGTTTGAATTGAAAATTGTCAAATTACCTTACATAGATTAAAAAGTGTAGTTGTTGTTATAAGTAACCCGAAAGAAACCCATAATAGACTCGAATTCACAGTTTACGGATCGGCAGTGGACCCTGTACTAAGTATGTCATCGAGCTATCCGACTAAGCAACACGATTTAAAAGGACAAAAAATACATTTTAGGTACCTGTTATATTCCATTTATGTTTGGAAAGGAAGTCAGCTGTTATGGTGGTGTGGTATTCCTCTTTTTATATTGATTTAAGGATATTCAAGAAGATTCTACAAGACACTTAATTACCGTTTCTCTATTTTCCAACTCAGACATCGACTGACTCATATTGGCGAAAGTATTTCCCACAAAACAGACTTCAACAGGTCTCGCACGGAACAGCCGTTTAAAGATACCGAAAAATCCTGCGGGATGATCTTTGTCGTCGTCCCCGAGAATATCATCAAGATTCTCGTCGTCAAGATTCTCGTCGTCAAGATTCTTGTCGTCAAGATTCTCGTCGTCAAGATTCTCGTCGTCAAGATTCTTGTCGTCAAGATTCTCGTCGTCAAGATTCTTGTCATCTGCATCGGCCAGATCTTCTGCCGAATCGCCTGGTGCAATGTGCCCAGCTGGGGGAACTCGGTACTTGATGCGAATTCCCAGTTTTCCCTTTAAAAAAAGTTATGTAAATCATATCTTTGTACAAATGCGTATTGTTTAAAAATATAGTTTATCTATTATAAGTTGTCATCTTTAGATTTCAGCAATTTTATATCTTTTAGGAATAAAAAGGACATACTTTTGAAAAATCAAACATTGTGCTGTGTCTGTCAAACGCGGTATTATCTAATTCTCTGTCACTTGATACAAGGACAGCAATCTGTTTGTTCATGTGCACACGGGCAAATTCGTCAACTTCCACAGCAACATTGGTGTTCTTTTCATCAAGATCTGTCAACCAGGAAAATTTCTTTACCTGTCAAAATTTGGTAACGTTTTATTACAAAATCAAGCACGTTTCAGATTGGTACTGTATACCATTACATAAGGATACCTACACGAAGTTAGATTTCTGAAATTTGTCAATGAAGTAGCACATAAAATTTTAGTAACCGTGAGTTTTTTGATGAGCTAAAAAGAATAAAAGTACATTTCAGATACAACTTAAAATTCTTTTTTTTTAATGTAGCTTATTATAAAATTTATTTTTAATGATACATTTTACCTGCGGACAATTTAATTTTAAAACCGGGTAATTATGTCCACTGGTGATTTTGTTACATTTAAGTATAAAGTTGATCTACTTCCAACTTATCTATAACAACTTTCTTTTAAATAAAGCAAAGCACACGACTTGGCCTCATTCACATCAATCTTACATATACACTGTACCAATAGCGTGTCTCTCAGAATTCTTCAGATCTCAAAACTAACAAAGTTTACTTACATTAGAGAAGGGACGGGCGTCATTTCCACCATCCCCATTTCCACCTGGACGACCGCGCCCCTTTCCCGGTGGACGTCTTCCTTGTCCCCGGCCTGGGCGGGCAAAAATCTCCGTAACACCCACAGAAAGGAGTAGAAGCGAAAGAGTAAACGCGTACTTCATTTTCTTTTGAGGTACTTTGTAAGATCATAAGTAGAAATCCTTTATATACGCTAAAACTAGCGGAAAATAATGAAAAACACGTCATAATTTATTTCTGTAATTTCATGATCTTAACAGCGTGAATATTAAGTCAAAAGGATTTAACCATCCGGGTGGTGGATAAGGAACGATAACTGTTATAAGGACAAACAGGATATCGGGCAACAGTTATATTCGTACCTTTCACAAGTGACATCTTCTTCTCGCTTTGTTCAGTATATAGGTAGTTGAAAGAAAGAGGAATATTAATTCCAAAATGAAATTTGCAAAAAGTGAAGAAATTATCTATGCATGTCAATGTCTAGTGCAAAATTTCTGTCTGAAGTTTTGCCCTTCACTGTAAAATATTTTAGACATTAGTGTCAAACAGCTTTTAGAGATACTTATTTTTCTGGGTTTCTTTTGTAACGAAGACATTCCCATTCTACATGATGGAATGGTGATATAATTGTTTGGGAAGTATACCTGGGCACTGAAGAACTGGATATTTCTCTGTAGACATATACAATAATGAGTGGGAAAAACAAAAGGTCAAATCAGAAAGCCTGTGATAAATAGTAGTAAATAAACAACTGTTTCAGTGATGCTCTCTCTCTCACTCTCTCTCTCTCTCTCTCTCTCTCTCTCTCTCTCTCTCTCTCTCTCTCTCTCTCTCTCTCTCTGAACGAATTATTTCATTTTCAGAAATTGTTAAATTTTCCATCCTCTTTAATGCGAAACACCTGCCCTTTATAAATACAATAGATGGATTTCCAATGTTTTTACCTTCGATATTTTACCAATTGAAATGATAGTCATTTCCTCATGAATGTGAGCAATGCGCGTATGAATCTTGATAAATATAGTACGATATCTTATCGGCTGTGAATATTCTGACAGATATATAGCTGTAAAAATGAATTTCATTTTTGTAAATACATGAGGGTTTGAACAGCAAAATATCAAGCCACCATACTGGCGTAAACAATCAGTATTTCGGCTTAAAGCGTCGCAGTTCATGCCCACATGTATTTTCAAAAATAAAATATATTTCTTAAATATCTTAATATATTGTTAGTTCGTTTGCTGTCATGATTATTTCACAAAACATGATGAATATATTACCCTTTTCATTCTATTTTGATTTCGATAAAGCTCGAATTTCTTACATTCTATTCTCAGTGGCGTTTGAAATAGTTGAACTAAAATTTCATGTAAAATTGAAGAAATCAAAAAGATATGTAAAAGTGTTTCACATAATCATTAACGGCAGTAATAAAACTTATTGCAATAGCAATTTATCATCTGTGGTATATAATACTGGGTTTTTCAAGTATAAATCGATATTTTTCTATGTTTACAATGCGTTCCTATGGAAACCAAGTCGCATAGCAACCGCGCCCTAACCAACATTTATTCATTCATGAATATCTTTTGGGTTGTGATTATGATTTGTTTCACGTTAAGTCGGAATCATGAGAATTCACCTTGCTTAAATGGCCCTGTCTTAAACGACCATGTCAGTTTCTAAAAGAATCTCGATCAACCTAGATCTTAAAACGTATTGATATAAAATGTAGTGTTTATACTTCTCAATATATATTTGTAACGTTTGATAGAATACTACATGTCGCTTTCCAGAATCTGATTTATAATCAAGTTCAAATGATTGAGATATAAATAAATCAATGAATAGTGTATTGATGCATATATTTATTGTCCGATGTTTTAATATTCTGATTATTCCAATTCTCCCCCCCCCCCCCCCCCCTTCCTGTCTTCTTTTGTATTAAAATTCCTTTTTATTTTAAAGATTTTTATAGCCATAATATAGCGTAGCGTCACAGGATTTATTTCGGACATTTTTCAATCAATATCGCGTTGTAATACTTAATTTACATGTAACAAAATACCCGAAGATTAAATCATAGCGTAAATTTAATGCTAGCTGTTTTGTGTATCTTTTATTATCTTTAGCTATCTAATGTAAACATTTTCATTTGTCACGAGGAAGGGACTGGTCGTCTCGAAACTGTAACAATCTAACTGAACAACACACACACACGTATTCTCTCTCTCTCTCTCTCTCTCTCTCTCTCTCTCTCTCTCTCTCTATATATATATATATATATAAAACACGTCACAAATACTTGCATTTGCATTTCAGACACAGGCAATCATATCGCTTGGGTTCGAAATTCCCATTAATAGGCAATTCGAAGCTAGGCTATATATTTGCCCGTCATTTCAGGGGAAAAAAATTATTATGATGAGCAGCTCGAGTTAAGAAATTATTGCCGCAAGTGTCGACCATTATCACACAACGATGTGTTGATTGTTCTATCACGGTACGGCATGGACCAAGGCATGCGACACTCGATTTCTATGAGAACTCCCTTAAAACAATTTTGAGGCTTTTAAAGGTAGGTGTAAGAAACTACCTAATATGTGGCTTAATATTCAAAATCAGAAATCTGTTTGGGGAAAATAAAAGTTTTATTTTGGGTCTGAAATTTTAAAATCAAGAAAAGATGTAAATTACGGAATATCAAAGAAATCGAAGAATGTTTAAAATTCCAAGTCGCAGTTGGCAATATATAGTTCCATCTGGCCCTTCTCATTTTCACTTCAGAGTATTTCAAGAAGGAAATTATTTGATTACAGAGAAATAAAAGAATTTTAATATTCAGAGCCACGAATGGCTGCTGCTGCATCCAGTCATTTCCAATAAACGGCGGGAAAGGGATGGTGCAACCTCCACAATCACTCTCTAGATCCGCCACTGAAGTATTTAACATTGAAATTGTCTGTCATGATCTAACAAATATCCTACCTTATTCCACGTCTAGGTTCCTTTTATCTTTACACACAATACATGAACAAATCCACTCATCCGTATCACACTTCAATCAGACGAAAGACGTTGAATGGTCTTTTACATCCCTTTACAATTTTTTCTCCTATATGCGATTAGATATATACCATGACAAATACAAGTAGACCTTCTTGTGATGGGATTGTGTACTACGCCCACGGTAATGATTGCATTGTCATTTGACCGAAACATAAAAATCAAGCCCGGTAAGGCGATCATACGATTTTCATGGTGACCAAAAGAAATAAAACCTCAGGCAATACACATTCAAAATACCATGACCAAACCCTTTCTAGATTATGTATTTGACATACAGACATATTGAAAGGCGAGAACTCAGTATCCATGTTACCTCGTAATGTTTTCTAGATTACGTGTTTGTCATACAGACGGCTTGAAAGACGAGAATTTGGTATTCAAAAATTATCTCTCATCATAACGTGGTAGTTATCAAATCTTAAAATATGGAAATTGTACAGTAGATTTTGAATAATTATAACTGAAACATAAATAGAGTCTGGAAATCGAATGTTACTGTAACAGGCAAAATAATAATAATGATAACTAATAAAAAAGGAACTGGTTTTCATGACTTTGATATATATATATATATATACTTTTGAGGAAGCAGAGGTATAATTTCACTTTATAGATTTAAGAGCCCAAATTCATATCAAATTTAGTTTTTATCTAGATGAAAGACTTAAAAGATACTATCGTAATTTTTCAAATGGTTACATATCGTGAAAGTGCAATTGCAATTCTGAAAACATAGATAAGCAGAACAGATTTCAAGAATGATTTTGGTCATTTCATTTACATGGGCTTTTGACTGTTGTATTCTTTGGTTGATATAAATTGCTAGATAAAATTGTTATTCCACTGAAGATTTTGTATAAATCAAAGCCTAAGCGGATAATAGTAATCGACCTTGATTTATGATGAAAAGCAACACACGTTGTTGACTGTGCATGTGTACAGTTAAGGTGTAAACTAACATACCAAGGAATACAAATAAAACAACAAAGAGAAATAGTCTCAAACTATATATTCTAAAGTTTACGCGTGGTCTTAAAACGAAAGTAACACACATCAAATGGCTAGGAGGAATAAGCATCCCCTGTCGACCGGTCACACCCTCCGTGATTCATATTTATCAATGAGGTAAATGAAGTAATCCACAGTCAAAATCAGTTAGTAAAGAACGGCTTAACAATAGGTATGAAACACGTTAGGCAGTTAAACCTAACGACAGGTTGTATTGCAAATGTAGATCATTATAACGACCAAAGATGTCGCAAAATTCTGATTTTAAACGAAACTACTGAAACCCATGTAATATCAACTTATTTGTCTGTAGCCACTCTCGATTTCAAAATTGATCATACTCTGAACATAATCTTGCCTATCGAATCAACACCATATGCAGGTAATAATGGAATATTGTTACATAAATATGAGAAGACGATACTGAAGAAAATGAAGTCATCCCGTTTGTCATAAAATTGAGTTGCTAGTTAATCGTTAACGCCTATTTGCAATAAATATCCAGATATAAAACATATATGTTTTGTCTTTGAATCTACATATGAATGAAGGTGAGTATTAGTAAAAGATAAAACGTCCTCGATGTATATAAAATGCCAAGTTGAAGGCCATAGGAAGAGATTTGTTGTTCTCATGTTGCTCTCATGTAGAAGCTGTTGAAGAAATTCTGCCTCATTATAGAATACAAAACAGGTCAGTTGATAAAGGAGCACAACTCCTGCCCATAGGAATTTCAACAAATTGTTGGAAGACTTGATCACCACCGACAACGAAATTATCGTCAATGAGTAACTCCAAGATCTTTTGAATATCAAATTTAGAGTACTTGTGCGTAGAATCAGAGTCGTGTTTAGCAATAATTTTTTACTAATCACTAGGTATTTATATTTTCGAGTTCCAGTCTATTCCTTTAACATTGGTAATGATAAGTATTAGTACAAATTATTATTTTGATGAAGATCCCTCAACAATCAGTCCGACCACGATGGGGGAATTGGAACCCCTTAAATAGCACAAAATAACTTTTATTCAGCTCCCGTAATCCTTCCAGGCACACTGCTGGATATCTCCATCGTTTAGGTTGATGAAATGAGTACCACTTCTGTCATGCCAATTAAACGAAAACAATTACTTTACAACATTTTATTGTCTTTTATTTAAGTATAAAACAAAACTTCAAACAGTCACCGGGTTTCACACAATTTGATGGTTAGGTATCCTTTGACATGTTCTTTACACGGATCTGCTTAACGAAAGAAGGTGATACCGGAAGTGACGTGGATGTTATACGGCACGTTCAGTTCTGGTTGAGAAGGATCAATAAGACCTCTGACCTTGAACGACTGGGAGGTCTGCAGGATGGAGCCTGAACAAAAGCCAGTAGAAGATCATGGCGAATCAGTGTGTTCTATAAAATTAGAGATAATGCGACAAGTTCAACTTGTTAAAAAAGAAAGTACTGCTCACTGGATTTCACGAGATATGCGTTTTCTTTCTGGATGGCTTTGGTACAGAATGCTGTGGTGAACTAGCCGTGGTTTAGCAAAGAAGACTGTATTGTCAGCTGCTTCAACAAAGCGAGTCATGGGTTCTCCGGTTTCAACTTCCCCCGCCTAAAGAATACACATAATATTTTATACATAATAATTTATACAAATATAATAACAACTGCCAATGTTTTCTCAGTAGCAAACTTGTTAAAATATGTTTTATTCCTCGATAAAAACACTGACCTTTGAACATTTTGTTAAATCCTATGAAATGCATAAAAGTTAAACGAAGAGCCCCATTTCCCCATTGTTTATATATTCGTATAATACAAACATATTACACATAATTACTTAAGTAGTTAATTGCCTTGGTATAATTAGATTAATTAATCTACTCGTAAGGAATTAGAATAAGTTCTTTGCAAATACCACCTTGAAATTAGATGTGCGTATTAAGTCAATTCTGTAATCCTGGAATCAACGGATAATTTGTAGATACGCCTATGAAACCAGTCGTTTTCTTGCACTTCTATATAAGTACCTGTTCTACTTGTATTGGTACTCTTTTAGAGTTACATGTGCTACCCTTGACTAACGCACTGATGAACGTTTACTGTTTGCTGATCGATTTTTCACCAATCACATCACCGAGGATTATCATTCGGTTGACCGCTCTTGATTTGGACAGTGCCTCAGTGACAGCTTAAAGTGTGTGTTTATATCCAACGAAAACCGAATAATTATGCAAATGGAAAATCCTATTATTGTCTGAACCCCTTTTTCTCAGATTTTCTTACACCCAATGACCTTATTATACCGGCAAGTTCAAATTAGTAACAATAAATGTATTTTGTATAATTTTGAACCACACCAGTTTCTGTTTATCTTAATGGGCTAACAACATGTCAATCAGATAGACGGGCGGATAAGATTATTTCCACATCCCTATATGTTAACTGATACGATGTAATCCATCATTATAACTGACGAACGGAAACTTAGCGAACTAAAGTCACTTCAAAACAAAAGCAGAAAAGGTTGCTAAATCATTAATCAGTAAGCTGTGCACCAATCTACGCTACAAGCAAACTTATTTTTGCCATTATACAACAGAAGTTGTGACCCACATCGCCTCTGTTGATGAGTTCTCCCTTTACTTCTTCTGCTACCACACTGCTGTCCATAACAAAACACACGGGGGTGGTAGTAGTAGACGACTGTGCGACAGGGGCGTGGAATCGTATCGCCATCTTATTCTGGAAAATCAGATATATTGGTTTTGTGTACTTTCAGAATTGTTAGCTAACGTACGCAGTTGTTAAACAAACTTTGGATTAGTTAGTAGTTAACACACACACACACACACACACACCTGGTATCCGACCGATGACTTATGAAAAATATTTGCATACAGATTAATGCATTTCCTTCTACAACTGTGAAAAAAATCACCATTTTATTAACCTGGGCAGTGATTTCTATTAAATATTTAGTCTTGGAAATGAATTCAAAGTATATGATAGGGTAGACTAATGTGTCATATTTACAAGTACATATATGGACAAGCATCAAATGACAAGGTTTATTTCAGGTTCAAATATTGTAAAATAACTGTTTTATCTACTTTCTGAATTTCAAATTGATTGAAAACGGAGGTTAATATCATAGCAATGAATCGCAGCTTACAAAGAAAAAGGCTTTGGCGGGAACAGCTACCATCAGAAGCACAAGACAACTCGCAACACGTGATGCCATATCGTTTACTTGCTACGAGGCTGTTGTTAACGTCAACTGTCAGTTAAAACCAAGTCAAAACGTGAATGCAAATGAATTTCTTACATAGTAAAATTGTAATTAATCTCCTTAGTTAACAAAATATAATAGTAATTATTAATATATGGATGACGCGATTGAAGAATGGTTGTTATAATCAGAAAGTTCAATCATAATCCTGAAGCAGGATGTGCATGATATGTGTTCTCGTGCTGTTATGTCCCTTGCTGTGTATACTGCATGGGAGTATACAAGTCCATGCATCGGACATTATGCTTGTTTTCATTGCATCGTTTTGATTAGTTGTTTTACCCTTCTAATATTGATTTTCAAACTTCAAAAATTTACGTAGATTTAAAGTTTTGTTTCACTTCAAACACAAAACAAGAATTGATTTATTGCAATGTAGCTTATTCATACGGGTCATGAATTGTGTTGAAATATTTCACGTCAGTTCCGATAAAACACCGCAATATTAAGCCAAAATTATCATAATTTACTTCAAAGGTCAAAATCTAACTACGGACATACCGACCGTAGCTAAATTTTTACCTTTGAAGTAATGGATTGAATGCAGTGTTTGTACACGAAAATTCATTTCAGTGACAAAAACTTTTATAATAGGATAATTTTCCGTTATTTCAGTAATTACACTTCACAAGACCTTAATGTAGCTAATAAAAGATAGTGAAAGATAAAGCAAATGATTGAGAATTATTACACGCTGTAGCTCTATATGATAAATGAATCTATATGATGAATAAATTCTCTATTCTGCTCACTTTAAAAATAATTAATATGACAGAAAATATAAATTTTTTGTCGATTGTATATTTTGCTCATGCTCGCCACCATCGTTTGTCATCGCCTTTCTGCTTATTATTATTTGCTATGCAAACATCATATGTTTTTTCGTTTAACCACATTACCCCGTTCTTTCTCAAGTTCTCTCGGAATCATGTATTTTAGCTTTATCAGTTACACTTTTTCTTTAACTGTCTACACAGAAACACAAGAAGAATTACAAAAAAGCAATAAGGCAAATTCAAAGAGTAGCCTCAGCTACATCAGGGTCAGTTTAGCTTTTACATGGAATTATGAAACGGTCTCGTCATATGTACACAATCATTTGTTGTTGAAGACGAAACGGCGCAAATTCAGGTAATTGAAATCGCAAAGTCAGGTAATTACATATTTATAGAAACAGCGTAAGTCAGAAAATTTGCATGTCTTTAGAAACAGTCCAACAAGAAATTTAATATTTGTAGAAATAGAAACAGCGGTAAGTTAGGTAATTACATATCAATATAAATAACGGTAAATCAGGTAATTATTCATCTGTTGAAACATCGCAAAGTCAGGTAATTGCATATCTGTAGAAACAGCACTAAGTCAGGTAAGTTCATATCAACAGAAACAGCGCTATTCAGATAATTACATAACAATAGAAATAGCGATAAATCAGATAATTACGTGTCGGTAGAAATAACCGTGAAGTCAAATAATTTGCATGTTTGTGGAAACCGACTAAATCAGGTAATTACATATTTACATTTGTAGAAACAGCCGCTAAGTAAGGTAATTTGGTAATTACATGTCTGTAGAAACAGTCGCTATGTTGGGTAATTCGGTAATTACATATCTGTAGAAACAGTCGCTATGTTAGGTAATTCGGTAATTACATATCTGTAGAAACAGTCGCTATGTTGGGTAATTCGGTAATTACATAGCTGTAGAAACAGTCGCTATGTTAGGTAATTCGGTAATTACATGTCTGTAGAAACAGTCGCTATGTTGGGTAATTCGGTAATTACATATCTGTAGAAACAGTCGCTATGTTAGGTAATTCGGTAATTACATATCTGTAGAAACAGTCGCTATGTTGGGTAATTCGGTAATTACATAGCTGTAGAAACAGTCGCTATGTTAGGTAATTCGGTAATTACATGTCTGTAGAAACAGTCGCTATGTTAGGTAATTCGGTAATTACATATCTGTAGAAACAGTCGCTATGTTAGGTAATTCGGTAATTACATATCTGTAGAAACAGTCGCTATGTTGGGTAATTCGGTAATTACATATCTGTAGAAACAGTCGCTATGTTAGGCAATTCGGTAATTACATATCTGTAGAAACAGTCGCTATGTTAAGTAATTCGGTAATTACATAGCTGTAGAAACAGTCGCTATGTTAGGTAATTCGGTAATTACATATCTGTAGAAACAGTCGCTATGTTAGGTAATTCGGTAATTACATATCTGTAGAAACAGCCGCTAAGTCAGCATGTCAGTAGAAGTAGTCTATTTAAGACTCGCTCAGAGGATAATTTATTCATATGAAAAGGCTACAAATGATTCTGAAAAAAAACTAAAAAGCTGAAGTAGTACAAATCTGTATGTGGTTTGTATCATGGCTCTTAGGCATGCAAGTCAAATTCGTAAAGGGTAGATAACAGTATTTCACAACAAAGTACATCTAAAAACGAATCTTTGTCAGATATTTCATGCTCACATGATGTATAAACAAGTTATGATTTTCATGATGTAACACCTATAATATATGTATCAATAGATTTATTAAAATTGATTCTTTTCTTCAATATTGAATGATTCCATAAAAAGAGAGAGAGAGAGATAACTAACAATGATCAATCTAACAAATCCAATGAAATACACGGAACATGGCAAGCACAAGAAAGAGGGTCAGGTACGTAGGAGGAGTAAGCATCCCCTGTTGATCAGTATCAAAATAAAAAGTATGTAAAGAATGGAATAAGAATTGATATGTAACAGACAGCATTAGACTAACAACAGATTCTATTTGCAAATGATATTAACGATGATAGAATCTGCGAAATACTGACCTTAAATAAGATTGTTGAAATCCCCGTAACAACAATTTATTTGTCAGTAGCCTGTTTTGTTTTAAAAATTGATCTTATGGAAAACATGCTGAGAGTTGAGAGACATCGACATCATAAACAGAAGATAGGATACAGCCACATGAAAATGGGAAGTTGACAGTGGAGAAACTGACGTCATCCCGTTTGTCATAAAGTTGAGTTGTTAGTGTACCAGCAAAACATTCAGATAGCAGATTTGGGAGGCTTTTTGGTCTCGTTCATTAAATATATGCCTTAAAGTCATTATTGAATAAAAAAGTAGATTGGACAAATTAAAAAAATAGTTCGCAGTTATTTCAAGTTGACGGGGATATATCAAATCGATATAAGACAGAGTGAATACACCTAAATTTCGGGTTGAAGGGAGAAGGATTTTTCTCTTCCCATGAAAGCGCTTTTAAATGAATTCTGCCTTGTAAGAATACAAAAACACGTCATTTAATGCATGAGCACAATTCGTTTCTACGGGAATTCCAAAGGATTGGTGGAAGACCTAATCCCCAAAACTACGTAAATATTGTCAAAGAGAAGGCTAAAATAACCAACGGTATTCAATCTCGTAATGACCATAGAAAATACAAATCAGAGAGATGGGCAAACACCGACCCCTGGTCATACCAGAGGTGGGATCAAGTGCCTAGGAGGAGTAGGCATCACCTGTCGACCGAACTCCAGCATCTTGTGCGTAGAATTGGAATGAATACGAATAGTTTCCGTTTTTATTGAATCATCAACCCTCTATAATGTTAAAAAGACTATCCTTTAATTTGTCGAAAGATATATAATGTTGAAAAGTCGTAGGTTTTGATGCTGTTGATTTTGGATAAGTTATGTGATTTCAAATTTACTAAGTTCTTTGATATGTTTTGGAATCCACATTTGATTTTCCCTACATCTCGCATATGTTGTAGCACAGTACGTCTTGATATTTTTGTGAGGAGGAGAGGTAGGGGCTTGGTAGAACATCAAATGGATCATGTAATATATCTTTGTAAGAATAGTGAATTTATTTTTTAAGAAATTTAAACTATATTTCAAAGGGAAACTACAAAATATTATTTTATTAATATAAGATTCAGATTTGTAACCTATATTTATATTAATTATGTTTTGATTTACTTTCAGATGTATATCAAGGGTAAAATACGTCAAAATATTTCAAATGCATATAGCGACGTATTTTATCAAATTCAAAACTGCCATTAAACTGCCATTAATATAATTGTATGAAACATATACTTGTTGGTGTAATTATGTATAAATGCTTTTTAGATAAGTGATTTCAAATTTACTAAAAGTTCTTTGATATTTTTTTTAGAATCTACATTTGATTTACTTTACATCTCGTATATGTTGTGGCAGTTTTAAGCACATTAAAAATCCCTGTCAATGGAATTAATGAATATGAGTTACCGTACCTAAACTTGATCCCCATATAAGATAACTAACAGTATTCAGTCTCGTAATTCCAAGAGAAAAATACAAATCAGAGAGATGGGCAAACACAGACCCCTGGACATACCAGAGGTGGAATCAGGTGCCTAAGAGGAGTACGCATCCCCTGTCGATCGGTTACACCTGCCTTGAGCCCTACATACCGATCAGGCAAACGGAACAATTCGTAGTCAGAATCAGTGTGCCAAGAACGACCTAACAGTTGATATGAAACACGTCAGATAACGTTATAACGTTATAACGATCATAAAATTTGCGAAACGCTGAGTTTAGACGAGATTTTACAAACCACTGTTAAGTCAACTTCTTTGTCAATAGCCTCGATTTAAAACCTTATCATATGCAGAACAAATCAGTTGAAACTAAATGGTTTCATAACACCGTAATACCTACATGTAAGATTTTAACACTAAAGCCACAATAGTTATTCTTTAAAGAATTGTTGTGACATCACCCACTTGTTTGTTATACCCATTTTATGACATAACGGACTGAAAACTGTCCAATAAGTTGGAATATGTCCATTATTAAGCATAACCTGTGCAACGTTTTCGAAAATATTGGCTAGTTTTACATAATGCACTGGTACCTGTAAGAAATGTACAAATGGTATAGATCTAAGCCTTTTCTTCTCAGAATGAACAGACACATAAAACGTTGCAAATTCATTTATGTTCACATATCTAAATGTCGCAGGGTCCAACGAAGATAAAAACAAGTGTTGGTCAAGGTTCAACGCGTATTTTGTAGTGTTAATGGGACAAAAACCCACACAGCATGTAAACATCACATATAGACGGCGCATAAAAGATGTTAACACCAAAGAGAACACAAACATTTCAAGTTACGCTGTCAATGTAAGTAATCATTTATCAATGGGATACATGAATGCAAGTAAGGATAAACCTTTACATGACTCCAGTAATATAGTATAAAATGAAGTTTATACTTTACATCACGTCACACAGTGACTGTATATGTGCAGCAATATCTCATGGGATAATGACATTGGCGCGAAACTGCTTTTTTTATATCATTGATGTTAGTAATGAATATTGATGTCTTGATGTTGACACACATGATGTGATTAAAAATTCATTCACATTTGTACTCAATGGACTATTAGGCTATGAGCACCAATAGCATTTAGACATAGTGGTTACTGCAAAACAACTTTATAAATAACAGGTGTGACAAAAACTAAAATCGAGGTTAAATCCAAGTGAAAAGGATGTAATTAATAACTACCCCAATATCTGTGCCACACGTTCTTCGTTTACATTTGAAAAAAACCCCAGTATGATTACATGTATATACATATATGAACACAAATCCATTGCCAGCTCTGACGTCCATAATAACACATTGGTACTGTGGCCCTTCAATATTTTAGAAAACTTGATAATAATCATCTCCAGAAATGTAGCCTAATGGGACAAGATGGACCATTGGAAGACACATATCTAAACTCCCTAACTGTGACCGGTCGCGGTAGGTCAGTGGTAGAGCGTTCGATTCGTAACTGAGAGGCCGTGAGTTTAAGTCTCGCTAGTGCAATAGCCGCGTCAAACCTAAGAAGTTATCATAGATAGTTGTTGCTCTATCGCCCAGTGCTCGGCATTTAGAAGTGACAATCTTGTGTCTTTCGTATATGATCTTAGAAACGGAGGACCCGTGTCACGGCATGCGTTGGTACGTTAAAGAACCCTCACTGCTACGGCCCTTAGAGTTAACATAGGTCTAAATTTGTGGTACTTCATCTACAGGTAGTGAAGTCCAAATATGAGTGAAACATTCTTGATAGTATGTAAAACATACAATCAATCCTAACTGAAAAGGTGTAGATAACGAACAGTCTCATAACTCCTATGAAGTATGGCAAACACAGACCTCTGGACATACCAGGTGTCACAAAATCCGATTGGATCCTCACACAAAATTACATCAAGGGAAAGAACATTGTGACGCATCTTGTTAGTGGAGGGCAGACCAAAGGGTTTGCAGTATTGACTTCACACGACCATTACTCACGATTAATTTTGACATCATAAATATTGCCTCTTCAATAAAAATGGAGAAAGGAAATATTAACATCTTGTTATCTGTCATTCATAAATTTGAAAAAAAAAATTAAAGGTACTCTGAAGTTGATATTAAAAAGATTGAGTGATTGTTGTTTTCCGCCACATTCAACAATTTTTCAGTTATCTGGTGGCGTCCAGTTTTTATTGGTGGAAGAGAGAACCCAAATACAATGTACCCGGGAAGAGACCACCGACCTTCCGAAAGAAAACCGGCAAACTCTCTTGCATATATAGGCGCGAGCGAGAATCGAGCCGATATTGAAAAGACGCCGGAATTCCTCATTGACATCTTTGGTGGTCAGGTCTTCAAACAGTCTGTTGGAATTCACAGAGGCACGGATAGTGCTACGTTATGAGGTAACCTGTTTTTATATTCTTACGAGGTAGAAATTATTCTGAATCTTCAACACGATAAGAAAAAAAACCCAAACTGCGGTAGTCTTGAACTCGACATTAGATATATCAACGAAGATTTACCTATTAATAACTAGACATCAACCTATACATACACGGATGAATATAAGTAAATTTAGAAGCAAAAATGAGATATTTGTGTTTTGAGGCCTTAATTGAAGAAAAGCAGAAAGTACATGTATTATTATCAATCAACTGGGAACTGTGGTTCTGAAAGTGCTCTTTTCTGTGACTAAACACAATGATGTCTTGTAGGGCAAGGTGTCAGAAAAAGTGGTGTATCATCAACCTTCCTGTTGTGTGTTTTTATTTATCATCTGTGAAATGCATCATAATTATCACAATTAATATTATCATTTAATGTATAAGATTCTAGGTGTTTGTATTCAGCGCTGGTTGACGATATTTGATGCACTATTTCCCTCATCGATGCAGATCATTACGAAAATAGCAAACGAATATTCGGTACTTTAAAATAAAAACAAAATAATGTATTCTGCCATTCCACACTAAGGTTACTGTTTAACGTCCATCTCAAAATAAATTCACTCATCTCATATGGGAACGTCTTGATTACCGGTGAAGAGTTGCAAACTTTAGGCCTATGCCCGGCGCTTACGACCTCTGAACAGGGAGGGATATTTATCGTACCACACCTGCTGCGACACATGACCTCGGTTATTGGTGTATCATCTGGAGGTAGTCGCCTCTTACGAGAAGCAAGCGGTACTGAAGACCTATTCGAACCTGTATCCCCACGGGATCCACACAAAGGATAGGAGTCAAAGGTCTGATAATGTATATTTCTTGGCCAATCTGAAATTCTCCATGGACAAAGATACAAGCAGCTCTTATCGTTGATAATAAAGTTAAATCAAACGTATTTCTTCACTTTGTACCAAAGGGTGGATTTAATGGTACTTGTGTAAATCCCCAAACCATGCCACATGTTTACCTCTGAACACAATCCAGCATGAAACATGCAAGTGTGCCATTAATCTACATCAATTAACGCATTCTGATATGTGCGAACAAATCATGAACACCGTCCCAATATCTCCTGAATTCAACATAATCTATTCTTTAAAATGATTTGTTGCGTGAACACTCGTTATCGTGCGATATAAATTTTTACATCAAAACGTTTTCCTTTTTACAACTTGCAACAAATCAGATAGTATTCATTCTTGACGTATTTGGCAATGCTCCATGGTTTGACTAACTACCTTTACAACTGGAAGCCATCGGATCCTTTCAGTCCAAACAAGTTTGGAGAAATGTTAATTGCGTGACAGGGCACAACTTCCAAGATGAACAGCAACACATACACACTTCGCAGATCCTGTAAGATAATATAAACACATGAAGTGTCCTTTTCGCAATGTCAGTGAACTTTACTATATATTATTGTATGTACATATGGATTAACCTATCGTTCATATAATAATCTTCCTTTTATCGTAACTGTTACTTTCTGATGGGGGGTATAAATGATGAAGGAATAACAAAATCAAAACGTATTTTCTGTTAAAATTGATTTATTACAATACATCGTAGATCATGTTAATCTATGCGGGTGATTGATTATTTTCACAGTTGCGCAATAACATATTGCAAAAGTCGAAAGTTAGCGAGAGTCATTCCATATAAAATAAACGTATTTTTGTATATGGAACTTCATTTTAATGACAAAAACCTTTCAAATTATTATTAAATAGGATAATTGTCTTATGGAAATATCAGCAATTACCCTTCATGAGGTCTTCACTAAGGTTGTTCATCAAAGATAATGAGGGGGAAAAGTTAGGAGTCAATGCAATCCACAGCCCTATATAACGAATAAATTTTTCATTCTACCCCATACAAGAGTATCTAATACCACAGAAAACATGCGATTTTTATCCATTATTTGTTTGTTGTGTTCCTTTCTTATTTTCCCAGGTTCGCTGCTATTGCCTGTCGTCGTTTCGTTCCTTTTTAGCTATTGTCGTTATCATTATATATTTTCTTTTAACCACATTTTTTCATTTGTTTTCTTCCTAGGTTCTCTCGGAAACAATTATGTTACATTGATCAACAATTCACCTGGAACTATTTATATAGGGACATCGAAAGAAGTATTGCAAAGAAATGTCGAAATAAACCAAGTTCAAATAAAAGATTCCCCGGTACTTCGACAACTACATCAGGACCAGTTTAGCTTTGATATGGAATTGTGTGACGCAGTTGCCATAAGTACGGGATCATTTGTTGTTGCAGACGAAGCAGCCCCTAAGTCAGGTAATTACATATCTGTAGAAAGATTCATACAGAGGGTGATTTATTCATAAAATGGCTATAACTATTTTTGAATATTTTGTTAAAATGTTCAAGTATCACAAATTTAGCTTGTGGTTGATATCATGACCTTTTCTCATGGAAGATGATTATATAAAGGGCAGATAAATCTGTGTTATTCAACAACGTAGACATAAAAAGCATAAACAATTGTATGTCGATTATATTTGACGCTCAAGCTGTATATAAACAGTTCATCATTTTTAGGATATAGATATATAGTTCGTGTACTATAGAATATAAAATACTATTATTATTATTGAAATATATACCATGTGTGTGTAATGATGTATTTGGGCATGGAATCAACAATGAAGAATCAAATACACATACATCTGAGAGAGAAGAAAGATAATAATGTTATACTTGCACTGTTGAGTTGCGGTATACTTAAATGTAAGATTAACCAGAGCGCGGTAGATGTCTGCAAAAAACGTGACGATAGCAACGATGACCAATAAAGAATACAAAATTAAGAGTAAGACAAACACGGTATGATCTGATGATTAACACAATATGTTTATTTATTTGATTCTTTCTTTATCTATGTAATATTTGTACATTTTGTATTACATAAAATTATGATAGATCTGAAAAGATTTGGTATCTTTGGAGAATCCAAAATAAAATGGATATTTTGTTTTTGTCATTAGTTGTACATGAAACCCATTTTCCTATTTTAAATGCAAAAGACATTATAGTTAAATGTCATTGTTAATTCTAAATTGCAACCACTGTAGTTTAGAATATCAGTTAATTAGAATATTAATTAATCCTTTCCCATCGAGAAACTGAGATTTCAAAAAACTTTCTCCATTTAATTTTTCCTTTTCATTCCTCAGGGGAGATTTGCACTGGAAATTAAGGGAAATCTCTTTCTCATAAGTTGAACCGTTTGGCATAATTATGCGATTTCTTCAAACTTTTGATTTCATATTCTGTTTGGGTTGAGTATCGGCTTTACAGGCAGAATTTAAATTCATATGGTAGAAAAGGTGAAGATAACGAACAATGATCAAATTCATAATTCCTATAAGGCATGCAAAATTAAGAGTCGGACCCCTGGATATACCAGAGGTTGAATCCGGTGCCTAGGAGGAGTAAGCATTCCCTCTGTGAGCCTATGTCTTGGTCAGGTAAACAGAGTAATCCGTAGTCAAACTCATTGTGTAAAATGGCCTAACATTTGGTATGAAATACGTCAAACAGCATTTTACCCAATGACAGGTTGTATTGGCAAACAATATCGTTATAACGACCATAGCATTTGCGGAATGTTGCCTTTAAACGATCATGTTGGTTGGAAGTTTCATGGCTCTGACACCTTATAGCTGAACAAACTCTTTATACAATGTTTTCGTAGGACTTGGTATATCTGCATTGTCAGAATATTTAAAATTATAAACCAATTTTCTTGAAATTATGAATTCACGTAAATATGTTTACGTATAATTGTAATAGTCCTCTGGTTCTTCTATTTGCCACAGGGACTGTACAAAATGTAATGCACATTCTTGACCCCCCTCCCCCCTCCCCCCTCCCCCGATTTTCTGTTTTATATTTCGCTATTTGGGTATTTTGTTTTTAACATAAATGCAAAGAAAGTGGACAGTTGGTAAACTTGGACATTATAAAGAGATGAAAACTTCATTTTCCAAGATTGGTATCCCCCCATCCGCTTGATTACACTCAGTTGCTATACTGCATATTTACATATGCTAGTAATATGTGTGGTAAATATTTTTACCTTAAATCTAATAGTAACACGTCAAAGTTAAAGTTTATCATGACATGTTATGCTAAATTCAATATCATTTAGATCAATGATAGTTTTTTTTATTATGGGTTTTATTTCCACTAAAATTGCGTGAATTTTTTTTTTCAGAATTGGACTGCATTTTGATTGTAAAAAAGATCAGTTTATCAAAGATACAGATACTTCTTACAGATATTCTTCAAATATCTCCGAACATTTTTTCCGACCTGGACAGTCTTAACATCTGCATAATATTCTTTATACAAGCTGCAATGTTTTTGCAAATAAAATATCATTAACAAATGGTTGAAAAGTACCTGACCAAGTACGGATTCTTGTAAACCCCCTTTAGAGTTATTTAATGTCTCACTTGCCAGTGCATGCCAGCCCATTTTCACACATTATTTCCTATTACGTCGATAACCTGTTTTGGAATAATCCATATCTTTAAGTGTTAGTAAAAGTAAGTTAACAGGAAGGAAAACTAAAGTCTTCAATATATCCATTATAATTGCTGATAGATTTCTTTAATTTGAAAATTCTTGTAGGATAATATGCATATTGCATTTGTCAAATCAGGGCTAGGGGAAGTTATCTGTAATTATTTAAATCGATAAAATAAATATAGGTAAGAAGAGTTCCGTCAGCTTGAATTCCAACAATATATTTTCTTACTGGTTTTTAGACTGTATACTAGTAAGTACATGTACCTTCATACCTTTTACATAGGAGTCCTGTTGCAGTGTTTTAAAAGACCAGGAAACTTCTCTCACCCCTTGGAAATGATAACAATCATGACAACAAACATGGTAAGTCGTTTTTGGAATTGGAAACTCTTAACAATGCATGCAAACTGAAAGACAACAGACAAAGAAAATATATATTGAAAGAAATTTCAGTATCTTAAATATTTATCCTAGCTTTCTGGTATTAGAATATCATAAAAATTATTCTGTAATGTTATTAAGATATCTCTTATTTGTAAATGTTAATATTGTGTCACCTTCGATCTTCTTCTACTTTAGATTTACCAGCAGCTGTTCAAGAACAAAGTATCTATGTCGTCATAAGCCTTCCCCTGGAACATTTTCCACTGTAATCAGATGACTCTGATACCTGGACATGTATCTAGGAAATACAAAGATCAATTTTTGTTACAATGTAGTTTTTCATCATCATGCTCTGTGCTCTCGTTTGACATTTGATATTATTTTACACATGATAAAGAGTTCTTTCAATTTTTTTCAATAATTGGCTTACATGTAAGGAATAATGACCCCCATTCTCCCAACCTCCAGAGATATTGTACATGTGCATGTGTAATGCATTATGATATTCTGGAAAAGACGGTGACAACGACCCAGCTTTTCTAGGCGTAACTGAGCATATGCTGTAGGTGGATTGATATCTGAATTATTTATATATCTGTGACTACATCGACAAGCAAATCTCGTCAAACTGTATTGAAGACATTCTGCATTTGATAAACTACGTCGATTTATATGCATTTAAAATAATTGGAAGCATTTCTAGTCCTAGTAGACATATAAAAGTAGCAAAATATATAGTGAACAGTCAAGGTAATGCTTACCTTCCTAGACACCTGGTCCCACACCAGGTATGTCCAGGGATCCGTGTTTGGCTTACTTTTAATTTTGTACTCTTTATAGCACTTGTGAGATTGAACACAGAATTACTAGGCCTGATGCATGCATGAAATACTCTCAACGATCGGAGCACCAAGTACTTCAATTCTACAAACTATCATCACCGTAAACATATCGGAGTAGAAATGTAGAATCATGGTTCCTATTTTATAAGAAAGTAACAAACTAAAGCACTTTTGTAACAGCTATGAATGACTTACTGCAGTGTCGTTTTTCAAAATCGTTTAAGAAACTTTCTACACAAATATTGCATTATTCTATGTTATAGATAAGTAATTTTCTTCCTTGTATATAGCAGCAGGGGTTTAAAAAAGGACGAGAGTATCTAACAAGGTGCAGTTTGGAGGTTTGATGTACATACAAAAGTTATGGCAGATTGTGGATAATCGTCAATTCTTATGAAAGTAATGCTATCGTATTTAAACATGATCCCGATGGGTTTTGTCGAGCAAGGTGGCCTTTCGTCAATTTTCCTGTATTTTGTTTTTATGTATGTTCTGTTAAAAGCATCAGAATTTCCACACTCATTATCGTCATTTAGCATATAATATTCTTGGAGCACCTGTCCCCCGCTGGCTGACGATATTGGCTGCATTGCTCTATTCACGCATATCATGATGAAAATAGCAAAGGTATAAAGCGCTCAAACATACACGCAGAAAAATGATGCATTCTGTCATTCCTCACGAAGGATAGGAGTCAAACCTCTGATAATCTATATTACTTGACAATTCCGAAATTCCCCATGGACAAAGATAAAATCAAGCAAATTAGTTAAGGCTTCCTGAGGAAAAATCAAAGCATTATACAAAATAGGATGTCAAAACGAAAAACGCCGTATGAATTCTATAGTCGTATCGCGGAAAAGTGTCGTAATATTTTAAACTACTATCGCTATCAAATTTTACGCTGCATCTGTGTAATTCTACTTCTCAAATGCTTGTAAAATGAATCATTTGATATTCTATAAGAAATTCTTGATATGTAATATGTGATACAGTAATTTTGATTATATTCCCACCTTGAAATCACCCCTAATGAGATTTGGATTGATTGATTAAATATTGTTTAACGTCCCGTTCTCGAGTCTTTCACTCGTATGGAGACGTCACCATTGCCGGTGAAGGGCTTCAAATTTAGGCCTATGCTCGGCGCTGATGGCCCAGGGAGGGATCTTTTACATGCCACACCTGCTGCGACACGGGAACTCGGTTTTTACGGTCTCATCCGAAGGACCGCACCATTTAGTCGACTCTTACGACAAGCAAGGGGTTCTGAGGATCTATTCTAACAACCCGGATCCCCACGGGGATATGAGATTTGGAATAAAAACGTCAATCGTGTGTCAACAATGACTTTGCGAAAGTGGATCGTTTGCCGGTATTTTGTGAGAATCTATGAGAGGAAAAGCGAATCTTACTGGAGGAAAGTACGGTTTATTTTGATGCTGTTATATTCGATCATTGTGAAAAGTACCCTAAACCTTGAGGAAGTTGTACATTTTTGGTAAAATAGTAACGATGTTAGTGATTTTTCTGACATCCTCCAGCATTTTTAAGGAATCCTGACTACTCTTTACCTATTTAATTATTTTGTATTTCGATGCTACGACACCTTTCACGTACGCAAAAGTAAATTAATACAGATACGTCTTATTGTATATATATCAGATCACGTGATTGATACCATCATGTGACAGTAAAAAGGGGGACCACTCAGGTATATAAATATTCTTACATTCGTCTAACTATTGATCATCTGCATAGCGACATATTTTGACATAATGCCAGATTTGTGAAATGTCATTTTTAATAACTTTACATAATTCGTTTAACCTTAACATCGCTGCACAACTTAGTATAATTGTACATATCAGAGTAAAAGTAGAGGATGGTTTAGCCTTCATTTCACGGACTTTCCGAGATTAATGTTACCTGTAATCATCGATCCATGTTGCATGTTTACAAAACTATTATTCTGCCCGACCCCCTCCCATGATCCCTAGTGTAAGAAACCTTTTGACTGATTGATTGATCATTGTTCTATGTCCCGTTGAGAATTTTTCACTCATACTGAGAGTCAACAGTTGTTAGTGAAGTACCGCTAATTTAGACCTATTCCGTAGCAGTGAAGGTTCTTTAACGTGCCAACGCCTTTCTCAACACGGGACTGTCTTTTTAAAGATCATATCCGAAAGACCTGTGATTCTAACTTTTAAATGTCGACCGTTTGGCAAAGGAGCAATCGCTACCTATGCTTACGTCTTGGGTTTGACGTGGCCATGGCACGAGCGATGCTCGAACTCACGACCTCTCAGTCACGAAGCAAACACTCTACCACTGAGCTACCACGATCGGTTAAGCCTTTCGATGTCCCTGAAAGGTCTAGTTACATGGCGAAGATCTGGTTTTACTTATCCCAACACAAAACGGACCAAAAAGTAGACAATCTTGGTTGACTTTGCTGTGTCGGAAAGCTCACGATCGGACGACCACCACAACCACATTGTTATATCTTATTAAAATTGAATTATACAACAATGCTGTAGTTTCTTGCACTTTCTTTTGAAATATCCGTTTTCCAATAACTTTGATTGATTGTATATTGTTTAACGTCCCGCTCGAGAATATAATTTCACTCATATGGAGAAGCCACCATTGCCGGTGAAGGGCTGCAAAATTTAGGCCTATGCTCGGCACTTACGACCTTTGAATAAGGAGACATCTTTATCGTGAGGGGCCTCCGTGGCCGAGTGGTTAGAGCATCGGGCTCAAAATCACAAAGACTCTCACCTCTGTCGGCGCGTGTTCGAATCTCGGCCGCGGCGTTATGTGAGCAAGTTTGCCAGTTTACTTGCGGAAGGTCGGTGGTTTCTTCCCAGGTACATTGTATCTGGGTTCTTTCCTCCACCAACAAAAGCTGGACGCCACCAGATAACTGAAAAATTGTTGAGTGTGGCGGAAAACAATAAATAATCAATCAATCAATCTTTATCGTGACGCACCTGCTGTGACACGGGGCCTCGGTAGTTGTTTCGTTTTTTGTTTTTTGTTTTGGCTCAACCGAAGACCCGCCCATTTAATGAGGAACTATTCTAACCCGGACCCCCACGGGAACTCCAAAACAGAAAACAATGATTTCTGCAATGTGTAGACTAGGTGTGTTCACAACAATCTGCCACCACCAGGTTGTCAGCTGGTATACGAACAGTTCTGTAGTAAGTTCATTTCTACCTTGGAAAGTGACGTGTAATATAAAACTGTTTTCAGAAACACCGTTTAAGATCTGGCGATTTAAAGTGTAACAACTGTAACAATCTGACATGTATTTTTTATGTTTTTTCCATATAGAACGAGCTTTCAAGAAATCAGAAATTCGAAGGTCTAGCAAATTGTAAAGGTGAGTATAAAATTTGAGGGAAAACGGTGGTCCAACAGAAGATCGAAACCCTCCTATGTACTGCAAAGTCGAACCAGGCATGACATGCTTGGATATAAAAGTTCATTTTAATGACGAACCTTTCAAATCATTATTATATAAATTTCAGTAATTATCCTTCATGTGACCTTTACTAATGTACCTTATCAAAAATAATGACAGTTAAAGGGATAATCATTGACCATTAATACCCACTGTAGCCCTATATAATGAATACATTTTTCATTCTGCTCCCTTCGAATTCTGAGTAGTTAATATTTCAGAAAACATGCGATTTTTGTCGATTATTTGTTTGCTTTGCTCATTCCTCATTTTTCCAGGTTCTCCATTTATTGTTTCTTTGTCTTTTTCGTTTTTCTTTTTGGTGCTATTGACATTATATTTTTCTTTAACCAAATTTCTCGTGTTTTTCAGGTTCTCTTGGACACAAGTATTTCACGTTGATCAACAATTCACCTGGAACTATTTACACAGGGACACAGAAAGAGGTACTAAAAAGTGATGTCACAGCAAACAAAGTTCAAATAGCAGGTTCCCCGGTGCTTCGGCAGCTATATCAGAACCAGTTTAGCTTTGACATTGAATTGTGTGACGGAATCGGCATAAGTTCAGGATCATTTGTTGTTGCAGACGAAGCAGCCGCTAAATCAGGTAATTACATATCCATGGCCGATATGTCAGGTAATTACATATCTGTAGAAACCGCCGCTACGTCAGGTAATTACATATCTGTAGAAACCGCCGCTACGTCAGGTAATTACATATCTGTAGAAACCGCCGCTACATCAGGTAATTACATATCTGTAGAAACAATCGCTACATCAGGTAATTACATATCTGTAGAAACAATCGCTACATCAGGTAATTACATATCTGTAGACACAATCCCTACGTCAGGAAGATTTCCAACATCTTCTCAACACTTTCTCAAATTACTGTAAGAAATGGCATCTTAAGGTCAACAGTAAGAAAACTAAAGTTGTAATTTTTGGTAGAGGTAAAAATAAATGTTCTTTCACATTTGAAGGTTCACAACTCGAACTAGTTGACAACTTTAAATAGCTAGGGGTTACATTTAGTAAAAGCAATTCTTTTAATCTAAACATTAAGGAATTGTTCGACAAAGCTACCAAAGCCATGTATGGTGTCATAGGTAAATGCAGGAAACATAATCTCACTATAGATTGTAAATTGGATATGTTTGACAAGGTAATTAAACCAATTCTCCTGTATGGATGTGAGGTGTGGGGTTATCAAAATTCTAAAATTATTGAGAAATTACACTTGAAATTTTGTAAGCATATTCTGAGTATGAAAACTACAACCCCTAACTTTATGGTTTATGGGGAACTTGGCAGGTATCAGTTATTGATTAATATTAAAGTTAGAATGATCTCTTTTTGGGGTCGACTAGTCAACTCAAACTGTTCAATACTATCTGCAAAATTTTTATGTGTACTCAATGATTTTAAGATCCCATGGATAGAATATGTACAGAAAATTTTGAATGAATGTGGATTGAATTATGTTTGGCATGAAAAATATATCAACATTTCCTGGTTGAAAAGTAAAGTTCACACTATTCTTGTAGACCAGTTTAAGCAATCATGGCACAGTGAATTAGATTCTTCCTCCAAGGGATTGAATTACAGATTGTTTAAGAAATCATTAGCCTTTGAGAAATACTTTTTGAATTTACCAGATAAATTATATTACAACTACTGTAAGTTTAGAACTGGAAATGCAAAACTACCAATTGAAACAGGTAGATGATTTAATATTGCTAGAGAAAACAGAATCTGTAAATTATGTGAATGTAAAGATATTGGGGATGAATTTCATTATGTGTTTAAATGTACTGATATATGTATACAAAATGCTAGAGTTGTATATTTACCAAAATATTACCATAAGAACCCTAATATTTTGAAATTTGAATCACTTTTTAATGTAACAAATAAGACTCAATTAATGAAAATTTGTAAATTTTAGGTGTGATATTGGAGAGAGTTAGCTCTCTTAGTTAAACATTCTTCACGCATGCAAATTCTTTCATTACGTTGCATATTGTATTTTCTCTACACTGTATTATTGCGGTAATGAGAATAAAATCATTGTCATTGTCATTGGTAATTACATATATGGTGGAAACCGCTGTTATGTCAAGTAATTACATATCCATGGCCGTTACGTCAGGCAATTGCATATCTGTGGAAACTGTCGCTACGTCAGGTAATTTGTTCATCTATAGAAACAGTCAGTCTAAGAATCAGATACAGACAGTGATGTTTTCACGAAAAGACTGCAAATAACTTTCAAAAAAATTTTTTTTTTTGAATGTTGAAGTATCACTAATTTAACTGCGGTTGATATCATGACCTTTTCTCATGGAAGATGATTATATAAAGGGAGATAAATCTGTGTTATCCAACAACGTAGACAATAATGATTAGAATTTTATGTCGATTATATTTGACGCTCAAGCGGTATTTTAACAAACGACCACTTTCATGATGTACATCTATAGCACATGTAATATATATTAAAATTATGATCTATATAGGCTCTATTAAGGCGAATCACTTATTTTCAATATTACATGCTTCTTATATGGACTGCTACTTAATGATTTTTTTTTTTGTAATTATCATAAAACGAAAAAGAAAATCATTACATAAAATGTTGGACGGTGCAAGGTGGAGGACCGTGCAATACCGACCATACGAAAGATTGAAGCCTATTCATCTGTATGCTTCTATCCCCTTAAGCTTACCGGAACTGTCCAATAAGTCTAGTCCTTACTGGTTGTTAATCGGTGGTTTAATAGGAAAATGGAACGTTTAGAATCCCACACTGACAATAAAAAATAATACATTTTTGTCGTGTCCTTAAAATGTACCTTTCCGTGTATTCGGTACTCTTAACTACCCAAGTGCGAAAAAAAGCAAAATTTGTAATTCTTAAAAGCTCGTTCAATTTGCGTTCGGTTGACTTATAGTTCAGGGAATTTTAGCATATTTACGCATGACACGTTTTCAGAACTTAAGTTAAATGAAGAGTCAAATATCATTCTTCATGAAAAGATTAACGATGAGAAAGAAAACCAAGAACAGAGAAAGCTTGTTTTGAGTTCTCTGATCTTTTGGGTTTTGACGACTTTGGTGTAATTCTGATAAGTACTTCTCAAGACATGAATAAAGTATTAACCTAGGGAATAGAAGAGGAAAACCTTCATTTCCAGGCTCCAAACAAAAACAAACCCTCATTCTTGCTAATACAGGACATATAGTTTTCATTGTAATTTCAAATAATGTGTGAGAAAATGTAATTTAGAGAATGGAATTGGTTACGTTTTCCCTAATCTTTGTCCATTGTTCATTTGACTGTGGCCTTCAACTCTACATTTAAATATATCATCGACGTTTCATCTATTAACAATTTTCAATTTCATTAATTCGATGTATGCTAGTACACTTGAATAAAACATCACCGAGTCCTCCACGTTTGTATCTTATTTGGATGTTTTATTGTTCATAGTCGTTAACAAACAACTTGATGTCAACAGGATGACTTCAGTTTCTCGTTGTCATTGTCCCATATTTATGTAGCAATATTCCATTATCACCTTTATATGATTTTTATGTCTCCAAACCGATTTGATAGGCGAGATCATGCTCTGCGTATGATGAAAATTTCTACACCGAAGCAGGCTACTGACAAATAGTTTGATTATACAGAATTTTTCGACATTCTTGTTTAAAGTTAGTATTTCGCAAATTCCATACTTCTTATAATTATCGAATTTGCAAATAAAACCTGTCGTTTGGTCGTTCGTATCTGACGTGTTTATAAATTCCTTTCATACTGATTTTAATTACGGATTTCTTCATTTACCAGATTAAGAAAGAGAGCGCACAACATATATCACTGCTCATCAGGGATAATTTCTTCTCCTAGGCACCTGACTCCACCTATGGTGTTTCCGAGATCTGTGTTTGCAGTATTCTCAATTTTGTATTGATAAGATTTATGAGATTGATAACTATTTTTTGCCCACCTTTTTCATTCATCCTTTTGTTATGTCTATCGTTCGATAACTTTCCTATGTCAAACCTTAAGATAAAATCCAGGGTAACTTATCGGAGATCAGAGAATGTGTTGTCGGGGTTATGTGACTTTGTATACCAAGACATCTCGGAAATGTTTTGAGTATATAAACATTCAAAATATAAAATGTAACTCATTTTAAACATATTACTGTATGTAACCTTTGTTGGAAAACAAACATTAGCGTAAATAATTTTTGGATTAGACACAGATACACATTTAACGATTGATTGGTTATATATTGTTTAACGTCCCGCTCGAGAATTTTTCACTCATATGGAGACGTTACCATTGCAGGTGAAGGGCTTTAAAATTCAGGCCTATGGTCGGCGCTCAAGGTCTTTGAGCAGGGAGGGATCTTTATCGTGACACACCTGCTGTGATATGGGGCCTCGGGTTTTGCCGTCTCATCCGAAGGACCGTCCCATTTAGTCGCCTCTTACAACAAGCTAGGGGTACTGAGGTATTCCAACAACCCGGATCCCTGCGGACCCACATTTAACGAAAAATCATGAACTGTAGTTAACCGAATATTACATATAGAAATAAATATATTTCTTGGTAACAAAATTATTAAAATAATGTTTGACGTAAAGCACAGACAGTAAAGCATGATGTGTCTGGAAATCAACACACAAACGACTTTACTTATTTGGAATGAATAAGATAGCACAGCGAATTAGGAAGTATAATAAAGTTGCCAACACTAAAAACTCGGATAGAGGGAATAAATAAAACACAAAAAAGAGGGGAGAAAATGGAGAAATTTTACACAACAAAAAACAGACACCGAGAAGATATACAGCGCTAATAAACTACATGGGGAGAATAAAAAGAACCACAAAACGAAATACAGAAATATGTCACAGCAAAAAAAATAGACAATACATAGACACTAATTCAGGCATGAGGTAGCTCTCTCTCTCTCTCTCTCTCTCTCTCTCTCTCTCTCTGTATATATATCCAACGATCCCAAAGTAAACATGATCCACATTTAATTGCTTGAAAGTTTTCAGGATTTTACTGCATTTCGATTTTGGAAAACAGACGTATCAAAATTCTAAATGTGATGTCCATTTGTAGAGATTCTATATCTATCTATCTATCTATATATTCTGGATTTTTGTCAAATATGAATTGTTATTGATAAAGATGTTGAGAATGATCAAACCAAGTAATGAATTCGTGTGGAACTCTTTTAAACACATTCAGCATATTCAACATGTTACGTATATGCTACCCCATTTGATACATTCTTCCCATCAGCCATACAACTCTGTCTTAAGCTGACCGAAATAACCCATGTAGTTTGAGTTTGATTTTTTTGTCGTAATATAATAGGTATGGTGTACAAGTCAGGGCTGAAGAAGTTCTGTTTAATTATTTAGTAAACCAGCAAGACTAATAAAAATGTCCGTTAACTTGAAATCCAACGGAATATAGCTAATATGTACATGAAACTTCATATCTTTTTAAACAGGAGTCCTATTGCAGTGTTTCAAAAGACCAGAAAATTCTTTCAACATGGTGGAGATTATCTCAATCATGACAACAAATAGGGTAAGTTTTCTGAGATTAGAAAATCCTGAAAAATGCATGGAATGTCGAGTAATCATATATTAATTAATGAAATAAAGAACGAAAATTCAGTATTTCAAATATCTATTCTAGATTTCTAGTATAAGAAAGTCATGAAAAATAATCTGTAAAGTTATTTAAGTATTTCTTATTTGGACATGTTAAGAATGCCTGCGTCACCTTCGATCTTCTTCTACTTTAGATTTACGAACAGCTGTTCAAGAACAAAGTATCTATGTCGTCATAAACCTTCCCCTGGGACGCTCTCTTCTGTAAGCTGGTGACTCTACAGGCACCCAAATGGATATAAGAATTGCAGTGATAAACATTTCCTCATAATGTATATTTTCATCAACCACCATTCTGTATTTTTTGTTTAACAGTCAAGATAGTGAGATCTTTCAAATTTCTAAATTTTCATTCAATTTCATGAACATTATTAGCAATTGATAATGACAATTGTTTTTAAAGAACTATTGGCATAGAACAATGTATATGAGAAAGAAAGTTTACAAATATATTTCTCAGAATCATGAATATCCAGTTATCACTACTCAGGAAGAAGTAAAGAAACTAGTTAAGTATACTCAATCGGATTTGTGATATTTTTATTATACTACTACTTGTGTAGATTTTTCAATACTTATTCTGATTTCTCGAGTATATACGAACCCATGCTTATGTCACAAAGAGGATGACTTTATACGGAAACTTATCTGTAGAATAAATATTTACTCATTTTCATTTTACAACATACATGAAAATTATGGAGATAACGGATAGAAATTATCGCATAATTTCTACAAAATCGAGAACAGAACAAAAAGCGATTCCTGAATTGGAACTCGGTAGAGAGGAGGAGTAAAGATACCCGGTTCTACCCGCCGTCAGCCCTCTGTCTCTGTAAACGGAGTAACCCATAGTCAAAATCAGCATATAAAGAACGGCCTAAATTTTTTTTATACATATCGGGAATAATCATTCCCATCATTTATTTGTAGTTACTTAACATAGCATTAACGTAGTTACAATAATACAAACAATCTACATATTGTATGAGAAAGTGAAGATTACGAACGTTGATTAATTTCATAAATCCCATAAAGAATATAAAAATGAAGAGTAGGACAGACGAAAACCAGAGTTGGACCATGTGTCTAGGAAAAGTAAATAACCCCTGTCGACCGACACACCCGCCGTAAGCCCTATATCTTGAACAGGTGATTCGTAATCAAAATCAATATTCAAAGAACGGCTAGCAATTTTTATGAAACACATCAGAAAGCATTTGACCTAATGAAAGGTTGCATTTGCAAATTAGATCATTATAACAACCACAAAATTCAGCGAAAAGCTGATTTTAACCGAAACAGTTGAAACCCTTGAACTATCAACTTATTCGTCGATAGCCTGCCTCGATTTAAAAACTGATCATGTGTAGATAATATCCTCGCACATCAAATCAGTTGAGAGACATAAAGAGGTGTTAATAAAATATTGCTACGTAAATATGGGGAGTTGACAATGGAGAATCTGAAGGCATCTCGTTTGTCATAAAGTTGAGTTGTTTGTCGTTAATATCTATGTTTAATAAAATATCTAAGTATGAAGCAGATATAGAACACTCTGTGTTGTTTTTTCTTTCGAGTTGAGTGGGAGATATCGACAAATGAATGAAAATGAATATTGTTAACACATAGATAAAACCTCATCGATATATCTAAAGGTTGAGTTTGAAGGCCAGAGCAAGGGAGGACAACAAAAACACTTGCATATATATATATATATATATATATATATACATTATCATAATCCGGATAAGACGATGATATCGACCCAGATCTCCTAGGCGTGACTGACCACATAGTGTAATGGGACTGTCACATATAATTTTTTTTATTACACATAATTATATCGATAGTCAGATCTACTATACATAATTACATAGGCAGGCGTATTTCATAAAACTGTATTACTAAGTTTTACATCTGATGAAAATTACGTCGAATAATATATATATATATAATGGTTTTCTTAAACTATTTTCGTAGCCAACCTCTTTCTACTTTTAAACAGGCAGTCCCTATAGATGGCGGGTGTTGGGGGTCACTTGCTACTACTCAAGTGGGTGAGTGAAGCTCCAAGACGGAAACTGACTTTTTGGTGTGTAACAATCAAACGGGTTCGTCGGACTATCTAGAGAGTAGTCCTGTGTTGTGTCCTTGAACGAGACACTTTAATTAGTCACTGACTTCCTCCGTGGTTAGCCTGCGATGGACTGACGTCTCGCACAGTGGTTAAAAGTCGAGCAATGACTCGAGAACCGTAATCTCCGCGGAAATCTGATACAAGCACCACCTTGAGATGGGCATAACTGAATTTAACTACAAACAACCAATCTGAAAATCACTGTTTGAAGAAAGATTCTGTTGGATTAAATTTATTATAGATTTGACTACTTGTAATATTTCAGGTAGAATAATTGTTTAAAATAGAGACCTCTTGTTTTAAATACGGATTTTGCATTTTGTCCCTTTTTACCCCGGCTTCTTTCATGTCTTTTGTATGTATGTATGTTTTGTTCGTGTAGTCCCGTTATATGTTTGCATGATTTGTGATGTCAATATACATGTGTATGTTTGTTTATTTAATATTTTATTGTTTTTATGACTGTGCATGTATATATATATATATATATATATATATATATATATATATATATATATATATAATTTTTGCTATATGTTTATGCTACATGAACGGTTAAAGAGCTAAAATTTTTAGCTCATCTGACTAGCTCTGACTTTAAATAAAAATTACTTACTTACGTTTAAGTATCTTAGGTTAAAAAATGAAATTGAAATTGTACATCGTCTTCAAATCCATTGTAAGTTAGGAAAGATCTGTCCTTTAAATTGGTTAACCACATTTGCACGACTTTCTCGTAGCCTCGTCCTACTGCCTTCAAAAGTTGGCGTCATAATTGTTGAGTAATCGGAGTTTTTATACCATGCTTACCTGTATGTGTCACGTAAATTCGTCACAACAATTATACATGTATACACTTTTGGGGATCTAGAGTTTTCCAATTCGAACAGTCATGGTGATTACAAGTCAAATGTGGCGGGGTTTTCTGTACTTTTTACAATGACTGTATATTAATAGCTGGTGAAAAGGTCCTCAAAAAGCCCCATTTTTCTGAAAATATATTGTGTACATTTTTTTAAAAATATATAAGGGATGTAACTCTTGCCAATCATGCAGAATGAATAATTTTGAACTCAACCAGAGTTGAACTGAAATTAGCTTTTTCTGATTGAAATTTGTCCGTCGTCTGTCAAAAACCACTGGGCCACTTCCAGTCAAACACACAGCTTAAAGCAATTCTGGGTAAAGGGATGTAAATCTGTGTTACTAGAGAACTACACCTCTTAACGGGGGGAAGGAGGGGGAACGTCAGTAGAGCTGAACAGACCATCTATTTAGATTCCCACAATTTACTTTGGGGTAATGAAAATTTGTCTTTAAAACTGAACTCATTTTCAATGCTTTACACAAATTCGTTGACGAATTTCGTAGATTCAAATACTTCATGCAATAATTATCACATACACAACACGTATGCAATTTTAACAAATTTCTTTCCATGACACCGACTTGTTATATTTTAGAATAGGTGCTATTGATATTTTATTTCTTATATTTCTGTTTCGATTTGCGTTGTTCTCATCAAGCTTCCATACTTGTATAGGGAAATTGATTGATTGTTTGTTGTTTTCCGCCACACTCAACAATTTTTCAGTTATCTGGTGGCGTCCAGTTTTTATTGGTGGAGAAGAGAACCCAGATACAATGTACCTGGGGATAGACCACCGACCTCCCGAAAGTAAACTGGCAAACTTTCTTACATATATCGTACTCGCTCCGAATTATATGATATCTTCAAATAATTAAACATGTCTTCATTTATTTGCATGGTCGTAGGAACCGGGTTGGGGCACTTTGAGGGGGGGGGGGGGGGGGGCAATGAAATTGTACATTAAATTTGAAAATTTAATCAGTTTCAAATTATTATTTCATTTTCATTTAATTCAATGAGACTCGTAGTCAGGCAGTGTGACTGTCTTTTAGCTTAAATAAAAAAAAAAATATGAAAAGCACTTAACATTTCTTAGGCATCATACAAAAGGTCGTAATCATGAGGTAATGGTTCGGTTCACGTTCCCAGCTCCGCATCTGGCGTCAAACCTATGATATGTAGTGACTGTTCCTTTGGCAAGTGACCAGCACTAGAAATGAAAGTCAAGGATATTTCGGATATGACCTTAAGTTGTGTCGCGAAAGGCGTTGGCACGATAAAGTACCCTCACTGTTCAAGTGTTGTTTAAAGTCCTTTACCGGTATTTGTTGACGACTCATACGAGTGAAAAAATCTCGCAAGGGACGACTGATCAGAAGGTATCTGATATGTATGACCTTGACTAACTTTCAAGGTCTAATAATTCATTAGATAGATTGTTCATAGAAACTTCATCTTCATACAAAAATGCCTATGCCCAACTGCCCTAATATCAGTTCAACGTTTGTATATATTTAGAATCTTTTTGTAAATCTAATATGATGAATTGTTGATTTTTTTATCATCACAGTTTTTATGGTAAAGGTAAACCCGACAAAGTACATATTGTACTATTTATCAGTGACATAACACCCCCAATGTGATGTAGGTCATGACGTGTACCAACTTTTCAAAGCTTGTAAAGTCTCAGGATGTCAAGACCTGTTTCATTCTTGGTCCAAGAGTAGACACTATCGTATCAGTGTAGATCAACTTTGATTGTATTTCACAATGTATGCTCAGACGGACGAAAGAAAGGTATTTTTCGAAAAAGTGCACGAAGAAGGAAGGAATGCAGGAAAAAAGGGATGGGGAGCATTAAGTTTTCTTGTTACACTCAAAGGGCAAAGTTTTAAGAAATATCCTCTTCAAACAAGCAAACCTACATGTAATATCCCAACTTCGAATATTCAAAAAGATGCTATTTCCTCAGAGCTTTATCCAAATGATGCTCCTTCTGAGCTTATCCCGATTCAGATATATGGTGATGGGAATTGTTTATTCAGAACTCTCTCTTTTTTGTGTTTGGACATGAGGACAATTTTAAGGAAACGAGGGTACGAATTGTGTTAGAACTTCTTTCAAACCTGAAGCGCTACACGAAGGAAAACACTTTTGTGACCATGTCCACAAACAAAAGTTCACTTTAATATGTCTTTGAACGTTCCCTGTCAGAAGAGTGTTTAATTACTGGTGATTCGATTGCTTCGTTACAAAAGGAAACAATAAAAACAACCCAGAACGGTTACTATTCAAGAATGTTACATATGTTCGTAGCTTCTAACGTTTTGCAGAAGCCAGTCATGTCGATTTTCCCCGAAGTGCAAATCCCTGGTGTAAACAGACAAAATCATAATCAGCTTATTGTTCCTTTTGACCGTGCTGATGCTAAAGAATATCACAATGCTATCCACATCATTGCTACAAAAATAGATGGTTGGACACCTAATCATTTTGTTGCCTGTATTCACAAGCTTGAGGAACCTCTTTCAAAGCGTTCGAGGTTATCCTTTGAGGATTCTGAACCTCATCGCTCATTTGAACCAAAACAATCACTGCAAGCTAGGTTAAGATCATGACCATAACAGTGTATGTAAAGGGCTCTGGGTTCAAGTGCATAAATTTGTGTTGCAACACCTGTCTTTAAACCAGCCATAGAAGCAGCCATGTCATAACACTGGCCTCGTCCTTTCTTGATATGCAGATCGAACCTCAAAAGGACATCTTTAATTGCTAGGGTTATTGAATTAGCCACAATGTCAGAAAGACGGTACATCCCTAATAACTCTTCATGAGCGGGAAAATTTTGATCAACCCATCGAATGCATAAAACAAGTTGCTCTTTTTTGGAAATATCTCGTGTTTCGTCTGCCATTATTGAAAAGAATTCAGATTTGATGAAAGCAACAATTTGTCGCAAAACCTGCAACCCCATCACCTGTAAAATTTCATTTTCTATATCTGGAGCAACATACTTATTTGTCTTGCGTTGTAGCCATTTCTGAAACTGGGGATCGCGTTTATCCTCTAGCATGAGAAGTTAATTCAAGTTCGAGTTTTTCTCGTCTTTGTCACCCCGAGAAGCTTATGTTAATCTTGAAAACATCGTAATTAAGGCTTGCACAGGTCAAACGTTTGAAGAAGAATTCAATTTTGTCACGACCCTATATGATACAGATTTGAATTCAAGGGATCTTCACTGCCAGCTTATAATGTTAAAGACTGTTTTGCCAAAAGACTACGCCAGATATACCAAGTGTGGTTGAATTTTTCAGACATTCAAATGAAAAAAGTCTTCCGAGATCCTCAAAATTCTCAAACTAATCTTGGTACTTCCTGCAACTAACGCTATCAGTGAGCGCTCATTCAGCGCCTTGCGAAGATTGAAAACATCACGGAGATCAACAATGAACCAAATACGAACAAATAATCTGCTTTTATTCCATGTTTATAAAAATGGAACTGATGAACTGAATCCAGAAAAAATAATTGAGGAGTTCGTATGTGAAAGTGAACACAGACCGGCGATTTTTGGAAAGTTTACCGAGTACTAAATACCTTATGACTCAGAAATGATTGATAACAAAATGATAAAGATATAAACAAAAACAAAACTTAAAGCTAAGGGGTTTTCTGGGAAACTAATTAGATTCTATGTACATAATTAGATTTATGTACATGACGTACACCTCAATGCTTGCACATATTTATGCAGTTATCTTTACTAATGGTTTTGTCGATATCACTTTTTTGTCGTAAATTACTTTGGTGTGGTGCCCCCCCCCCCACCCCCACCCACCCAAAGTGAAATTGCTTACTACGGGCCTGATTTGGATTGATGTTAATTTAGGACTTCATACTGGCAACTTTACAAGGATCCATGCAGAAACAATCTAGACATTCACCAAGTTTAATATATCGTAACGAGTTGTATTTTCTTGTAATATCCTTTGAAAACTCTAGCTGCCTTTCAATCTCTTTGTTGACCCCAGTTTAATGCGTTTAAACAATCCTTGCTCCTTATATGCTGTTTGAGTGAATCTGCTCAGACCGCGTCATTGCTGTTGTTATATTTATATTTCCAGTGTTTTCTATAAAATGTAATGATAGCCATTTCCTCATAAATGCGTTGCATTCGTTGTAAACATTGTGGCTGTATGAATACAAATAGATATAGTATGTCCATTCTAACGGCTTGGAGTTCCGTGAAAAAATGGAGGTAGAATTTAAATATAACAAATAAATTTCAGTTTTGAAAGTACATTAGGTTATGAACTGCCACGCCTCACGTAAAATAAATTCATTTTCATGACGAGAACAATTTTTAAGTCACAGTCAAAGGGGAATCACACTTTCGCCGCGAAAGTGAAAGTATAGTGACACGTTCTTGTAAACGTTAGAAAGAAAGTTGGGTTGATTGATTGTTTTGAGATTTTTTCACTCATATTGCGACGTCACCAGCTGTAGGTGAAGTACCAGAAATTTAGATAATGCTCAGCACTCTGGTTCGTATCAGTGATGGTTCTTATACGTGCCAACACATGTCGCGACACGGAACCTCCGTTTTTAAGGTCATATTCGAAAGACCCTTGATTTTCACCTCTAAATGTCGAACGTTTGGCGAAGGAGCAATCACTACCTATGTGACTAAAGTCTTAGTTTGTATATAACATATTATGTTATTCTGTTTCCGGTCGGCCTAATTGAAGACCTGTAGTTAATTGAAGGCCTACAAAAATGTAGGGTATAGACATAAAAACTGAAACGAGTTTCTGATTAAGCATGTTTTAAATATCTAATAAACAAGTTTAATGAAATTAATTTTTAAGGTGCATTTTTAAAGATCAGTGTGGGGAACTTTTTGACCTAGCACAAGAACGATAACTCACATAAACATGTCATACATCAGCTGTTTACAGATTAATATACAATTTTAAAACGTTTTTAAAACATTTTTTCCCCTGATTTTGTTATAAAGAAAAACAGATAATAAAAGAAATGATTATCAACTGAACAGCTGATTTTTATGTATGACATGCGAGTGTTTTCTTAGTGAAAAAAAATGTTCTTCATACCGAGCTTTGAAAATACACCTTAAACTTAATTTTATTAACTTTTTAGTGTTTATTAGATATCTAAAACATGTTTAATCAGAAAACCAGATTAGTTTTGATATATATATATATACCCTACATTTTTGTAGGTCGTCCGTATGTCTTCAAATACCTGTAGGTCTTCAATTAGGCAGGCCGTTAAAACATTAATTCTGCTTTAAAAGATGAACAAATTGATGAACAAAATGTATCTTGATCAGAATAATAACTTAGTACACTTATTCTATGTGCAGTTATTATGATTTGAATCAAAACAGATATATCCATGCAAAAGGAAAGAAGATAATGTACAACTAGACCGGGAATCGAACCTGGGATCCCTGAGTCAGGTGCTCTACACTGAGCTGTTCAGGCCGATATTCATGTTCCAAATATTCAGATCAGACTTTTTTTTATCTTTTTTTTTTTTTTTATTATTGACCCATATAACATTCAATATATTAACACGAGACGTTCTTTTATAGTTTAGTTCTAATGTTAGTTTGCATTTTATTTTGTTTATTCTGTCGTTCTGAGGAAGTAGCAGCCAGGTCGTCCTGAAATTTTGATAAATTTCATACTATTCTTGTCGTTGGAATTAATTTTAGTGATGCGGAGTTTCATTTCTAACGACCAATGCCACACACTCAATCTTCATCTTTATTTTAAGTTCTAACCCTCTAGAGTGAATGTGCTGATGTGTCATAGGACAGTATTATACCCCGTTTTTTAATAATGGCTCAATGCACCGACGGTTAATCCTTATAGGACAGGGTGTAAAAGGGAGTTTGGTTATAAAGGTTGTACTTCCTCCAGCTGAAAACTTTAACGAATCCTTTTTTTTTTTTTTTTTTTTTTTTTTTTTTTTTTGCTATTTTGGAACATTGACACCTCCCTCTTTCTTGTTTTGGAACTCCCCTCTTAAATTTGGGGTGTGGTGGTGGTGGTGGTTAATCTTTTTAAAAAAGAAAATTTGGGAAACCAAAGCATTCATCATAGAACGACTATTTTGAGCGAGACTTAACTACATCTAAACGCAACACAAAAGAGTTCCGATTTTTGTAAACAAATAACATTGGCTACAACGTGACTTACACAATCAGTTTCATAACTATGAAACATAGGTTATTATTGGGTAGAAGCCCCAGCAGGTACGTATGAAATTGTAAATGTATGCAATTTTCCCATGAATGTAATTTCCAAGTACAAATTTTTTTGTGTAGAGGGTTCAACCAAAAGTAAATATTTTAGCCGACAGTACAGAATTGTATGTATATAGATTTCTCAATAAAAAACTGTTGGGTTCAAACAGTATTGTGACGCATACACGAGTTTTAGTTTGATATGAAAGTATATACTTAAAAGATCCAAACAATCACAAAAAATATGTCTATAGCGTGTGGTTTTACAATTTATTGCTTATAATTCATTGATATTTGATTTAAACAATATTTTATTATGTTGAAAACATAATAAAATTGATATCAATGGATAATTATTGACAAGATTACATTTTATTAATATAATATAATAATATTTAGCAATTGATGTGAATAAATATGAAAGAATATTACACACACACACACACACACACACACACACACACACACACACACACATATATATATATATATATATACACACACACACACACACACACAAGAACTCTGCCATTCATAGACTTAAATTTGTGTCACTTCACCTACAGCTGGTGAGGTCTGAATATGAGTGAACAATTTTTTAAGTGACATAAATTAAATAACCAAATAAAATAAACAAAATTCACTTGTCTTGGTGTATATTGGTGAAAATGTAAACTTTTAAGTCTGGAGATCCTTGGTTATTTTGTTTGAATTATCAACATTCAGTGTAGTGATCCTTGTCTTTGTTTATACCTGTGACCTTGTTCTACCTTTTTAAAAACATCTGAACTATCAAAAGTTGAGGTTTCATGTTTTGTATATAGATTCTTTATTGCAATTCCTTGTTATACTTTGGTGTTTGAGTTTGACTTGCAACCTTGACCTTATCATTTGACTTACTTTTGATAAAAATCTAACATATTCAATATCTTATGAAAATCACAACAGCTGAATAACAGCAGGGTCAAGGTGACTTTGGTGAGTGGTGTGGCTCATGGATCTCTTGTATTGGCTATATTGTCAACATTTGATCAGGGGATCATTAAGAATGTCATGTTTTGTTTTGGTTTATTTGTTAACATTTGATTTGGGGATCCTATTTTTTCTAGAATATAGATATAGTCATAGCAGCCCAATTTTTATGCCGATTTTAATTAAGTGGGGGCATATTGTTTTGTACCTACCTGTCAGTCAGTCTAATGGTCTAAGTAAGACCAAGTGTTGTTCACTCCATACCTTAAGAACTCTTTGCTTCACAGACATCAAACTTGGCACACTGGAACCTCTTAAGGAGTAGAGGACCCCTATTGATATGGAAGCCACATGGTTAAAGGTCAATCCAGTGAATCCACTCTGGACATAGGAAGATACTGTTCACTCAATATCCTGAAAACCCTTTCCTTGACAGACATCAAACTTCGTACACTGGTCCATTGTAAGAAGTAGATGAACCCTATTTATTTTGCGTTCACATGATCAAAAGTCAAGGGTCAAACTGGACATAGCAATATATTGTCTTTATATTTTGAGAATCATTTGCTTGATAGACACCAAACTTAATACACTAGTACATTCTAAGGAGTAAATGACCCCTACTGATTTTGAGGTTACATAGTCGAAGGTCATGGTCAATCTATTCTGGACATAGGAAGATATTGTCCACTTAAATTCTTGAAATGTTTTGGCACTACTATATGTTAAATGATACATTAAGTTTGATGGGAGTGGGGGCGTAGATGTTTCTGAAACATATCATGTTTATTTTCATGTCAATTAGTATTGGGGAATATTTAGTTGTGAAGCACTTTCATTATTGTTTTTACAAAAACAATTTACTTCTGTTTGTTAGTGTCATGGTACAGGTATTGCGTATGCCAGAAATTAGGTGTGATTTGGCATCATATATCAGTTATATGGTAGAGTTGTTTTTCAGTATTAATTTACTGATAGTTTAATGAATGTCCAATGTCAATACATTATGAATATGTTAATGAATATCAGCTATATAAAAGTGTCAGAAAGTAAATTCTGAAAAATTTGGAGGTGTTGTTTACATTATGCTGTAAACATGTATGATAAAACTGTGATGTGGAGTAAATTGTGATGTGGAGTAAATATATTTAGTTGTATGTTAAAGATGTGTAGTGATGTAACAATGGCTTATTACTTAAAGGTCAAGGTTATAACAAATCCTTCTTTAAACTCAGATTTATATTTTCTTGTCTCAGTTTTACATTTATACATGATCTTACATGTAGGTGATGTACCGAGTTGGTCTTTTAGATACCTTTTAGTTCACTTTTTGTTTAGAATATTAAGTATATGGTTGTCTTTTTTATGATTAATGACCTTTCCAACAATCTGGCTCTTTAGACAAAATTGATTGACTTTACGATATATTGATATTTTCAGTTAGTAAATAAAATGGTCTGTAAACCATTTACTGACACTGAAAAACATTTTGTACTTTATTGTCCTGTTTTGAAATTAATATGACAAGATACATTGTATTTGTGCTGACCCCATCCAAGAAATTGTTAATCTTAAAGATTGTGAATCTGCAAAATGTATTGAAGGACTGAATAACTCTAATTTAATGTTTTGGATGCTAGTTAGTAATGATGCTGTTTATAACTTGCTTTTTATGAATTAGGTCATACACACTTTTATGTGAAATAATTTATTTTCCAATTGGATAACTTTATTCTTAACCTGTGATAGACTGGCCATGGTAGCTAAGTGGTAACATGTTCACTTCAGAACTGGGTGGTCGTGAGTTCAAGTCCCAATCATGCCATGGCTATGTCGAACCTAAAATGTTAACATAGGTAGTGATCTAGAGGTGAGAATCACAGGTTTTTGTATATGACCTTAGAAATGGAGACACATTAAAGAACCCACATTGGTATGACCCTGAGCGCTAAGCATAGGTCTAAATTTGTGGTATTTCACCTACAGCTGGTGACGTCTCAGTATGATTGAAAAATTCTCAACAGAATGTAAAACAAACGATCAATTATACCTTGATAGATTTCCTTAAACTTTCAAATCTTGGTTTTGTTTATCATGAGTTAAATATTGTACAATTAAAAGTTCAAGGTTAATGTCCAAATATCAAGGTGAAAACATACTGTAGTAGTTGTGTGTATTTTTCAATTCACTCCAACTTATTATACTCTTTTGTAGTCTCACTCAGATGAAATGTTTGATTGTCTTTGATAATTTTTTTTTCAGAATTCCTTTCACAGGATCAAAACAACTTCCAAATGTAAGGGCTTTCCACTCTTTAAAAGATTATCAGGTAATTTCTGCACTAAATGATTGGTCTATGAAAAGTAGTGTAAATGTTTTTAAGTAAAAATGTTGTACCTATTTATTGTGATATATTGAATTGATAAAGATTATTAACAATAAACAACAACAACAACAAAAAGTAGTGAAGACAAATTAGAAATTAGGATGGTCTCTGTCATTTGTAGTGGATATTATTCAGATGTTCAGAGGCCCAACAATCAGAGTACTGCCAGCCATCTCTTCGTGTCTTGCTCTTGCTTTCTTCAGTAAAGTACAGATAGTAGATAGTCCTCACCAACAATCGGCCCATTCCAAGATAACTGTCGACAACAATAGGTATGCATTTAGTTGTAGGAACTAAGCTGTGAAAATTTGACACAGCTTGTTTTCTTTTTTACATTATGCAGTCATGTTAGTGAGAGACATGTCCTTTATACACAAAGATAGAATACTTTTGTTTGAGCCAAAGGCTCAAGTAAGCTTTTCTGATTGAAATTTGTCCTGTGTCTCTTCTTCTCCAGAACACTAGACCAATTTTGATCAAACTTGGCACAAATCATCTTTGGGTAAAGGGGATCCACATTTGTTAAAATGAAGGGTCATGCTTCATTCAAAGGAGAAATAAGCAAGAAAAGGTAAAAATAAGGTGGAACCATTTAAAAATTATCATTTTAAGAACCACTGGGCCAGAAAAGTTGAAATTGGCATGAACGTATTTAGATATACAGGGTCATGATTAGTGGTATTGATATACAAGCATCTCCAGGTAGTGCAGATTCAAGGTTATTCATATCATGAATCCTAGGGGACCAATCTTTTATATAAGAATGTATAGGGAACAATCTTTAAAAATCTTCATCTCAACAGCAGGGCAATGATTATTCATATGAATACTATACACGCTTCTTAACGTTGTTCAAATTCAAGTTTGTTCAATTCAGAGACTCTGGGGTATGATGAGACTACAATAGGAGATCCAAGATTTATATTGGAATATACAGGAAATTAATTAAGCAATTATTTTTCCAGAGTAGCGGGATATTTGTGCCAGGAACATGTTCTTGGTCATTTTTCTTGTCTTTGGCGACATAGATTTTATTTTTGTCCAGAGAACATTGAACAATATAGTTCTTGCTTTCGCCCAAAGACAGTGAACTCAGAACGAACCCAAAGTAAACCGCATGCGAACGTGGAGATACCCAGGGAGGAGACGTGAGCGAACGTCAAACGAAATGTGAACACAGAACAAGGACGTAATGTGAATGCAAAACACAAACGTAATGTGAACGCAAAACACAAACGTAATGTGAACGCAAAACACAAACGTAATGTGAACGCAAAACACAAACGTAATGTGAACGCAAAACACAAACGTAATGTGAACGCAAAACACAAACGCAATGTGAACGCAAAACACAAACGTAATGTGAATGCAAAACACAAACGTAATGTGAACGCAAAACACAAACGTAATGTGAACGCAAAACACAAACGTAATGTGAACGCAAAACACAAACGTAATGTGAACGCAAAACACAAACGCAATGTGAACGTAAAACACAAACGTAATGTGAATGCAAAACACAAACGTAATGTGAATGCAAAACACAAACGTAATGTGAATGCAAAACACAAACGTAATGTGAACGCAGAGCAAACAATAAACAAATGAAAAATTGATTAATGAAAAATGCTAATATTACGTTTATGATCTGAACAAATGGATTCTGAACAATCAAATGAATTCTGATGAACTCTAAGTGAACACTGAACAATCATGGAGCGAACGAAAAAAAAGAGAGTAGTAAAACATTTCAGTGAGTATGTAAGAAATTACACATTATCATGCTTGTAAATTAACTCTTTTAGCAAGAAAATGTCTGCCAAACTACAAAGGGCCAAACAGGAAGCCATGTGGGGCATGTTTGTAGCGGATGCTCTCGCAATGCCGGTCCACTGGTACTACAATGTAGCGGATATTAAATCGAGATATGGAGGATGGCTAACCGGTTACAGGGCCCCAGAAAAACAACATCCTTCCAGCATTCTTACCATATCAGATACAAGTGAGTGCAGAGAGTTGTTTTTGTGATAAGCTTGTTGTCACACCGACAGATTAATAAGGGTTATTTTATGAAGAAAAGGCCATTTACAGTAAATCATGCTTATAACGAACACGCTTTTAATGAATTTACGAGTTTTTCGAATTGATATTGACTACACTCTGACAGAGAAATAGGGAAAATTTCATTGGATATAACGAAGTCTGATTACAATGAATTTTTAGCAGACCCTGGAGGTTCGCTATAATCGTGTTTTACTGTATTTCTAGTATATCTCGTAAGATATACAACCCAATGGCAAATTACGTAGTAATTAGTAGTACAGTGCTAAACTACATCTTGACATCACTGCTAAACTGAATAACAGGTTAAATTAAATGTTCGCAAATTTTGAAATAATCACACTACCTTTTTAGCTCACCTGAGGTATAAACACAGTGGAATTTTTTGATCACCTGTTTATATGTCGTCCGTTCGTCTGTCTTTAAAATTTACATAGATCTAACTCACCTGAGCTATCCGTTCGTCCGTCTGTCTGTCCGTAAATTTACACATTTTTATTCTTTTTTCTCCAGAACCGCAGGACGAAATTTAACCAAACTTGCCTTAAAGTATCCTTGGATAAAGACTCCGGGTTGTAGATAAGCGCTCGCTTACTCGCGAATGCGACTAAATGTGTCTTTGTGCTCATAACAATTTAATTCTGGTAGCACGCCCACTTGCCGACCATGAAATTGCGATTGTAATTTTTCCGTTGTAGTTCTAAAATGTAAATTAGATGCGGCAGTTAACTATTTGAAACGGTAGGACTAGGGTAATATGTTTTGTTTTTTTTGTGACCGTTGAGGCGAGCGAAGATCTTTAACATCTTGCGTGTTGACTTTGGACATTTCATCCACTTATTCATTTAACGCGGGAAATATAATGCTATTAATGAAAACAGTCATTGTGGCATCATATTTAGCTTCACGGGCTTTTCTTACATACGAAACAATTATCATCATCAACAAAGCTTACGAAGGTTTGCGAAAACTTGTCAGAATATAAATATACATTGTATGCTACTCTGTACATGTTACCTTCAGGTTTTATAACTACAGCTCAACATACAAATGACTGCAGTTCGTTTGTTGAAGTTGTTGACAGCAGACGATGTCAACTTTCTGTCAGTCACTGAAAAAGATGAATAATCAAAAAAATGAATTTTCATATTTAGATAAAAGTCGAGGATAATATTTTGTTTGATTACACACATAAAATGAACTCGCCATAACAATTTTCATATGAATGTAATTAATTTTTGTGATGCTTCTGATACGTTTGTGTGTATTCGGAGATGACGGCGAAAACTTTGTGTATCATGTCATATAATTTGATTCCCTATATAATCGGTAGCAAAGCTTAAGTTATACATGAAATACACCATACGTATTTCGATAATTTTTTTTAGCAGGTACACAATGTAGATGAGGAAAACACGATAATTTTGCATTTTTTCCAGAGGACTTTGGGTAATATTTGTCATTATACGGCCGATGAAGAACAGATCACGTGACATTCGCTATGACGTATACGGTAATAATGACCGTTTCATTCTGTATGGTGCAAGTTTTGAAAGCGTTTCGCTTTGGTTGTCACTTTTTCACTACAAATAGATATTTGGCAAACGAGAAGCAAACTTTAAAGATTCTGCAACATTTCTGAACTATATCTTTTCATTTTCTTTTAAAATGCAGTTTCATAGACAGAATCATGAAAAGGAATGTAGAAAAAAGCATCTCCGGTTCAGAATGTCGTTATAAAATAATATTTGTACACTGGTTGGTGTAAAGTATCAATTGGTGATATCCAGGGGATATATATTATAGAACAAGTTACATTTTTAAAAAAAAGTGATATAACGGTGGAGAAATATTGTTATAAATTTATGGTTCATATAGGACATTAACACCATTTGGCGTAGACGTTAGTCATGACCAATGTGCTATGATCCCGAATCAGTTGGTCATGTGACAGAAAGCTATGTCACCCCTCCCTTTCCCAGTCCATGCTGGAGAAACATAAAAAATGTATCAAAAGTCCTTTTAGGCCGCAAAAAGCAACATCAGCACTCAACACTTTTGATAAGAAGATCTTAAGGCTAATGGACCAGGTTTTACTCAACATGAATGCTGGATCAATTTGCTGACTGCTAACTCTTATTTCCTCTGTCATAAAGTCTACCAGTTAGTCGTAGAGTTCGCAGCGCTTGTAACATGCACATGTATATAATCTTGAAATGTACAATTTTTATATCTTTTTTATAGCTCACTAACCACGTTATTCAGTATGTCTAACATAACAGGTTCAGTTTTTCTTCATCGACACACCAGCTGCAATTATCAGCACTAAGATTTCTCTGCATACCAGCAGCAGTTGTTGGTAAACTAGTTGTAAAAAAAAACAATATTTAGCTGTAAATGTTGTTAAAATTTATATACACTAAATGTATTTTTTGCCATTGCCTTGATTTCAGGTGGCAGTGGGCGATCTGGATGGAATAAAAAAAGCAAACCAGTGATAGGAGATATAATTCTCCATGATAAACTTAAATACTGGACAAGCAACGACAGAACTGTCCATTATCACCAAGGTGAATTAAACTGACCACTCTTTATAAATAAATACCCAGCATTCATATTAACTGGGGGCATACACGTATAGTACCAAATCATATATCTTGCTTCTGTAAGTCCATGTTTCTCCTTTTTGCCATGCATTGTTAAAAACGGATTATGTAGATTTATTTATACAAATGGACTAAAAGTACTAATTTTATGTATCAAGTTTTGCGATTTAACTTTGTTGCTGAAAGACATGGTAATGCCTTTCTATGAATATACTTTTACAAGCAATTTTTGTGTGTGAATTCATAGTAATTTATCTACATCAATAGTAGGCACATTCACGTTATCCCGCCACTGATTTTTGTTAATCTTTCTAAACTAAATAAAGTGTAACCTTTAAACGTATTACTGACAGGAATGAAACCAGGAGACAATACATTGAATCTGTCAATGGCACTGAACATGCTGCAGACAATGTTTGCAGCTGATCCGGACTCTACGATGGATCCACGAAATTTACGCGCCAAAGTTTTGGAGCAGTACGTACAATTTATGACCACACCGGGGATGCATAATGATGTATATGCCGAGTCCTTCCACCGATCATTTTTCAAAGATTGGAGTGAGAGCAAAACATGCCCAAAGTCGGGTGAAGATTTATTGAAGTGGGCGGAGGAAAGGTTAGATACTAATACCATAACAGCAATATCTTCTTGTCGTATACTCAGTATTGGTCAAATAACCTACACAATGGATTAAAGATTATACAGAGTGTATGTTCCACACCCCATAATTTTTTATTAGTAGTATTCATTCTTCTTCGAGACTAATCTGATGTGCTATTACACGAAGCCGTCGGCCGAAGGTAATACCAAACCATACCATCCTATAGGGAAATTATAATAGCTCTGTCCCAATAATGAGTTGAATTACCGACACCTTAACTCCTCGTATTGAAAATATATAGTCACTAAACTGCTATCGGTCACGTGATAAACAGTGTACCTACATGACGTCACAAATCTGCATGCGTTTGCTAATGCGCGCTGAAATCAATAGTCACAAATTTTGCTCGGTAGCCAAAACGTATCACTCAGTAGTAGTTTATTTAACCAAACATTCGGTTTTCTTCATAACCTCAAATGAGTGAGAGTTTGGTAAAGACTCGTGTTAACAGTTGTGATGCCAGAACGAGGCTTGCCAAAATTTTGGTATTGAATCTGATTGGCTAAGAAGGGCATGCCTCCAAAGTGACAAAGTTTAACGAATAAATTTAGTTACCTTTCAAACTCAGAGATGTGTAAGTCTTCTATACTTGTTTGACAGTTGACAGGAAAGATGTTTTGCCGACGCAGTAGACAAGATATGAATAGACTGACTCCAAAATGTTTGGGAAACCAAAGTGAAAGTAGGCTGTACAACACAGATAGTTATACTTCTGTTTTTATCACCTTATCTTCTTTACCATCGTTAATGAAGGACAATATTATAAAATATAAGATCTCTTGGCATTGTCACACTGTAATACCTCTGATATGAATACAGATTTTCTTTCGAGGGCATTGTCATTTTAAACGAAACTAAATTATGTCCTCAAGTGGTCACAACTGTTTTTACGAGTCTTCATCGGGCTCTCGCTCGTTGGAGTTTACGGAAACAGTTGAGCGTCGGGTTGAAATGAGTTTCCTCTCCGTGAATCCTTCTATCTAGACTTTAATGCCACGGTCATGGGATACAGTGTTACCATTTTCTTTCCTATTGTTTTGTCATAATCCAGTTTCCATTTACCGGGATCTATGTTACAGATGCACATATTCCACTGAACCTTTGTTTATAGATACATCATGAGAATATATAGGTCAAGTTCCTATTTGGTTCTGGTTGAAAAATGTTTGACAGAGTTACGTCCTTTGAACTTATTTTTTTTTTTAAACAATTCATACTTTCTGCTCGTTATCGCAGACATACATTTTCAATCAAAATTCAAGATATGGATACGTCACAAGAATGCAAAGGTCAAAATTGTGTTTGGTTCCGGTAGGATATTGTTTGGAAGAATTGAACCACGTTGACTTTGAAAAATGTCAAACAATTGTCATTTAGTCATACATGGACATTTTGAATTGAAGTTTAGGATATAGATATATCCTGAGAATACGTCCGGTGGTATAACTTTTGGTGGGCATTCGTGTTGCTCCGACACATGTAGTCTTAATCATGCGTTGATTTAAAAAAAAAACAACAACTGAAATTTGGTATGGAGTTATCTGATGAGTAGGTACAGATCAAATTTTACTTCCGTTATTGAACGATTGATTGATTCGAACAAAAATTGTAAAATTTAAATTCATGGTTGACTGAACTTCTTTATTTCAAGTGTCTGGACTTTTTTTTTTTTTATCAATCATGCTTTGAATTAGGAAGCAGAAATTTGGCATGTCATTTACCTATGTATGTTGAAGATAATTTTAAGCGTTGTCACAGTTGACTAATTTTGACAACACTTATGGAACTCTATGCCGATTTTAGTTTTGCAGATTTTTATTCTACTATCTTAACTTTGAATCTGAGATGTGGTTATTTAATAAATAGATCAATGAGATTGATTTTATTTCCATTTTCTTTTTTATGGTTTAATACATAAACAGTTAGTTAAGCACGCAAATTATTCATTATATTCAGAATATTCAGAATATTACGCGAATGACATGACGTGACGCCAGTAAGGGACTGATATTGCCATGCAGTACTTCAGAATGCTGGTTTATGGTAAAACGCCCCTTGTCTGAATATCAAGTTTCTCAAGGAAGCAAACGCAACGAGTTATGTAGTTAATAGAAGACAGGAAATGATGGCAATCATTGAGATGAACTCTATAATCATTTATTGCTCCTTTTTTGTACTTTTGCGCCTCTGTTTCCAGAGATCATGAATTTTGTGTTAGTATGCAATTATCATGCTATGTTATTTCACAGGAACAAACCAAATAAACAACTACAATTTGCGAAAAAAAAAAAAAAAAAAAAAAAAAAAAAGAAAAAAAAGATATACTGTATTTCGTAATATCATTTGTCATATATTTTGTGTATCAAGCTTCATGCAGCACGTGCCTGAACAGAACAGTTGTTGATCTATACTGATGTGTTTATTGCCATGCATGTTGTGTAAGGTGTCATTACTGTTTACAATATGGGATGACATTGCCGTGAATAAAAAAACGTATTGTTATACAAAGTATAAACACAGGATGTAAACTTGGGAGAGTTATTGATGAACAGATCTAAAGGAAAAATTATAGTCCAATTACTTTCATGAAGTCAAATATTGGAATTGTTGTGATAAGTAATTATTATTGTGTTAAATCATTTGTTTATAGTCAATATCATTAGGTTGCAGAAATACATGTTGAAATATGTGACGGTTTTTTAGAGATTGCATATATCTAACAAATCCTACAGAGTAACGCATTTATGATTGATATGATTATGTCAAACATAAATCGTCTGGCGTATCTTTTCAATTATATTTAAGACTACTTAATCTATTAGGATATTTGATGGTTGTGTCTCGAGATCCCCTAAAGTGCAATAACTTCCATCACCAGACGTCTTTGAAATGGTTTGCTGCACTGAATGATATGGCTGTTTCTCTGATTTACTTCAAACACACTAAAAGATACGCAGATTTATGGTAATCAAGTCATAGAGCAACAACGGATTGCTGATCTGTGTCTCACTTCACAAAGACGCTGAATATTCATACAGTGAAACCTGTTTAATCCGACATGCACTGGGAGACAATTTGTTGGGTAAACACAGTATTTCGGAATACACAGTGAAAAAAATCTATGAAAATATGAAATTAAGATTGATTGATTATATATTGTTTAACGTCCCACTTGAAAATCTTTCACTTAAATGGAGACGTCACCATTGCCGGTGAAGGGCTGTAAAATTTAGACCTATGCTTGGCGCTTATGGCCTTTGAGAAGGGAGGGGTCTTTAACGTGCCAAACCTACTGTGACACGGGACCTTCTTTTTTACGGTTTCATCCGAAGGACCGCCCCATTTAGTCGCCTTTTACGACATGCAAGGGGTACTGAGGATCTATTCTAACAACCCGGATCCCCACGGAATTGAAATTAAGAATGAAAGTAATTGTCGGAATGCTCAGTGAAGCGGATTGTACAGGTGTCGGATTAGACAGTTTTCACTGTATTACATTACAACTGGAAAGGAGACTTCTAGTGTATAGGGATCAAGGAATTCTGTAATATATAGGGATTTATAGGAAATATTTTACAAGTTTATCATATTTATTCTTCCAAATCACAATAATTGTTCTACCAAAATCATATCAATGTTAGGTTAGCTGACGCACATCGCAATCCATTCAAAATTAGGAACACTACAGACCTAGATAATCATTTCAGTTGGCAACATAGCACTAGAATGGCAAGAACCAGATCATCATCGTGTGTTATTCAGAGATGATACCAGATTGTGTGTAAACGTGCATGAAAGCTGGACTTGTTTGGTGTTCAAAGGGTTGCTTGGTTGTATATTGTTTAATGTTCCGCTGAAGAATTTTTCATTCATATGAAGACGTAACCATTGTCGGTGATGGTTGTGTTGTACAAAGGGTGAATGCTATTCATATAATAAAAATAATAATAATGATAAAGCATTATATGATGAAAATTGACTTAAGGCACTTAACAATCTGGTATGATAGGGATGCATATTGCAAAGGAAAATAAATTAAAATGCGAATATTATATATTAAAAATATAATAAAATATATAAATATAGATGGACACCAATAGGAAACAAAGAGAATACAATCGTTTTGGAAGTTATAAAGTATTAGACATTAAAGAAATAAAACATAAAGAGGATTCAAATTTAGACATTTTAATTTCAAAATCGGTCATTGAGAAAAATAATGGAATGTCAAAGAAGCTTACGTTTAGGATAGCAATCAGAAAAAAGTGGGGTTTTGAAAGTTGTTTAAACAAACGTTTAGATTTTGAGCATTTTGAGTACATGCTGGAATTAAGATGGTTCGGGCAGAAATTAGCTATCACTTTAAAGGTGAAAAAAAAACCCCCACATCATATATAATTGTTCGTTAGTAGGCTTTAAATAGTCAAACTGAAATATTTATTTCGAGGCCGGCAACTGACAAATAAGTAGACCTTACAGGGGTTTCTACAGTTTCCTTTACAGTCAGTATTTCGCAAATTCTATTGTCGTTAGAAAGATCTTATTTATCAATATAACCTGTCATTGGGTCAATTGCTTTCTGACGTGTTTCATACCAATTGCTAAACCGTTCTTAACACACTGCTTTTGATTACGGATTACCCCTTTTACCTGATCAAGATATTGGGTCAACGGCGGGTGTGACCGTTCGACAGGGGATGCTTACTCTTCCTAGGCATTTGATCCCACTCATGGTTATAAAACTGACCACTGTTCAATACCTTCACTTTATCATTAGGAGGTTTCTGACAGGTACGTAAACTGTTCGTATTGGGCAAGTACACGTGTACCCGGGGAAGGACTTCAGCGAAGCTATCGCGCATAGGGTGGGTAAAAGCTGTGCCTGCTTATTAAAGCGCTTTGTACTTGCTGAATAAAGCGATTTGTTCCTGCTTAATAAAGCGATTTGTTCCTGCTTAATAAAGCGATTTGTTCCTGCTTAATAAAGCGATTTGTTCCTGCTTAATAAAGCGATTTGTTCCTGCTTAATAAAGCGATTTGTTCCTGCTTAATAAAGCGATTTGTTCCTGCTGAATAAAGCGATTTGTTCCTGCTTAATAAAGCGATTTGTTCCTGCTTAATAAAGCGATTTGTTCCTGCTTAATCCTGCTTAATCAAGCGCTTTATTCCTGTTTAATAAAGCTCTTTGTTCCTGTTAATAAAGTGCTTTGCAACGGAGTTCTTCCTGTGTTCGTCTTTCAGAAATAAAGCGAATTCCAGATGACGCTGAAAAATGGCAATGTGGGAAAAAAAACCCGGAGGGCCGTTTAGGACTGAAAACGAGCATGTTTAGGCAATTTGAAGCCCTTTTTAATTGTTTGATCCTTAACTCTTTCGACCGGTATCCTTTACAAGGTATACTATTCATGTGAATGTCAAAGCTAGTATATCATATTTGCATGCGACCTTAAAATGAATGGATGGTAGCATTTAATAGTCCATGGTAACACATCTTGAAGGAAAGAAAAAAACAGTGTTTTGAATGGGCATACTATTCGTGACCAGTTTTGTAGTATGTTTAGCTTACGTATAAATATATATTGTTGAGATTGTGAATCTTATTTACGATTGGTTGAATATTTCCTCGGAAGCTTAAAATGTTTTCTTGCAGAATTTGAACCACTCATTATATTCACGTAATACAAAGTCAGTATTATTATCAGGTACTTGACGAAAAGCAGAGGGTCGTCAGACCACCAGCTGGTCGTTATTGGAGCTCTTGTACCGGCCATTCCATGGATAATCCACTACGCTGATAAGTCTGAATCAGAATGTGCCAAAGCCACCATAGACTTTATTAAACTTACTCACCCTGAACCCGAGCTGGTTCCTTTTATCAATATTTACGCCATATTGTTACACGGTGTATTAAATGGTTACCCACTCAAACAGGAAGCCTTGAAGACGCTTAGTAACGCTGAACTTGGCGGTCAGCAGAAACGAGAAACTGTATTAAAACTCCTAGATATGGCTAATGGGTAAGTTAGAATAAATTGTTATTGAAGAATTGGCTAATTACTGATAGAAAATATACACATTTGATAAACTATTACGTTAAACAAAAATATTTGGCGTTGTTAGAAAGCTGTACGAGGGTTGTTCGATATGTATTGTGTATTGTACGATATCTCAAAAGCGTTGGACTCAAAGAGTGAAATGAACATTACATCCCTTCAAAGTATTATCCGCGGTTTGAAATACAAAATTTCAATCTCTGAATCCGTTTCTGAAATGCATCATGGTACGCTGATTTAGGTAGACCTCCAAGGCACTGACTGATGGCTGAGCCAAGGTCTTGCCAGGACTTGTAATGACGGCCGGACTTTTTCAGTTTTGGAAAACGGAAAAAGTCGCATGGGGCTAGATCTGGAGAGAATGGTGGGTGTGGCAAGACGGTAATCTTCTCCGATTTAAAAATTGCTTCAAAAGCTCAGATGTATGTGATAGAGCATTATCATGAATTAGACGAACTTGCCTAAATGCTGACACAAGACGTGTTTATGATAATATTTCTTGAGCTATTTTAGTATAACATCTCGGTAATACCGACCTGTAACACGTTTGTCCTTCGGCACCGGAATTTGTACGGCTATACCATCACATGAGAGTAATATGCAATAAAGAACCTTCTTTGTGCTTATGGTTCTTTTGGCAACTACAAGCCGTCTACCGTGTTTAGCCATATTTTGTTTCCAATATTTCTTACTGGTTTGTAATGGTGAACCATTGTTTCGTCACCATTAACAATGTTTGAAAATTATCTTTGATTGAATTTGGGAAACATTTTGAACTATTGTTTAGCGGTTTGTACTCGTACCTGATTTTGGTCATCTGTCAATATATGCAATATCCATCTGGCAGAAATATTTCGCACTTCAAAATTAAATGCACCTGCGATAGCGATAAGCCAACCGCGTTGGCAGTATCACGTATCGTGTACCTGTCATCACTTTCAATTATTTCCCTGAGTTTTTAGACATTTGCCTTGCCTGTTACAGTCACAGGTCGGCCAGATTTTGCTGCATAATTGACGGACTCTGTGCCAGTCAGATATATCTTTCTCCTTCTACGAACTGTCTCGTAAGATACTTTAACAGACCCATAAACGTCACCCAATTTAGTAAAAAACCGAGTTTTGTGCGAATTTTGATATAAGCTCCAATTTCTTCAATATTCTCAACCTGTTTCCCAACTATTTTTATAACAGTAGTCAACGACTGGCTGTATTGAAATGACTATAAATGTAGAACTATTTGAAGCTCGTGTTTATACCGTTGGAAAGGTATTGAATAGAGCTGTTCACGAATATCATCATCCACAAAATCGTGCAAAGCGATGCCATGCTGTGGTACAATACACATTACATATCGAATAGCCCTCCTATATAATATGTTGGGCTATGGTATACCTGTCTATTCAGGTATCGTTTTTTGCAATATGTCACGGATGCTGGAAAAAATTGTAGAACGAGTTATCTTCCTTTAACCCACCATTCAGTACCAAACATTCGGGTACCTCAGTTTATGCGAGGGAAAAATAAAATATATCCCTGAAAACCCTGAAAATGGGGAGGTGGGTACGGGATAAGCAGGTTAGTATAGATATCTTATAAATAGAGGTTTTACCTTTCAAACCTTCAGTTTATTTCAGTATCTATACTTACCTGCATCAACCATTTTGCAAGAAACAGAATCTGTAGCCAAAGGAGGAGATATTAGAGTACATTAAAATTAAAACCTTCTCATCCCTAATGGTTCCTTTTTTTTGTTCACTTCATTGCCTTTTTAATGTCATAAAAATTTGTTATCAACAAAAACAGAACCCATGTATATTATATAGGTGTTGTGTTTTCAATATCTTAACATGTGATATGAATAGTTTTATCAACATTGTACAAATAATATTTTAATTAACCATAATTTGCACAATATTATATTGTAGCAACAAATTAATCCTTTGTTTGTTTTGTTAAAGATGAATGTTATGAGATTCAAAATAATTGGAAGCTAGTGAAAAGAGATATGATTTTAATACAAGTTCTGTTTCGCTTTTCCCAGAGCCCCAAGAGGTTCAGAGGACAGGTTACGGATCTACCAGTCCATTACTAGTCGTTTGGGCTCTGCTTGTTATATCGAGGGTGCTATGTCTAGTCTATTGTTCCTAGCGTTGGAATTCGATGATGACGTCAATGAAGGACTACTCACAAATGCAAACTGTGGAGGTAACAGTTGACTTCATAGATAGGTTAATGTATACACTGTCTTGGTCCAGTAAACATGTATTCACTTTTTAGGTCACTTGAGTAAACTCAGTTGACCTAATGCAATTGGTCGTTGTCCGTCGTTGTCCAATTGAACATTTTTAACTTCTCCTTGATAACTACCATTCCAATTCTAATTATGTCTCCATATGTGTGAAAAGTTCTCGAGCGCGACGTTAAACAATATATATATTCAATCAATCTTTTCAAATTTGGTATGAAGCATCCTTGGGACAAGATGGTCATACATTGTAAATTTCAGGACTCCTGCCTTAGGGGCGAGTCCAAAACTGCCAAATGGTGATCACTTTTCAATTATCTTCTCTAGAACTGCACATTTATAATAAAAACTAAATGTACAGTAATGTAGAGCAGAAAAGCCTTTACCAAACTTGTAAATTTCATGATCCCTGGGGTAGAAGTTCTGATCCCAGGACAGGGCCAAACTTGGTATATATTTTTAAATTGTAAAATATTTTCAAATCTTCTTTAATGCTATTGATACTAAATTTAAACTAAACGGGGTGGGGGGTGGGGGTGGGGGAGGGCTCCGTGGCCGAGTGGTTAGAGCATTGGGCTCAAAATCACAAAGTCTCTCACCTCTGTCGGCGCGCGTTCGAATCTCAGCCGCGGCGTTATGTGAGCAAGTTTGCCAGTTTACTTGCGGAAGGTCGGTGGTCTCTTCCTAGGTACATTGTATCTGGGTTCTCTCCTCCACCAACAAAAACTGGACGCCACCAGATAACTGAAAAATTGTTGAGTGTGGCGGAAAGCAATAGATAATCAATCGATAATCAATAAACTAAACGGATATTTAGAATGAGTAGATAGCCCTTTATCAAAATTGTGAATTTTGTTATCCCAGGGATAGGAGTTTTGGTATAAGGGTGGGACCATAATGATCATTGTTTAAATGTGTTAAAAATTGAACATTTTTAACTTCTTGATAACTATGAATGAAACATCTTTGGGATAAGGAAGAGACAATTTTTTAAATTTCATGACTCCTGCTCCCCTGGTACCCTAGGGCAAAATCTCTTACGATAAGAGGAATGTATATTGTGAAATTTATTATCATAGCTCTCCAAGGACGTCATGGTTGGGACAAAAACTGCAAAAAGGGAAAATTTTAAAACTATTCGCTACTCCCACACATGTGGGAAAAAAACCAAATGCATTCTTTTTATATCCAATGAAGCCCTATATCAAAATTATGAAATTCATTGTCAGGGAAATATTGGCTGATTTAAATGCTTCAAACATCATCTTCCCCTGTATCGTATTGTAATATTTAGAAAGATCATAAAGCTCTGAACAGAAGACTCCAAAATAAGACTTAAATGCAAATATGAGACTCCCCGATAGGTCTATTTATGGACTATGATACTTAGGTGACCGTTTAGGCCTGTGGGCCTCTTGTTAAAGAAATGTTGAAGACTTTCGTGAGTTTAGCGTTAATTAGATATGTAAATAATGAAAATATCGGAATATTCCTTCAGTGACAATATCAGAGTATATTCCATTGGAACTATTCTCAGAATATTCCTTTCGTACAAAAGAAATGGGAACTTCTTTGTCGTTGGAATACTTGCAGTTCATTTTGAGTGGGAAGTTCATGACAAAAAAGCACTGTTAATTTGGTGTCATGCATGTTAACATAGCATTGACTTCATAGTCTTAAAAGGATATTGTATTGGATAGTAGTGAGAATGCAACTCCAACAGGTGAGCGAAGTGGTCGATATGTTTCTTGATACTATTTTGTAATTATGTATTATTCTCTGGACTAATTCCAGAAGCTTGTGTTTAAGCTTGTTTATGTTTCCGGATCCTTGTCATATGAAATACTAGTTCCTGAATTCTAAAGGCCTCGTCCATCGTCAATATTCCATTCTTATGTAGCAATATTACATGTTCACCGATGGTGTTAAGTCTCTCAACTGATTCGATACGCACGAGTAGTTAGTTCTGCGTGTGATCACATTTAAATCAAGGTATGTTACTGACAAACAAGTTATTGATAGAGGGGAGTCAACAGTGTCAATTACAGACAGCATTTCGCAAATTCTACTGTCGTTATAACGAACTAGTTTGCCAATATAACCTGTCATTGGGTGAAATGCTGTCTGATGTGTTTCATACATATTGTTAAGACGTTCTTTACACACTGATTTGACTACGGATTACTCCATTTATCTATTCAAGATATAGGGTTCACGGCGGGTGTGACCGGTCGACAGGGGATGCTTACTCCTCCTGGGCACTTGATTCCATCTCTGGATATCAAGGGGTCCGTAATTACTCAACTCTTAACTGATCACTGTGCATTATCTTCAACTTTCCATCAGCATTATTTAATGTATCGATACCCGAATGGTTTGGCTTCCGTGAGTTACAAGGTGATGGTATCGAACATTGATCAATCTTATAAGTCATACAATGAATACAAACCTAGGAACTAGGCAAACATGGAAACTTGGGAACAACAAACTTTTTATGATGGTTCATTGATATATTCTGTAACTAATGTTATTAGGCCCTAGTATTGTAAATACATGTATGACATTTTACCCACAAAATCACAAAATCACATCCGAACAGTGTAATGAAACAGGGTATTAGTACAGTACATTTCCCCTTAGAATATATGCTGACATGTATATCAAATTTGGAAGTGTTGTAGAGATGCCGAATAGTTGTCTGCTTTATAAATGTAAACAAGGTGTGAAATGGTCTCTTTCAGAAAAACTAAGTTGTTCACAAAATATTAAACTCAACGCAAAAATTGGAAAGCTTTGATGTGGTAAGGAAAAATGTTTGCTATCAGTATTTTGATAGAAGAGGAACGTTAATGAATAAGGATAGACCAATAAAACGTAAAGATAGTAAATATTGTAACATTGGTCAAGAAATCCCCTACGGTTTTGTTCTTTCCTCATAACATCTGCAGGGATGTGATAACGCATTATTGTATGTCTGATGCCTCAGAATTTTGCTATGTCTTCTTCTAAGATGACAAGCAAATATTTTTTTTAGCATTTATGACGGTGTGAAGAGATTATGTTATCCACTGGTTTACAGAAGTTTCTTGTTGAATGATAATCAAAATTCACAGCCTAATAAATAATCCTTATTGATTTTCAGGCAAAATGTCAAAGGTCATGGGATTTTATT